>CM050422.1:33099237-33329237 GCA_027564155.1 Gymnocypris eckloni scoliostomus
TATTGAGAAAATCGCCTTTAAAGTTGTCCAAATGAAGTTCTTAGCAATACATAAATGACGTTTTGATATATTTACAGTAAGAAATTTACTAAATATCTTCATGGAACATGATCTTAATATCCTAATGATTTTTGGCATAAAAGAAAAATTGATAATTTTGACCCATACAATGTATTTCAATGTGTTCAAGCTTTAAAAATGCTGCTGCAAAATTGTGTTTGATTTCATTTGGAAGGTCATTTGAGAAATGGACATCAGATTCAATTTCATAATATGCCTTTACCTCAACATCATCTGCAAAATCTGACTCTTGTGAAGCTACTGTTGCAGTTGTTACTATCCCAGATTTAAAATCCTTTAGGGAAAAATAATGATGTTTTCTGTTCTTATGAGATTTAAACGTACCACAGATATTTGTTTTAAAGTTACATACATAAGAAAACATACAAGTTATCAATTCATTTTTCTTAAGATGTGCATTAATATGAGTCCAGTAATCTTTCTCCAAGTTAAGTCCCCTCCACATTACATACATGGCAACTAAATATGATATTTTGAAACGGTTTCTGCCTAGTTTTAATCACATGAAATCTATTTAAATGAATTCTAAGTGCATTCCACGTTCTAAATGTGCAGGGGCAGTTTGAATATACACATGGAAAATGACTACTATGTTCAACATTTTTGTGTTTTAACCTATAATGCTGCAGAAGTTTTAACCTACTTGGTACAACAAATGAACAGGCTTTGCCATTCCACATGTACAGCAAATGTCACTGAAAAGAGAGAAAGAGCAGAAATTAGTCAAAAATAACAACAATGAATGATTTGAACTATTATAGGTATGCACGATAAATCGCATGCGATATTTCATGTGCATCGTGTCAGTAAAGCCGGGTCTGTAATCAGTGGTAAATCTCCATCATACGCATGCTTTCACATGGAGCAGAATGCAACTGTACACATTTAAAATTACTTACAATATCATTTACTACTAACGTTACTCCACTAGGTCTAAAATCTATATTATATGTTTTAATCCCCTGGAACACACTACTAACATGATGATTTCTTGAACATGATGCATTGCTGTGTCTATCATAATTAAATAATTAAACAATTTTGGAGAAAGTGTGTGAGTTATTTTACATAAAAAAGAAAATGTGTTGTTTGTTTACAGTCTTCCTTTAACAGGCATTAATATAAGACAAATTCTGCAAAAGTAGTTTACTGTCAAGCTGTTATATTCCGGTTATATATTTATTGTCCAACATTCCTATTTTTTCTGTTATTAATTTAATTTCATATGTTGGTATTAACTCAGTGTTTATAATGATAACACTTGAACTTTGAAATATTTTCAACCGAAACTGACAAGCAAAGTGTTTTGTGGAAAAAGGGAAAACTTTTACAATGTTATTTTAAAATCTGTAAAATAAACTGTTAAATGAATTTGATCATCACTAATGCTAGTTATTGTACGTTATTGTTGTTATTGTTCAGGCTGTATTTCAGCTTGTACGGATTTTTTTAAACAAAGCAGCTGGAATTTAGTGGAGTGCCGACAAAAGAAGCCCTTTATGATTAAGTATGATACAAATATGTGTATATATACTTTAATGGATCAAATGTGTTTGTTGTGGGATTCGTTATGATATATCCATGCAGATCATGTCTTTGATAAAGTCTTGGGAGCTGCTCAATATATTTTCAATGTGAATATTTGGATCTGAACAAATGATATTTATTTATTTATTTTAATTTGAGATATATTCACATCCGTGCCGTCGAGAAACAGTTGTGACAATGAAAGTCCAAAACGCTCCGTCGTCACGTGATTGGGAGACGTCTCCGCAGCAGGGCCGTGCAGAGACCTTTGGAGGGGCAGGTGCTCAAAATATAAAAGGGGCACATGAAACAAGGCTTTAAATAGGGCTGTGCACAAAATATCATAACAGCAATGTATAGTGACGCATTCCTTGCTGATATGCGTATTGATGCGGATGCTTCTGTATTGATACAGTAGCAAATGCCATGATGCAGTTTTGAAAAAGAAACAGAACAGAAAAGTTTTAAGTTTAAAAGTTAAATAATATTTATTTGTATCTGCTTCAAGTAGCTCCTTCTTTTTTAGTTTTATTCTTCTCTCTTTGCGAGGCATCTTTGCACTGCAGAACACACACACACACACACGGACATTTAACACATTTTTCTGAAATCTATAAGGGCCATATCTTCACTCTGCACTGTGATGTCAGGTCAGGTATATTATTCGTTTTATACTGACATTTTTTTATTTATTTTCAGAGATGTTATTGACTTTACATGCTAAGGTGTTTTTGCTATTGTAAACGCTTTTGTAGAAAAAAAATGGTCATATTTAAAATATAATTGTATTCTAATCCTGTTCTGAATTTATTCATTTTTGAATGATAATGATAATTAAAAACAGGATTGATAAGTAAAATTCGGAGAATGAGAAAATCAGTATAGCCTTGTTTTACCAGTGTTGAGGTAATTACTTTAAGGCACTCTACATTTTTAAATAAATACTGTAACAATAAAATTAAAAGTATGAATAGATTTTAGTCAAATGACATTAAAAAGACCAGACACTTCCACCCCATGAAACGTTTCTCCCTCAAATAGCACGAACGAAGTGAACACATGCACCTTTGTTTATGGTGCTGCTGCTGTGTATAACGTTAGAAGTGGCGTTTGCTGCAGGCTAAACACAGCGATTTAAACAAAAGCTGTGCGATGCATGTTCTCTTCACGTTGTTCTTGTAAAATAATAATAATGATGAGTAAACAAGCATACCACTCCGCTGAGAACCCCACTTACTTAAGCTGCAACCGTGCCGCGGACGATATTGAAGTGGTGCCTGAGCGCGAGGGATCGTTCGGATGAGGTCGTCAGGTGAAAGGTTATCATGTGGGTGATTTTATTTACGGCTAAATTATTAATCATTAATTTTACTAATAGTTAGATTGGGCAGGCCTTCACAGAAGGATGTTTAAAAAAATAAATAAAGTTGCCTTGACAAAAGGGCACTTTGGGCATCACGGGACAAAGGGGCAGGTGCTCAAGCACCCTCCGCCCCCCCCTCTGCACGTGCCTGCTCCGCAGCATCCGATCCCGCACTAGCCGACTGAGGGATAGCTTTTCCCCTCTGCTATCAGGCTAATGGACAGAAAAAACTAAAGCACCTTACAGCACACTCTTACTTTACGATATGCACTGCACTTTAACACAGTTCCACTGAACTACACACACACACTGCTCTAACAGTTTTAGCGGGGGCTTTTCATTTGGGGAAAGTTTTGCCATAAAACCCTCATCTGCTTTGGATAAAGGATGTGTTCACACCCAAACTACATCTCCGACCTGGTGTGTTATTTAAAAACTGTTCGACAATGGAGATATATTTATAAATGTCTGTTAATAAAGTTATTATAATATAACGTTTATATGAACTAGATTCTGTTGTTTGGTTATTTAACTCCACCCCCTCCACTTGGTTTCTCCCATTTCCCATGATGCACCGCAGCACAGGTGTAAAAGCTCATTCCGCATTCACAGGTGGTCTCTTGAGCTGGAAGCCAACAGCAGAAGAAGACGACGCGGTTTGGAACAAGCAAAGATTTAGATTTAGATGGATACAAGATTTAGACAAAGTTTGGATTAAAACAAGCAGAGCACACAAACAAGTAAAGATGCTTTATTCACTAAGTGTAATGTTTCTTGATCCAGTAAAGAAACAGTTTTGTAACAAACGGATGTTATTCTATTTTCAGTCCAGGAAGAGGAAAAACAGCAGTACAGTTTCACTTTTGATTCAGATCTACACACTCTGCTGGTAAGACTGTAACAATACTAGTTTTAGTTAATACTTTAGTTTTAGTACTGGCAAATAAAATCTGTTAAATTAATTGAATTCAATTCTTTGTTGAAAACCATCAGTATCTTTTCTGGACTGCCTTGTGGACATAAAGACACAAGTGAAATAATGAATTAATGAATAGGTTAATTCTATTATCCAGTTGAAGACATTGTCATTTGTTTGTAAAGCTGTGAGGAGTTAGTGCCTTGTTTCCACTGAGCGGTACGGTACAGTTCGGTACGGGTTTACTTGATAGGTGTGGTGTATGCTGGAGAGTAGTGTTCGACAATATGCACAACTCTGCCTCTTTTATGTCCGTTTTAATGAACAATAATAGCCATTATTAAAGTATAAGAGGAAATAAAGACAAAAGCAAACAATTCACAGTCAAACGTTTGCCACAAAGTCAGCGCTGCAAGTTACTACGGTAAAGTTCAAAATAAATATAAAGTTAAACTTTGTGCTCAGTCAAAATATTATGACCAGGAATAAATAATAGATTCACGAGACCACGAATGCCTGTTAAATATCCCCAAAACGAATTGATTCTCCTTTAATCACTACAGAGACATCAGAGCCAGCGGCTAATGTCGGAAGGACTAGCCGAGCGTGAGGCTGCTTGAGGCGGATACACGAGCACCGAGCGCCCGGGGATCACCTGGAGCTCCGAGATCAGCAGAGCAAATTTACAAATAGACGCTATATCTTTATAAATAAACTGCAGATTTGAGTTTTAAACAACAACAAAAATCATAATTGTAAGTTTTATTTACAACTTGTTTGCGTGTTTTAAAGGCTTCCCGGCTAAATGTTTCATTGGTGGTTCATTGGTGGTCAGACGTGCACTTTTTCTGAGCCCGTTACGTTACATCTGAAGCGCGTGCACGGAAAAGCCTGACTAACAGCGCCTGATAACTGAACCAAGTTATCTTTTGAGCCAATACTGCCAAAACACAACAAGGTTTGTGTATAGACTCAGTTGGTTATGTCAAAAGGAAAGTAAACAGCCGAGATAAACGGATAGACGCGCACACACACACACACCACACGCTCACTCTCTCACACACTCTCTCTCTCACACACACACACACACCACTCTCCAAGGTACTACATTCTGGTATCGTACCGAGGCCAAAATTATGGTATCGAGGCATCCCTAACTGGCAGAAGCAGCTGCCAAAAAAGTGCTTTTGCTCTTGCGTAGAAACTTACAGCGTTTCCTCAACATGACAGCAACAGCACTACTGCTATACCGGAAACCACAATACAGCCACTAGAAGACAAGCCTGCAATCTTTAGCTGAAGAAGCGTAATGACTAAAGCTAACGCTTCTGGTCCGGTGTTCTGACAATCTGTCCTACCCGCTCAGGATGTGCTACCAGTAGTTCAAGCTGTTGTGTCAATCTAACAACATGAGCTTCTTTCTCAGAAAGAACTACCATCTTAATAAATGATGGAGAAACAGAGGTATAGCACATTGTCAGCTATAAACACCTATCAGAATAATTCATTTTAATTGAGCATTTAATGCTTGAAAAGTGTAAGCAAAGTATATTACGAGAATTTATAATTATATGTGATTTCAAATCTGTACACAATAATATACACAGCATATATATGTACTGTTTTATTTTTTTTACAGCTGATTTAGAACAAGATAGACTTACCCCAAAATGTTTATTATACAATGGCTATTCCTATCTTTTGCTAAAGTGTCCCAGTGTAATTATAATTATTACAATAATTGGAAAAATGATTGTTGGGAAATGTAAACTAATATTTTATACTGGCACACTAAAGCAAAAGATAAAAATAGCCATCTTGAAAATAATTAAACAACACTAGATTATGATTTGCAATGGTTGCAATTGCATTTTGTTGAAAGATTTTCTATAGTCACGACACCAGGGATGCAAGTTAGGTGTTCCCACCTTGAACACAAATTGCACTGCACCTAAAAAGAGTCAAGTGACTTAATTAAATCAACAATGCATTAAGTATGTTGAAGTTTATCCTGTGAACATAGTATGAATCTACATGTTATTTACCATGGTAAAGCTGTCAGAGATATTGTCTGGGTTTGTCTTGTTGCAAGCTGTGCAGATGGAAGAAACATCACCTTTTGGGATAAAGAGATAGGCCTTTACCAAAAGTACTTTAAAACCTTATCATTAAATAGTGTTTGGGTATGGAAGCCTGATAATAAAGGGTATTAGCAATGCAGAGTGTATGCTGTTGAAACACAAAATAACCTCCAGCTATGACTTTATAATGAATTATTATATAAATTACTATAGTATTTTTTCATGTGGGTGCTAACAAAAAAAAAAAAAAAAAATATATATATATATATATATATATATATATCTCAACAACTACCTTGTGTAAAAATTAAAAGTATTACACAAAACTTTAATATAGTAGCCTAAGAGTGTTGAACTATAAAGCCCAAGACAACACTGCACAATTTTCGGCTGTCACAGACGAAAGACAGGCATCTTGAAACAATCTAGGCGAATCAGAAATCACCGCAATTGTTTCACGGTTTGGGACAGCCGAAATTCGTGCATTGTCTCGGGCTTATGACAAAAACATTTTTGATAACGTTATGCTCATTGAAATCACAGACAATGATGAAATTATCACCCATTTACTGGGAGCCATTCGATTTTGAATATAGTATTTTAATTTAGCAAGATCAATTTAAATCACTGGCTCCTCAAGACTGATGCGTTTTAGGGAGAATAAACCCTTGTGATAAAATTAAGCGTTGGAATGAGAGACAATGGAAAAATATCACATATTAAATGTAAAAGATTCGACGTACATTGAAAATTTATTATTTAGTATGACAAAGACACATTTTATTTAGTAAATCGGGGACTCGTCAAAACCACATGCTTTTTTGAAGAAGCACCCTCTTGGTAAGAAAACTCGTTTTTGTTGTTATAAATTATTAGACACTGAAGAAATGATTACATATTTAATGGGAGTGATTCAATTTAACAAAAAAACACAACTGTAATTAAGCAAAATAGATTTTACTTACGCACTCGTTCACAACTCAGACAGGGTAGCTCAAATTTATGGGCGGGTCTTCAGATAGAGGGTTTCCAAGAGTAGTAGGGAACTGCGCATGCGCATTGTGCATGGGTTGCTCATTCTGAGAGGTAGCACAGAGTGTCGGAACACCGGCAGTACGTGGCAAAGCAGACCAGAGGCCGTTTTTAATGGATGTCAATGGAGGAGAGGCTTCACTTCGCTGAATAAACTGCTTTTTAGAAGAAAAAAGCTTATTTAATGAGTAGACAGCTAATCTTCAACATGTTTTACACTAAACAATAGTTTTGGATTGAACTCTTTTTTTACACCAAATAAATGTAGTTTTATAAGAGAAGTCACTGACTTTTTGCAACATTTCATTATCCATAAACGGTGATTGAGTGACTGAAATTCAACGACGTCAAGACTGTAATGTGATTGTTTAATCAAGTATGATCCAAATCTGACGGAGGTGACAAAAACCTGAATTTGTAGTCATTTTAACTATCTAATACATTGAATCAATCAATTACTGTATTAAAACAAACACAACAAACAGTGAGTATGTTAGTGTTTATAAAGCTTTAATTCAAGATTCATATTGAAGTATTTTGATATATCACTGGAACACAGATGATCTATTTTCTCAGAACAGTTTGTCTGCTGTGCATCTGCTCTGGTAAAAACAGTTATATGAACAAATAAAACAATCCAAAAATGATCAGAACACATATGATCAGAATACAAACAAACTGTATTAAATATAGATATGTTTTATCCAGTGTTGTGAGGCCTTTCTTTCACAAATCAAATGGAGTTCATGTAGTAGCCATTTTATGATTGTTCTGTTGATGCTTGATAATGGATCCTGCTTCAGGAGAATACAATTATCTAAATATTTCAAAGTCATTTCCTCAGAAAGTGGAAGATGGTGTTGACATATCATGGATGTGACCAGGAAATATTAACATTAAAATATTCTAAACTATAAACTGACCAGAGTCTGTCTGACAGCGATGTACTCTGCAGAGGAGGATTGTGGGAAGGGGGTCCTTTAGAGTGACCGCTGCCCCTGATATTCCCTGATTTTATTATATTTTAATGAATTTCTGACTGAAATCTGTGTTGACAAAAAGTGGGAACACAACCTTGAAACCTTATGAAACATGCATGTCACTGGAAAACAACTTGCTTTGATATGAGACATTATTAAGTGTTGCTTTTGATAAAAGAAGCTCTTTTTCATCATTTTTCAGCATATAAATGATTGAACCCTTCTCTGTGGACACTGTTTTAGATGCAGTGAGAAGACGATAAGTGCCATAGATTTGATATAATAATGAAACAATAAAATTGAAGGGGACAATTGTGTTAAATACATTGTTATTAGTCAGGCATTTAGTGTGAGAAGTTATCCTATTCTTGTTATTATTTTATCATTATTTTACATGATTCTTAGTGAACAGAACCCAACATTTTTAGTTTCTTTAAATGTAGTGAATAATACATCCACACAGAGACATTTAATAACTCATATTTGAATAACTGCTGCTATATTTTATTTACTTGTTTATTTTCAAATAGTTGCATATGTATTTCAGGAAAGTGTCTGGTAACAGTAGAGTGATTAAAACCCTTTTTCTTCCAGTCCAACAGCAGTGATTCGGTGAAGGACGATGGCATCTGGTGAGCAGCATTGTGACACACGGGAAGAAGAAAAGCTGAAACAAGGTAATGAAGAACAGAATATCAGTAATGTTAAAGTTGTCATTTAGGAAATGTAATGAATCTCTCTGTCTGTATTCCAGCTCAGACGATCAGCAGTGTTGATGTGAAAGCTGAGACGGGAGGAACTGTAATATCTCCTGTACTCACTGGAAACACCATCACAGGCCCAGTGACCTTCATCAGCACCACTGCAGGACACGGTACTGTTACTGTTCCTCTGCTCACTGAGACACAGCTTATTAGCAGTCAGTGTAATAATGCTGCGTGATCCTGAACCCTGTTCCTACAAAAGTTCATGTAAGAATTAGATTTCTCTTCCTCGTCAGTTCAGTAACGATTGTTTCTCAGTCATCAATGGTCTGCATGGATGTGTGAAGAATTGTCACACAAACAGAGTCATGTCCTAAATCTTCAATCTTTATTGAGCCGTTTACACAATTTATACTTTGCATTGAAAGTTGTCTCCCAGAGAGCATACAAAGATAAAACCATAAAAGGAATAATGTTTTTAATCGATAACAGTTGTAAATAACAAATATGGAATATAACCTTGAACAAAAAAAACAATAACACAGCAGGTAGGAATAAAAGGACAATAAACATACATCACTTGAAAAAAAAACTTCTTCTAAAAATACAAAGGAGGCTATGTGACATTTCTTCACTCACACATGTTCTCTATGGTGACTGAACATAAGGTAAGTGAATGGTGACTCATGATACACCCAGGAGGAGAATAACAGCCTGTGAGAGACCTCTGAATCTGTTCATTTATGCTCATATTGTTCTTACACAGACATACTTTACATTCATTTATTTCATGTATCTGTATATTTCGTCACACATTTTTTTACTTCTGTCCTTTTTCTCTCTCTTCACAGAGCCAAGTAAAATCTCAGAGACAGCGACGGCAGAGAAAGACACCGAAAAACAAGGTGCAGTCTTATCAGTCATATTCCTAACTATGTTTTTCCTATAATTGTCACTGTATAAATCCCAGTTAGTGTAAGATTATCAATGGCAATTAATAAAAACACCTCTATGCAATGGCATTGTTCATAATGTTGTGCAGATCAGGGTTTGGGAGCATTATTAATATTAGAACAGAGATGAAATGTGAGAGGTGTTGTACTTTATCACCAGAAATAACTAGACTGACCTCCTCAACAGCCAAAAACTTCAGCCAAGCACCGCATGTGACCAGCAATGACCACACCAATATACCTTATATACACAGAAACAGTGCATTCACTGCCAGCTGTTCCCGAAGCCCTGTCCTCTGTACTTTACAAATTACACACGGAAAAAAGTACATATGCCTGGATGACTTGATTTGAATGCATAAATCCACGAGAGACATGACAAATTTAGTGAATTATTTAAATCAAAAACCTCAAAACTGTATTACCAAAGTCCCTTTCAGGCAAGTCATTTCACTCGACCTTCATTGAAACGCCTCTCAAGAAGCTATTTCAGTCATGAAAGTGCAGCTCCTATCTCTTTGAATGGGGAAACATTGAATTCTCCAAAGCTGTTACATTTAAATTCAACAATGAAATCTGACCAGTGTCTCATAAGACTTGTTTCTTATGCTCAAATGTCGTTAAAAAGCTTATTTCTCAGGCTAGACCAGTCATTGCACATACACAGTCCTAAGAGTGTCTCGGGATGCTGACTATTTCTATAACAACCGACGCTTCTTAGTGCAGCTGCAGTGACGCCATGTCTTTACAAATTAACCACCGGCTCTTTTATTCAGAAGCGGGACTATTCCACCATATTGTGCGTTACACGTTCTCCCATTCAAGTATTATATGTGCACCATCTTTGTATATTTAAAGTCTGTGGTGTTACTTTCAAAAATCATTTATTTACAATGTTTAATAAATTCTGAAGAAATCATGCTGATGTAAAAGCTTTGTCATGTCAAAAAATGTAATATTTTTTTGCTTTTCCCTTATGTTTTATTAACTTAATCATCTTTTAAAACAGCAGATTTGATTCTGAAAAAGTTCTTGGAAACTCACAAATCCAACATGAAGAAGAAAGCAGAATGTATTTTTGAGGGCATAGAAGAAAATGAAGCACATCTCAAGGCTGTTTACACAGAGCTCTTCATCACAGAGGGAGATATGAAGGAGGTTCATCAGGTACATGAGATTCTGAAGATCGATGAGGCTTTCAAGAAAGAAAACAAAACACAGAACAAACCAATCAACTGCAATCATATATTTACATTATTAAGGGAAAATGAGAAGAATGAGAAGAAGATTGTGCTGACCAAGGGAGTTGCTGGCATTGGAAAAACTGTCTCTGTGCACAAGTTCATCCTGGACTGGGCAGAAGGAGAAGCCAATCAGGATATAGACTGTGTGTTTCTGCTTCCATTCAGAGAGATCAATGTGATAAAAGACGGAGAGTTCAATCTCCATGAGTTTCTGCTGAAATTTTATGCTGAATTGAAGAACCTGGAAAAATCAAAGTTATATGAGAAATGCAAACTTGCCTTTATATTTGATGGACTTGATGAGAGTCGCCTGCCTTTACATTTTAAAGGCAAAACATTGAATGATGTTGAACAAAGCTCATCTGTAGATGTGCTGTTCACAAGTCTGGTCAAAGGTCAGCTGCTTCCATCAGCTCTGGTCTGGGTGACCTCACGACCAGCAGCAGCCAATCAGATCCCTCCTCAGTATGTGGGTTTGTTTACAGAGGTGCGAGGATTCACTGACACACAGAAGGAGCAGTACTTCAGAAAGAGAATCACAGATAAGACTCTGGCTGAAAGAATCATCTCACACATTAAGACGTCTCGTAGTCTCTACATCATGTGCCACATTCCTGTGTTCTGCTGGATCACAGCCACAGTACTTCAGGATATTCTCATCCAGAACAGTGAAGAGAGCATCAGCACAACACTCACTGAAATGTACATCCACTTCCTGCTGATACAGATGAACATGAAGAACCAGAAGTACGATGACCAAGAAGAAAGAGAACCTACAAAGAACTTAGATTCAAATAGAGAGATGATTTTGAAGTTAGCCAAGCTAGCGTTTGAACAGCTGAAGGAGGAAAACATTGTGTTCTACGAGAAAGATCTGGAAGCATGTGGTATTGATGTGAGTAAAGACACTGAGTCCACAGGAATGATCGCTGAGATCTTTAAGAAGGAAACTATACTTCATAAGAAGAAGGTTTTCTGCTTTGTGCATCTGAGTGTTCAAGAGTTTCTTGCTGCAGTGCATGTGTTCCTCTGTTACCTGAACAAGAACATGCAGGAGCTTCAGTTTTTCTTTGATAAGCCAAAAAAAATGATCACATTGCAGGAGCTACTGCAGAATGCTGTTGATAAAGCCATGAAGAGTCAGAGAGGACACCTGGACCTGTTCCTGCGGTTTCTGATGGGCATTACCCTGGAATCCAGTCAAAACCTGCTCCAAGGTCTGCTCAGACACACTGAAGACACCACAGAGAGCATCAGACAAACAACTGAACACATTAAACAAGTTCAAAACAAGAAAATCTCAGATGAAGCTTCGGTCAACCTATTCTACTGCTTGCTTGAGCTCAAGGATCATTCATTATATGAGGAACTCCAGAGATACCTCAGTTCAGATGCACATCCAGGAAGAAAACTCTCATCTTCAATGTGCACCGTGCTGACCACAGTAATGCTGATGTCAGAGAAGGTGCTGGATGAGTTCAACCCAAAGAGATACACTTCAGAACAAGAAAATTACAAGAGACTCATTCCAGCTGTGAGATGCTGTAAAAAAGCCCTGTGAGTAATTTCACTGACTGCTGTTTGATCAAATGTTTTATTCTACATCACTAAACAATCAAATGTCAAAATATTATGTAAAATATCTTGTTTTCCTCATTATGAAGGGTACAATAAGTTATTGCAGAAACACTGAACATCAGAAAATGATCAGCATATCCTTCTGTTTTGGCAGATTTGACGGCTGTGGTTTTGATGAAACATGCTGTGAAACTATATCTTCAGCTCTCCAATCATCAAACTCTCATCTGACAGAGCTGGACCTGGGTGGCAATCGCCTGCAGGATTCAGGAGTGAAGCTGCTGTATGATGGACTGAAGAGTTCACACTGTCAGCTGAACATACTGAGGTTTGACATTCACTGTGTTACAATATGTGGATAATTCAGCGTTTATAACTATAGCTAGCAGATTTCCCATTTATATTGTAGAATGAATGTATCAGTGATTCTTCTCCAAGGACACAAGGCAGGCAATGTCTTAAAACCTGATGAGAAAGCAATCCGCTTTCCAAGCATCCAAGAAAACCTGGAATTTTGTATTATGGAATAATTGAAATAATGAAATAATACCTACATTTCTTTAAGTGATTCTTTTGAACAGTTTTTCAATTTATAATTTAATGTTAATTTAAAACATGCTCCCTTTCTTTATGCATTTATTATAGTAGCTCTATTTTCGCTTCATCAATCAAATTCTCTGCACATGGTTATATAAATGTTTATATTATATTACTTGCCTCATTTAAGTAGGATATATTTAGTGTTGATAACATGAACCGCTGTGACGAGAGCATGTGAGCGAAGCGGAGCGGTGTGATGCTCAATATTCTGCTTTGTGTGCGTGCGCTAAGCTCATTCGCTCAGGGCAAAAGCAAACGCTCCGCTAATGTTCCGCTCATGCTCACCGTACACCAAATCCTGCTCAGATCATGCTCTAAAATACATTTAGTCAAAATAAATACACTTTCTAAGATTAAAATAGAGCTAAACTGAGGGGAAATGCGGTCTATTAAAATGTCTGTCAATCTTCACAGGATTTTAGAATGTACTTTTAGAAACATGAGCTTAGACAAACTATTGCTCAGCCTATTCCACAGATTCTCAAACCAGCAAACTGCCAAAGGGCGTTCTGGGTTGAGCGAGCGGAGCGGGATCTTCAGAAAGGTGCTCTCTGCTCTGAAGGAACTAAGACCGCTACGCTCCCCGCGAGCTCCACTCCGCTCACATGCTCTGGCTGTGACCAGATTCAGAGTCAGTGAGTTGAACTGGATCAAATTGTTCATGAGTCAGTTTGATTTGCTGCAAATTTAACACTCAGGAGTTGATCCTGAGGGATTTTTGGATCTTGGAGATTTTTTGACAAACCCTGACATTTGTGCTTATTTCTTTTACTAATACCATTTTAATGACTTTTTAATGTCTACTATTTTAATGTTTATGTTGTATTTAGGACAAACATGCAGTCCAGATTATAAACCTGATAAACACATTAATATGGCTGTTTTTTTGTTCTCTTCACAGGCTATATGGCTGTAATCTCACTGCTCAGTCTTGTGAGAGTTTGTCATCAGCTCTACAATCCTCAAACTCCCGTCTGAGAGAGCTGGACCTGAGTAACAATGACCTGCAGGATTCAGGAGTGAAGCTGCTTTCTGATGGACTGAAGAGAATCTGTAAGCTGGAGATATTGAGGTATTTTGTTTCCATAAAATGATTAACAACATGCTACCACCAGGGCCGGCCTTGGCCAATTTGCTGCCCTAGGCATGATTTTACCTGGTGCCCCTTGCCTCACATTAGTGAATATTACCTAACTTGAACTAACAATGAACAATACATTTAACACAATTAAACTAAATTAAATATTAAGAATAATCACATCTGGTATTCCTGCACAAAACTGAATTAGCATACATTAGGCTACAGTTTAATCTTCAAAATAAATGTTAAACTTGTTGTATTTCCAGTAGATGCAGCAGTGTTCTACTAGACCATTCTAATGTTTTCACCATGAATTATAGCCTACTGAGAAACATACATCTTTAAAGTGCAATTTATATTCATTTTACTAAGTCCAGTAATAGTCCTATACAAACATTACTAAATTTGGCAATTCAAATAAAAAATACAATAAATCCCCAAACTACACAACTGTCGCGTAAAAATATGATTCAAACATGTTGTCATGTTACACGAAAAATTACACTTATGTTACAAAATCTCGGATCTCTGGAACTCCAGAGATTGTTATTATCCTATTTTAAACTTTTAGACTATAGGCTTTCTAGACTAGGCTAACATAGTTTGTTCACAAACTTTTACCTCATCTAGAGCACTTAAATGCATATCTACCTCATGTGTTTAGCCAATCGGGAGATCATTCACTACCTTCTCCCTCCTTCATTTTTAAAGATACACATCAACTTTCTTAGTTGACTATTCCAGCTTGAATGGTTTTGGAACATGACCTAAAGTTAGCGAGGAGTTAATAATATTGGAAAGCGTTTCTTCTGCTACAGGTAACAACTCTTTCAGTAATTTAGTGGGCATGTTGTTGTTTGGAACATTGTGAGATTGCAATAAATTTAAGTGAGTGACAGCTTTTTAGTGATTATATAGAAGCACTATTTACAGGCTGTAAACAATTCAGAATTTGAATAAAAGTTTTGCTTTACGGGCTGCTAGGACCAACGTACACAATCCCTGTATGTAGCAAAGTGTCAGGAGTGACTGAAAAAAAGAGAACGGATGAAATGGAGGAAAGTCCGTACTGTACTGGTTTAGACACTATAACGAGAAAGTGAACAGAAAAAACATAACATATGTTACGTGATCCTTATCTTATAAAGAGGAGCAATATTTTTAACTAAATTGAAATACTTGCATGCCATTGAGGTGGCGGATATGGGCTAAGCAACTAACCCTGACCGCAAACAAGCTATTTCGAAAGTGAATCCCATATTTTTATGAGGGATGTGGGATATATGTCACTCCTGAAACTCTGCTGCATACAGGGTATGTGGCTGTGGGTCCTGTTAGCATCACGAAAATCGAGTGTAGCATTAGTTCTGGCAGGTCACGTTATTCAAGCTCGCGTCACCTGACTCCCTGATGGGAGAGGAGTGAACAGTCTGTGATTGGGGTGAGAGGAGTCTTGGATGATACTTCTCACTCTCCTTAGGCAGCATTTGTGGTAAATGTCTTTGATGGAGGGTAGCCCGACACCGGTGGTGTATTGGGCAGTTTTCACCACCCGCTGGAGGGCTTTCTGGTCCGAATAGTGCAATGGTAAAAGTTCAGCAGGATGTGGGGGGACAGGTGAGCTTCCCTTAGTTTCCTAAGGAAGTAAAGGCGCTGTCGTGCCTTTTTGATCAGTATGGAGGTATTGAGGGTCCAGGAAAGATCCTCAGAGAGATGGACACCAAGGAACTTGAAGTTCGCCACGCACTCCACTTCGGCCCCATCAATATAGATGGGAGTGTGTGGGGTCCTTCTTAGTCCGCCGGTGGTCTACAATCAGCTCTTTGGTCTTCTGGGAGTTGAGTGCAAGGTTGTTGTTGGCACACCACGTTGCTAGATGCTGAACCTCATCCCTGTAGGCCGTCTCATCATTGCCGCTGATCAGGCCTATCGCCGTGGTGTCATCTGCAAACTTGTTAGAGCCATGAACAGGTATGCAGTCGTGGGTGAACAGGGAGTGGAGGATTGGGCTCAGCACACAGCCCTGTGGTACCCCAGTGTAGGGCTGTGCGATATGGACAAAAAACTATCACGGTTTTTGAATTTTTTTTCGATTTTGATTTGAATCATGATTTTGACACAAACAGACATGCTTTACAGTTATAAATGCATTCTGTGTGGATTTGAAACATATTTCCAAAGGAAACCAATTAGACCTTTCCCAAAAAGTTGTAACATGTTTTTAGAACAGACATATGGTAAAATACATATAATATATATGTGTATATATATGTATATGTATATATGTGTGTGTGTATATGTATATTTGTGTGTGTATATGTATATGTGTGTGTGTATATATATATATATATATATATGTGTGTGTGTATATGTATATGTGAGTAATCAAATCCAACAAAAAAAGATGCAACCAGAGCATGTGAGCGAAGCGGAGCGGTTCAATATTCCGCTGTGTGTGCGCTCCGCTCAGTCGTTCACGGCCAAAGCAAACGCTCCGCTAATGTTTGCTCACGCTCACCGGTAAACCGAATCCCGCTCAAATCATGTGCTCATATTAAATGTCTCCAGTAACGTTAGGCCTATTTATTTTTCCTCTTTATAGTGAAATTATTGAATAAATGTCTCAATTAAAGCAGTAGTCCGATAAGAAATGGTTATGTTTCAGAGTGAAATTGTTAATTTAAATTAGGGATGTTCATTAACCGTTAACCGACCGATAATAATTTTGACCCATTACTACAATCAGTTAAACGGTTTAAAGTAACTCACTTATTTATTTTTAGTAATTTATCAAAATATTTTAAAAGGTTTGCTGCATGGTTAAAATAAGCTATACACGTATAAAAAACATGTTTTTTAGAGAGAGCGAGAGAGAGAAAAAAACAAGTAGCCTATAAGTCGCATTTAATTATTTACATTTACATTTAGTCATTTAGCAGACGCTTTTATCCAAAGCGACTTACAATTGGGAGTACATAAAGCGATTAATCTCGAAGAGGCAAACATACAGAGGAAGTGCCAATAACACCAAGTCTCAGGCATTGTTCAAATAAGTACAAGCTAGCAAGGGAAGGAGAGAAAGATAAACAGAAAGATGAAGATTTAGAAAAAGTGAAAGTTAAACTTTTTTTTTTTAAGTAGTCAAGTAGAGTTGAAAGAGATGAGTTTTCAGTTGTTGCTTGAAATTTGACAGGGATCCAGCATTCCGGATGGGGATGGGAAGATCATTTTTTTATGATGATAATGAACAGGCATTGTGAAGGTAGAATGCTTAACTGCAAAGCACATGCGGCGCTGGAGCAAGCACTGGATTTATTCCCCTTCTAACAGTGGAAGCAGTTACTCTTCTTAGTCATGAAGATAATCGGAATTGTAAAAGGTCTGCTTTTATTTGTGTACATTCACAATAAAAAAAGAATCTTTGCTTTTTTGTAAAATAAGACAAAAAAATAGAATGCAGCTTTCTGCCGTCTGGTTTAATTTCGCGCAGCGCAATAATGAACAAACTCTGCATACTCTAA
Organism: Gymnocypris eckloni scoliostomus; assembly: GCA_027564155.1. NCBI lineage: Eukaryota > Metazoa > Chordata > Actinopteri > Cypriniformes > Cyprinidae > Gymnocypris > Gymnocypris eckloni. The sequence continues at coordinate 33,116,899 of CM050422.1, forward strand.
AAAACACTGGGTTCAAAACAACCCAATCTGGGCTGGTAAAAGAGTACATTTGGGGTTAATTTTACCCAGTAAATTTGATCGTTTATTTAACCCATCATTAATTGACGATTTAACTCAGCTAATGGGTTTATTCGTTTCTATTATAATATTCGCTTTTTTCTTTTTGTACTTTATGCATGAAATAATATTTACAGATTAACTTAAATCCTCTAAACTTCTGTAAAATACTCCAGACGTGATAACTTCCTTTTATTTCTCATTTGCTTGTTTTTATAAGCTATAGGCCTACACATTGCATATTTAATCTCGTTTAACAAACATTAGAAGTAAAGATTAAACATGAAACAGATGTAATTCACGAGTAAATCGACCACTCTCTAATTGTGTGTTCACCGTAACGGCGCCGAGTCGTTTTCGGCGGGAACTGATCACGGATAAGACCGCCGCCCTGCGCTTCACTCATGGACGAAATGTACTGCGATTGCCTTCATAACCTGACCAAAAACAGTAAACAGCTCTGAGGACATGTTTTAACATCCAAAGAATTTGTGTTCTGTATATCTTTATAAATATAATCGTTTATTTTATGCAAAGCATCAGACTCTTCATCATGCAATAAAGCAGATGCGAGCGACGTTCGTTTAGTGATTCACACCGCGAATGTTGCTCTGCATACATTTGAACGATATACTGCACAGAAATAATTTTATAAATAAAATGTACACAAACTACCCAAACACTGAACAAATAACCCAAAAAAATGACCCAAAAGGCTCAACCCAGCATTTAGGTGAATTAAGTTGTTCTCTGCTTGCAGAAGTGCTGCAGGTGTGTGATGTAATATGATATGATCATGTGAATCCTCGTTCTGTTGTTTGCTGCTTTTTGCACATGTGAAATTAATCCCCGAAAAACAGATGTTTGTATTGTTTACAGATCACAGACACTTATTCTTTTTAATTTAATTCAGTTCTAATTTAAAATATTTGTCGGTTAACGGTGAGGAAAAATAACCGAAATGAACATCCCTAATTTAAATGTATAAAATTTAAAATCTTAATTTAAAAACGTGTCTTGTTTTGAAGCCACTTGGAACATTTTCGTAAAAAATTAAATAACTGAAAAAGTATACTTTTCCATTAAAACAACGCTTCATATTCAAAACACGCACACAAGATGAAATGCAGATATAGAATTTCACAAAATTCTTATCAGGCCCATGAAAGCACACACAAGATGGAATGCACTTGACAAATAATTATTTTGTGGCGTAAATAAAATAAACACTTTCTAAAATTAAAATGGACCAAAACTGTGGGGAAATGTAGTCTATTAAAACATCTGTCAATCTTCACAGGATTTTAGAATTTGCTTTTAGAAACATTAGCTTAGACAAACTATTGCTTAGCCTATTCCACAGATTCTGGAATTAACAAATTACCAAAGGGGTATTTTGTGCTGAGCGAGCGGCGCTGAGTGTATTGAGCGAGCGGAGCGGGATCTTCAGAAAGATGCTCTCTGCTCTGAATGAAACATGATCGCTACGCTCCTCGCTCTCCGCTCACATGCTCTGCATGCAACATGCATTTTTTGCTTATCCTGTTCTGAACTCATCTTCCCTGTTTCTTTAGCATACTATCTGTCTGTATGCTCGGTCTGTTCTGTTCTCGTTCTCAATTTAGGCGCGCTGCATTCTGATTGGTTCGGATAGCATACTGCAGGAGGTTGGGGCGGGGGCGCAGAAAAAATCGTGCAATAAAGCGATTTAGAAATTGCGCAAGCTCAAATCACGATTTGATTTCGATTAATCGCACAGACCTACCCCAGTGTTTAGAGTGAGGATGGAGGAGGTGTGGTTACTGATCCTAACAGACTGTGGTCTGTTGGTGAGAAAGTCCAGGGTCCAGTTACAGAGGGAGGGGCTGATGCCTAGATCAATGAGCTTTGAGATCAGCTTGGATGGGATCATTGTATTAAAGGCGGAACTGAAATCAATGAATAGCATCCTGACATATGTGTTGATTCTTTCCAGGTGCGTCAGGGCAGAGTGGAGAGCTGAGGTAATGCATCCTCAGTTGACTTATTGGATTTGTAGGCAAACTGGTATGGTCGAATGTTGGGGGCAAGCATGTTTTCAGGTGGGAAAGAACCAGCCTCTCAAAAAAGTTTGCGATAATGGGAGTAAGAGCAACTGGGCGGAAGTCATTGAGGGCCACTGCACTAGGGGTCAACCGATATGTGTTTTTCAGAGCCGATACCGATTATTACAGATCAAGTAGACCGATAACCGATATTTTGAACCGATATACGTGTCTGGTGTAAAAATGAAAATTAATGCCAAAATTAATAATAACAAGAGCTCTGACAAAAAACGTTCTTTAAATGCTTTTAAACATGTCTTTAATTCTGAAAACTGTTAATAACAACAACATTAAATAAACAGTAATATTAATAATAACATAAGTGCAGGGATCACCCAGAAGCATTCTGTAAACATTTTGTAAAACTTAAAGTAAACGATTTAAGGACATTGTGATTATTATTCTCAACAAAAGTTGTAATAATTGTTGTAGTTGTATTACGTATATTCTACTGCACCACAGTAATATATTCAGCTAAACCAAACTTATATTTTGACAGGTTGCCATGAGGACCTTTTAAGTTTCTGTAGCCTATGTATATATGATATGACGATCGTTTTACTCAAATGAAACGGTCAAATGCTCATGAAGTGACTCTCCGAGCAGTTCTGGGGATGTTGTTCATGTATTTATGTCCTCATTTAGTGAGACGGCAGATGCTGAAAACACCGCGAGCATCACACATTCTTCAGTATGTATGTGTGCAGTAAATGAAACCGCACGTCTGTGTCATTCATTAACAGAGATGCAGAACATGCAGGATTCATATTTAAATAGTGTTTTTGCGGCTTAATATTTATAGATACTAGTCCATAGCGCGAGTCGATTTGAGTGTACTGACCTACTTTTGATTAATTCATCCAAACTTCGACAAATTCCATGACATTCCGCATTATACGGTAAATTCCATTATATGACTGCATTCCGTGATTCCGCCCGCATTTTCCGCATCGTGGACATCATGGGTTATATTGAGGTGTTTTGCAACTTCAGTGTAGTGGATTGTGATTTATTGCAACTTCAGCAACGTCTGCTGCTGCCTTACCTTTGAGAGACAACTGATGCGTGATCACTGAGGCAGCTCCAGTTAGCAAGTGCTTTCGGTGTGAGACTGCCTTCAGTTTTCCGCGTTGATTGGTCGGACTCGTGACTCCCTACATATCAGATGAGCGGTGGGCTGAGATTGCTCTAGGCCACAGAGTGTTGAGCTCAGACAAGCTGCATCGAGCCAAATAGTGCATTTAAACATGAAATTTCACCTGTATTATTTATTCACCAATAAATAATGTCACCTGTAAATAGTATGTTTGTTTGCATAAAAAAAAAATTATCGACTAATCTGTTTTGAAAATGGCCGATATCGATAATCGTAAAAATGCTTAATATCTTTAAGCATTATAACCCTATTCTTATATAATATTCTTATTATATAAGAATAATCTGTCGACCCCTATGCACCAGCTTTTTTTTGGTACAAGTACAATGGTGGCTGTTTTGAAGCAGTTGGGAACAATGGATTGGACCAAAGAGAGGTTGAAAATGTTGGTGAAGACCTCAGCCAGCTGTTCTGCACAGGCCCTAAGCACTCGGCCAGGGATGCCATAAGGGCTGGCAGCTTTATGTGAGTTCACCTTACGCAAGGTGGCGCACATGTCACTGGTGGAAAGTGTGAGCGGTAGGTTGTCTGGTGTGAGCACAGCTTTGATAGGTGGTTCTGTGTTTACACGATCAAAGCGAGCATAAAAGTTGTTCAGTTCATCAGGGAGGGTGGCATTGCTGTTTGGGGGTATACTGTTTGCTGGTTTATAGTCTGTGAGGGCATGGATGCCTGTCCACATGCGCCGAGGGTCGTTGTTTTTAAATCTGTCCTCAATGCGCAGTTTGTAATTGTATTTAGCTGATTGAATTCCTCTCTTCAGATTGGACCTGGATAAGCTGTAAGCTTCACGTTCGCAAGATTTGAAAGCGGCGTCACGTGCCTTCAGCAGGAGCCGGACTTCCTTGTTCATCCAGGGTTTCTGATTGGGGTACAATTTAATTACTTTATGGGTGGTTACCTTGTCAACACATCTGTTGATATGATGCAAAAAGAACAAAACAGAACATATCAAACAAACATATATATATATATATATATATATATATATATATATAATGTCATCAGTATTATCAGCAGTTTTCGCATTGCTCAATAGCAAATTACCCTCCTCCGTCCCCAACTCCTCTGTCTGTCAGGACCCAGCCTTCTGATTTCCTTTTGAATCAGACAAATTCAAAAATGTGTACATAAAATTACTCAACTTTTTAACAAATCGTCCCAGGTTACGTATGTAACCATGGTTCCCAGAGGGAACAAGGCGCTGCGTCGAGAAACGCATGGGGAACGCCATCAGCGATATCCAGCTCTGAATCATATGTGTAATCAGTACAAATGATGGGCAAGACGTCATGGGCAGGTGACGTAATGACCAGGAGGCTTAAAAGCATGTGGAGTGCAACCGTTACCTTCTAGGAATGAAGCATAGCTCTAGTCGGAGAACCATGGTTACATACGTAACCTGGGACGTTCCCCTTCAGGAACTTGAGCTGCATCGAGAAACGCTTGGGGAAAGAGATATCTACGCCGCCAGACTTGCAAATACCTGCTTAGTGTGGAAGAGCACAACTATGGCAAGTGAAAAGAAGAGCCAAGAGTGGCTCGCAAATCTTTGTCAAGAACCTGACAAATGTGAGGGGCGTAGACCACCCTGCAGCGTTGCAGTACCGGAAAAGCCTTGGAGGCCGCCATACCTTGAGATGAGTGAGCCTTGACTCCCAAAGGCGAAGGCAGATCAGAAGACTCGAGGTTATAGGATCGCATCCTGATCCACCACTTAGCATAAGCTTCTTTGGCCTCAGCCCGGAGGAAACGTGTAACTAGAGGGTTTTGCCTACTGAAAGGCCACCAAGAGGGGTGTGGGCTCAGGAACTTCCGGTGATGGGGAAGGAGTATGCATCTTCTAGATCGCTCGTGGCCACCAGTCCTCGGATCTGGTGTGAGACGCGTGCTTGAAGAGAGCTTTCTTAACTTCAGTCGTTTGACTGAGCGGTTCAGATAGCTTAGATCTAAAAAGGAAGCAACCCCTTTCCCAGGAACAATGAAGTACGGCTGTAGAACCTGGACTCTTTGTCTAGAGGAGGGACCACCTCGATGGCCTCCTTCCTCAGGAGAGTGTTCTCTTCTCGTTCCATTACCAGAGCCTGCTTGGGACCCACCAGCATGGGAGTGACCGCGTTGAAAGGCGGCGTCAGAGCGCCGCGATAGCCTTGTTTTACAGTGTGCATGACCCATCGAGACACATTTGGCAGTAGATACCACGCTGCCGAATAGTCTGCTAAGGGAAGCAGTCTCTCGAGACTGGCCTCTGGTGTACTTAGAGCTGCTAGCTCGGTGCCCTGAAGTGGAGGACCGGCAGGGGACGGCCGCTCTAGCTGCTCTAGAGACCCCCAAAAGGGCGGCAAGCCTCTCAGCTCCGCTATGTTTCCGGGCGGAAGAGACTGAGAGAACTGCTCGCTGGAGACTGCTGTGCCCTGGAACACTGGCAGGGTTAGCACACTGATCTCCTGAGGGCACTGAGGAGAGACGGGCACCGTGTAATGCGGTGTACCCCGCTCTTCCCCAGAGGGGCCTGCCCTCATAACTCCTAGGCCATGGCATCAGGACTGCCTCAGAAGCCTCCTATTGGAAACTATGGTCCTCAGACCGTCATCTCTTAGGAAGACTAAAGACCCAGAGTCTGCTCAAGCAGGACCCAATGAGACACGCTTGGCAGAGGCTCCCACACCGCCAGGTGACCTACTAAGGGAACCAGTCTCTCGAGACTGGCCTCTGGTGTACTTAGAGCGGCTAGCTCGGTTCCCTGAAGTGGGGGACCGGCAGGAGATGGCCGATCTAGCTGCACTAGAGTCCCCCGAAGGGGTGGCGAGCCTCCCAGCTCCACTACATTTCTGGGTGGAGGAGATTGAGAGAAGTGCTCGCTGGACACCGCAGCGCCCTGGAACACTGGCAGGGTTAGCAGACCGATCTCCTGAGGGCACCGTGTGATGCGGTGTATACCACTCTTCCCAAGAGGGGCCGGCCCTCAAAAGCCCTGGGCCATTGGCATCAGGACGTTCTAGCCGAAGACTGTCAAGTAAAAATGAATAAAGTATTGTCTGTTGTTGTTATGGATTATTGTTTGTGTTACGTGTCTAAAGATTTATGCATCTCTCAAATGTGTATAAAATAATGTCTGTTCATGTGTGTAAAACAACAAACTGACGATTTATATGCTTAATCATCTGTAATTATTTATATAAATATATATACACACACACACACACACACAATTAAAAACTTGGTGAGAAAAAATATAATCTAAACCAATCAAATACAGAAATTTCAACATTAGTTTCTGGAATTTGTTTCTAGAAAATATTAACATCTTCCTTTAAATGTACTGTATGCAAATTAATGTAAAGGTATACTGTAATGTCACTGTAAACTTACATTTTCAGGAGGTATATATTTTAAAATAACTTTGGGAAGAGTCCAACTAGTAAATATGTTCAAGTATATGTAACAATAACACATTATCTAATGCAAATAAGAAACATTACTTACTTGGCTTAAATGATCTCCTCTGCTGGATCAAATGGCACGTTGCATCGTGGTGTTCTTCTGAGGTAAATTCTGGGATATTCCTCTCAGCGTGTCTTTTTTCAAAAAATGAAAAGTAGCCGAGATGAACTTGATGAATCTTTAAACTTTGTATATAGGGGCGATGTGGGCGTTTACGTGTCTGCGTGTCTCACATGGATATTTATCATATGAACAGCGCACACTGTTTGTGGGCAGATCATGAGCTCAGAACAGGAAAAACTGTTCCTAGCAGTAGTTTCATACGGATTACTTTAACACAGAATATTTGTTTTCGATAAGACTTCATTTAAAAGTAGACACTTCAAGCTTTCCATTGATACATTTCTCATTTCTGTGTGTGTCAAGTATTCACTGAGCTTCAGTTCATTTTATTGACACGTTTCAGAATCATATTCGCGGAGACTGATATGGCTGAAAGCACACCCTGTATATTTTATTTATTTCACAAAAGCACACGGTTTTGTTTATTGCGAGTCTACACAAATAAAAGTAGACTCTTTACAGATTCAAATGATGTAATTACACTTTTAGTACAGGATCATTTTAAGTTATTTTCGCTGTCATCAGGAAAAAATACAAGCGACGGCACTATTGTCGACCCCAAGAAGTTAACCCTGGGAGTCTAGTGACAATGTAGAAATACGTTTTGCCTGTTTTTAAGTACATTTGTACCTTTAATGGAGTATAACTGTTTCTGATTACTTTACTTTTGTGACTGAAACTACAGAAAATAACAGCACAAATGACTGTTAGTGGTGTCTGACAGCCAAACTAATGTAATGTGGATTTGTTGCTGTGTGTCTGTAGGTTGTCTGGCTGTATGGTGACGGAGGAAGGCTGTGGTTATTTGTCTTCAGCTCTGAGTTCAAACCCCTCACACCTGAAAGAGCTGGACCTGAGCTACAATCACCCAGGAGATTCAGGATTCAAGCTGCTCTCCGAAAAACTCCAGTATCTGGACAAACTCAAGTATGTTGAGCAGCAAGTTTTTAGGTTTTATTATCTGATTTTGAACTACTCAGTGTCTCTACAGGTGCATCTCAATAAATTAAAATGTTGTGAAAAAGTTTATTTCAGTAATTCAACACAAATTGTGAAACTCGTGTATTAAATAAATTCAATGCACCTGGACTGAAGTAGTTTAAGTCTTTGGTTATTTTAATTGTGATGATTTTGGCTCACATTTAACAAAAACACACCAATTCACATCGCAACTAATTAGAATACTTTAGACCTATAAAAATATTTTTTTTTGTGAATTGTTGGCCTTTTGGAAAGTATGTTCATTTACTGTATATGTACTCAATACTTGGCAGGGGCTCCTTTTGGTTTAATTACTGGCTCAATTCGGCGTGGCATGGAGGTGATCAGTTTGTGGCACTGCTGAGGTGGTGTGGAAGCCCAGGTTTCTTTGACAGTGGCCTTCAGCTCACTTTTTTGGTCTCTTGTTTCTCATTTTCCTCTTGACAATACCCCATAGATTCTCTATGTTCAGGTCTGGTTTCTCTCATAGATTCTCTATGGGGTTCAGGTCTGGTGAGTTTGTTGGCCAGTCAAGCACACCAACACCATGGTCATTTAACCAACTTTTGGTGCTTTTGGCAGTGTGGGCAGGTGCCAAATCCTGCTGGCAAATGAAATCAGCATCTTTAAAGAGCTGGTCAGCAGAAGGAAGCATGAAGTGCTCCAAATTTCTTGATAAACGGGTGCAGTGACGTTAGTTTTCAAAAAACACAATAGACCAACACCAGCAGATGACATTGCACCCCAAATCATTACAGACTGTGGAAACTTAACACTGGACTTCAAGCAACTTGGGCTATGAGCTTCTCCACCCTTCCTCCAGACTCTAGGACCTTGGTTTACAAATAAAATACAAAACTTGCTCTCATCTGAAAAGAGGACTTTGGACCACTGGGTAACAGTCCAGTTGTTCTCCTTAGCCCAGGTAAGACGCGTCTGACGACAACTGTAGCCAAATTCCTTGACACGTCTGTGTGTGTTGCTCTTGATGCCTTGACCCCAGCCTCAGTCCATTCCTTGTGAAGTTCACCCAAATTCTTGAATCGATTTCGCTTGACAATCCTCATAAGTCTGCGGTTCTCTCGGTTGGTTGTGCATCTTTTTCTTCCACACTTTTTCCTTCCACTCAACTTTCTGCTAACATGCTTGGATACAGCACTCTGTGAACAGCCAGCTTCTTTGGCAATGAATGTTTGTGGCTAACCCTCCTTGTGAAGGGTCAATGATTGTCTTCTTGACAACTGTCAGATCAGCAGTCTTCCTCATGATTGTGTAGCCTAGTGAAACGATCACGTCCCGGGTGCACGGGACCTGTGCAGAGAAACATACGGAGTAGAGGTGGTGGGAGTGTTAGCAGTGCGCTGCATACTTACCCCGGACTTGTGAGCGTCAGCCCGGGATGTTTCCAGGGTTGCTTTCCGTTTCCTCAGCTGGGCCTGTTTCCCAAGCAGCTCGTGGATCCGTCTCTCCACGGTCTCCAGCTCCAGCTGCACCGAATGCAGCTTGAATGTGTCCTCACCTGCACTCAAAGGTAGACACAAATCCGCCATTAAAGCAAGTAACAGTGAAACAATTGTAAGTGTGTGTGAATAGGGTATTAGCTGTGTTAGCGGCACCCGCGCTGGCTATGCTAATGGGCTATAAGCTAATAGCGGACTCAGGAAATCAAAATAAAACTTGCGATAACAAGGCGCTCTGATCATTTACATTGTGGAATGCGATCGGGGCAGTGGTGGACAAAGTACACAGATCAAGTACTTGAGTAAAATTACAGATACGTATAATAAAATATTACTCCAGTAAAAGTACTGCTTTTTCAATTTTACTCGAGTGAAAGTACAAAAGTACTCAATTTTTTATGTACTTAAGTAAAAAAGTACTGATAGACAGATTTATTTTGCAATTTTATATAGACTACTTTATTTAATTTTATATTAGCACATATTTTTATAATCCTACTGCCCAAAATACCTGGGTTTTTCCCAAAATAACCACTATATAGAGTTAAGATATATATTTTGTTGATATGGACTACGTTGATGAGAGTGATGTAGTAATGTTCACTGTGAAGCTTACACTGCCATGTACCTGAGAGAAAACAGATTTCACCAAATGAAAAAAGTGTTTTAGAACTTGTTGTTTTGCAGAACGTCAGTTATATATGACATGAGAATTTAGGCCTGAAATTAGGAAGAACATTTTAAGGAAAATCTAATTATATTTTCATAATGATTTTTATTCTTCTCAAACCTTGTCTGTGGTGTAAAAACACCCGTGGCCAAATGCCCCCAGAGGGCATCACTTCCCACTCTGATAATTACTGTAGTTACTATCTTCTGAACATCACATCCTTTCTTTTTCCCTCAGATGGAATCTATCTAATGGCGCTTTTCCACTGCATGGTACGGTACGGTTCGGCACGGTACGGTACGGCTCAGTTCGGGTCGGTTTGCATTTCCACCGCAGTTTAGTACCGCTATAGAGTGGGCGGGATTATTCACGCGTCGTTATAATTGTGCCGCCTCTACTGCCGCGCCACAAACAAACTCACAACAAAGAAAGGAGACGGAATAGTGTTCTTCATTCTCGGCATGTGGATGTTTTTAACAGTAATGGAGAGTAATTCTATGAGAATGCTTGTGATTTACCCCCAGCAGCAGACACTGTGGTGACAGTGACACGGGCTGTAGAGGAGGAGGGCAGAGATGTTCGTGCAGGTGTGCTGCGTTACTTTACATTTACATTTATGCATTTCGCAGACGCTTTTATCCAAAGCGACTTACATTGCATTCAAGTTACAGTTTCTACATTTTATCAGCTCTTGCTTTCCCTGGGAATCGAACCCATGCTCTTGGCGTTGCTAGTGCCATGCTCTACCAGTTGAGCTACAGGAAAGCATTACTTCATTAAGTTAGTTAACTATTCAGCGTGTTCTGTAAAGTGAATTATCAATAAACTTTTGAATATTTCAAAATGTACAATGTATCTCTTGTTTTTTTATGTATGTGATGGTTTTTAAAATCGTGGCATTAATCATTTGTCTTTTTCAAGAGGTTCATTACGTGCTCATACAATAATACATTTTTAATATAGTCTGGAGGTACACTTATTCGATCAGATTGTTTTTAATTGAAGCAAAACACAGATACAAAGGTAAAAATATAAACAGAAGACATACTCTGAAAATATAGCAAGTTCAAAAGTATATACATAAGGCTTTTTCCTTCAGCGTCGCGCCATCAAGCTCTCGCTGGATCCGCTCCTCGGCTATCAACGAGAGGAACGTCTGAACTTCCTCAACAGACAACGAAACAGACAATTTGTGGTTGATGCAAAAATGTGCGTTTGTTGAAACAAAAGCTGCGTCCGCTCCTTTGCTGGCTGTGCTGATTTAAATCTAGCGGGTCGGGCTGTAGAGCTTTCCTGTAGCTCAACTGGTAGAGCATGGCGTTAGCAACGCCAAGATCATGGGTTCGATTCCCAGGGAAAGCAAGAGCTGATAAAATGTAGAAACTGTAACTTGAATGCAATGTAAGTCGCTTTGGATAAAAGCGTCTGCTAAATGCATAAATGTAAATGTAGAGGAGGGTCTCGTGTCGCAAGTTCAGTGACGCAGTAATGACGATTCTCTCCGGCACGGAGAAACGTGACTCTACACGTCACGTTTTGGTAACGGTACGGTACGCTTGGAACCTCGGCTGAGGTGGTACTAAAAAAGTACCAGGTACCAGGTACAGTACCCAGTAGAAAACCCCCCAAAAGTGAACCGTACCGAACCGTACCGTGCCGTACCATGCAGCAGGTGGCTGAATAAAAATATTTGGACTTTATATCTAAAAATGTCCTCAACTTAGCACCAGCAAGCTTGTTAGCTATACAGTTAACATCAGCTAACAATATTTCCTTTTTTTCAGTATGGTTATGAATAAACATTCATATCTGTCTACTCGGCTAGTTGATCTAAACAATATAAAAATGTATACTGTTGATAAACAATATAAAAACAGACGTCACATAGGTCTAAATGCATAGCATTTTAATAAAACTGCTAACGTTACAGCAGCGGGGAATATGAACGTGCATGAGTTATTTTATTTAATCAGTGTTATTTTAATGTTTTGTTTTTTGACCTAAAACATAACGTTAGAGACACTGATGTTGATCTGTCTGCATTCAAGCATTTCAGTGGGCCTAAATAGATCACCCTTTACAGCAGATTTAGTTCACAAACAACTAAAAGTTTTGACCTAAATATTATTTTCAGTTACAATAATTAATCCTAAAATTCGACATTAGTAACTTACTTTTCACAGCATCAGTAGCGCGCACTCACAAGATCTCCCGGTTCTTTACTTGTGAGTTCAGTTCACTGAAGAAGACTCGCTCTAAACGGATCATTTGAATCAGTGAGTTTTCGTCTCGAGAACAGCTGCAATCGGATCATTACAGTTCGTGAATGAATCGTTTGTTGCGATTTGCGAACCGATTTAACAGGTTAATTGAAAATAATCAGTTTGTTCATGAATCAGACACCGTTTCTGCGTCTCGGAGCACGTGATGTATTATAAGGAGTAACGATATGTTTTATGAAATGTAGTGAAGTAAAAAGTACGATCTTATGCTTTGGAATGTAGTGATGTAAAAGTAAAAGTTACTCAAAATAAAACTACTCCAGTAAAGTACAGATACTTGAAAAATTTACTTAAGTACAGTAACGAAGTAGTTTTACTTCGTTACTGACCACCACTGGATCGGGGATATATTCACGTTATAGAAACAAAAATGATGGTGCACAAAATTGGATTTTAAGATGGAAAATAGACGATAAATAATTGACTTGACGGAGCTCAAACTCAAAACATGCGTCAGCGACAAGCAGAAAGTGACGTCAATAATGTAATTCCACACTCACATTTTTAACAGTGCACCATTCACCTAAGCTTAATCATCATCCCTTTGGCTGATATTCCTTAAACTCAGTTCTTGTCTAGAAACAAAGTTAATTTATACCATCTATTTATGTGCACAACACAGACTTTTCAGGAGAGAGAGTAAAAGACACCGCGAGAAGCAGCTGCTACTGACCCTTCATGGCTTTAGCTGTACATTTCATAGACTGGTTTTATCTGGTTTAATGTGCTTTAGACCAGTCCAGTCTCTGTGAAACCAAACAAGACCAGTGGTAAAATCCGGAGCAGATTTAGTGATTTCTTTTGTCTTGTTATTTGCTGTGAGATTTAGTCGGTCAGTGAGAGACAGAGTCTGAAAGTGTGTGAGAGCTGCAACCCTGATGCTATTGCTATTCTATTATGTTTAGCATGTTGACATAACTAGAATATTGCTAGTGTGATTAAAGCATGGTTTAACATGTTGCTTATCTTGATTACATTGTTTTCAAAATCATTGGAAGACAAGATCATAATCGAAAATATAATAATAGGACTCTATGTGTGTTTTATAGTGTGGATCATGGAGGAGTATCCAGAATTACAGCAGGACTACTCAAATGTATGTACGCACACACATACATACACACACACACACACACACACACACATTTTTGTGCTTTAGAAGGACTATGATGTCCAAACCAGTAGTAAAAAAGCTGGTTTAAAGGGGTCATGAATTGAGAAATCAAATGTCCCTCGATCTTTTGACATAAGAGGTCACTGTACTTTAAAAAAATAACTCAAAACATTCTCATGAGTCTAAAAACAGCTTATATTGAAGGAAAGCTGCTAAAACAACTACCTTTTGTCTTTAATAAAGTTTCAGACCATATTAGTTTCTGGTCATTTGTTTGCTTCATTTTACCATGGATTTGTTTTAAACAAGACACAGTTTGATGCAGGATTTTCAGAGAGAATTAAACTAAAGGACGATGCTGTGTGACTATATTGGATCAGATATTAATGTCACAACACACAAGTAAGAGTAACTGTGTGTTGTGACATTAATATCACAACACACAAGTAAGAGTAACTGTGTTTTTATTACTATTCCTTTGTCTGTTATTATAGATCGTTTGATATTTACTGAGTGTTGAATCACAGCAGCATCCATCTATAAAGGATGTAGTCATGCATAATTTTACATGAACACTGATTTGTAATTTGTCAGTTATGTAGAGAATCAAAATATCTAAACTTGATTTGCCACATACAATGAAATACAAAATGTGTAATACACATAGAGTTAATAACATAATGACATAAACATCTTACTGTAACATTTTCAGTTAAACACTAAAATAATAGTGTAAGCTAACTGCTGCTTCACAAATACATAAAGAATAAATATAAATACTAGGGCTGTCAACCGATTAAATTATTTAATCGCACATTTTTATTTGTTCTAAATGCACCTTAAATTAATACTTTTCAAGTTTTTAATACTCTAATCAACATGGGCATGAACAAATATGGATGCTTTATGCAATATATGTTTATTATTATTGAAACCATACTCGACATAGAGCATGAAGACTAGACATGTTTCAAAAGTCAGATGTTTTTCCGAAGAACTTGTTTATGTCTGTTCGACACATTAAATATAAATACAAGGTTTCCATTACTTCTCTTTCTCTGCACTGAGCAATTTACTGACACAAACCTGTTTACATTTCTGCAGGACAGCTCTTCTTCTGAACATGCAAAATGTACATAGCCTATATTGTTTATTTCATTGGTTTCCTTCTCTGTGCCCACATACTGTATTTTGATGCAGCAAAATTCTCAATAAAACCGTTTTAAGTTATATATTTTACTGTTTCTGTTGTCAGACAATGGTATGAATATGAAAAAGTGATTGAAATGCGACCCATTAAGACCATAAATCTCCTTTACAAGATGTTAATCTGCACAAAAATCCTTATGATCGAGCCGTTGACTAAATAAAATACCCATAAGATAATGACAATAGCTGTGCTATGATTTTGGCTATACTTGCATGTAAAATTAGAGAAGCAAGCAACAACATAATATCTGTGTTTAACTGAATTAAGCTCTGCTCTTCTCTGCCGTGCGCTGAACAGAAACTGAGCAGATGCAGAGAGACAGAGAGAGAGAGAGATGTGTGTCTGCGCGCGTGCTGAACAGAAACTGAGCAGATGCAGAGAGAGAGAAAGAGAGATGTGTGTCTGCGCGCGTGCGGAACAGAAACTGAGCAGATGCAGAGAGAGAGAGAGAGAGATGTGTGTGTGCGCGTGCTGAACAGAAACTGAGCAGATGCAGAGAGAGAGAGATGTGCGTGTTGAACAGAAACTGAGCAGATGCAGAGAGAGAGGAGATGTGTGCTGAACAGAAACTGAGCAGATGCAGGGAGAGAGAGATATGTGTGTTGAACAGAAACTGAGCAGATGCAGAGAGAGAGAGGGAGATGTGTGTGCGCGCGTGCTGAACAGAAACTGAGCAGATGCAGGGAGAGAGAGATATGTGTGTGCGCATGCTGAACAGAAATTGAGCAGATGCAGAGAGAGATGTGTGTGCATGCTGAACATAAACTGAGCAGATGCAGAGAGAGAGATGTGTGTGTGTGTGCCTGCGCGTTTTGAACAGAAACTGAGCAGATGCAGAGAGAGAGATGTGTGTGCGCGTGCTGAACAGAAACTGAGCAGATGCAGAGAGAGAGATGTGTGTGCATGCTGAACATAAACTGAGCATATGCAGAGAGAGATGTGTGTGTGCGCGTGCGCGTGCTGAACAGAAACTGAGCAGATGCAGAGAGAGAGATGTGTGTGCGCGTGCTGAACAGAAACTGAGCAGATGCAGAGAGAGAGAGATGTGTGTGTGCGCGTGCTGAACAGAAACTGAGCAGATGCAGAGAGAGAGAAAGATGTGTGTGTGCGCGTGCTGAACAGAAACTGAACAGATGCAGAGAGAGAGAGATGTGTGTGTGCGCGTGCTGAACAGAAACTGAGCAGATGTAGAGAGAGAGAGAGATGTGTGTGCGCATGCTGAACAGAAACTGAGCAGATGCAGAGAGAGAGAAGATGTGTGTGTGCGCGTGCTGAACAGAAACTGAGCAGATGCAGAGAGACAGAGATCTGTGTGTGCGCGTGCTGAACAGAAACTGCGCAGATGCAGAGAGACAGAGATGTGTGTGTGCGCGTGCTGAACAGAAACTGAGCAGAGAGAGAGAGAGATGTGTGTGTGAGCGTGTTGAACAGAAACTGAGCAGATGCAGAGAGAAAGATATGTGAGAGTGACGTGTGTGAGTGAAGTGTTTGTGTACGAGTTATGTGTGTGTGTGTGTGTGCGTGAGAGACGTGAGTGTGAGTGAAGTGTGTGTGAGTGCGCACATGCGACGCGACGTGTGTTTGTGTGTAAGAGTGATGTGCGTGTGTGTGTGTGCGTGCGACTTGTGTATGTGTGCGCGCGAGTGATGTGTGTTTGTGTTCGAGTGACGTGTTTGTGAGTGAAGTGCGTTTGTGTGTGAGTACGAGTTACGTGTGTGTGTGTGTGTGCGAGTGACGTTTGTTTGTTTGTGTGTGCGCGCGAATGACGTGTGTTTGTGTGTGAGTGAAGATTGTGTGCGTGAGTGACGTGTGTGAGTGACGTGTGTGTGTGTGCGTGCGCGCGCGAGTGACGTGTGTTTGTGTAAGAGTGACGTGTGTGTGTGTGTGTGTGTGTCTGTGTTTGTTAGTGTGCATCAATCGAAGCAGTGCATTAATATGGAACGGTGATTAAACTGACAGTTCAGATTTCCTGCATACCTGCCAGCCAAACAGAATCCAGTATTCAGACAGACCATAGTGTATAGTGAACATAGTGTGTTCCTGTGTGGCTCAGTGGTAGAGCATTGTGTCAGAAGCGCAAAAGGTTGTGGGTTCGATTCCCAGGGAACACACATACTGAAAAATGTATAACCTGAATGCAATTGTAAGTCGCTTTGGATAAAAGCGTCTGCTAAATGCATAAATGTAAATGTGTATATATACTGTATATATAAAAGACTGGTTGCTGCTGGAAGAGGTGGATGATTGGACGGCAGTCACACACAGCTGGAGAGGAGAGAGCGATAGAGTCAGTTCAGTGGATGGGGATAATTAGGAGGCCATGACTAACACTAACCCCTTTTGGTAATATATTGTATAATCATCACCATCTGTTTGATTACATGTAATTTAACTAACTGCATGATTTTTACTGTATATTTCTGCCACCAATAACCTACTCCTAGATATATTGTAGAAACTTACATTTTCTGTAAAGCTGCTTTGCAGTAATTTGTATTGTGAAAAGCGCTATACAGATAAATTTGAATTGAATGTAATACGGGCCAGTAGAGGTGATTTGGCCAGTTACACCCCCACTCTTTGAGAATTGCCATGGGATTTTTAATGAGCACAGAGTCAGGACCTCGGTTTAATGTCTCATCTGAAGGGTGGTGCTTGTTTACAGTATAGTATCCCCATCACTACACAGGTGCATCTCAGAAAATTAGAATATGGTGAAAAAGTTATTTTTAGATTCATTACATGTAAAGTAAAAATAGGCATGTTCTTAATGTAACTCATATAGGTTATAACATATTACATGCACGCACAGTTTTAAGGCATGTAGTTTTAATTGCCTCTTTGTTAACTTCATGCCTTAACTGACCACGACATTGCATACACGTAGTTTATATGAATTGATGATACAGGCTACAGCGTGCGTGCCAGTTTCCGCGCTCGTTTGTCACGCGCCTGCTGCAGAAGTGAAGCTGGAGCGCGCGTATGAAACGTCTCCCGTTAGATGTGCTCGTAAAGATGTTCTGCGACTGATTAAATGCACTTCTTGTCAAGAAAAAAACAGACAGAAAAAGTAGTTATGAGTAGGGTGGCCAACCCTAGGCTCCGCCCCTACGTTAACGGCATTAAAAAATGCAAGGGTAAATAAATAACTGATGTTTGAATTGTACAGCGTTTTCTTTACTCAGCAGGCTCGTCCAGGGCGGGCACTAGTGACTCACAGGGCAGGCCAGGCCCCCCATTGCCCGCCCATGGCGCCGGGACTGAGACCGGCTGCGCAAGACTCACCTGGCACGATGTGTTAGGCCACTTTCAATAGGTTTTTCTCTGTATTAGAGCGGTTTTGAACTTACTGTTTGAAGGCATTCGTTTGCTGGATCTTTGACTGAAACCTTTACAGGAGAAAGTGGTGGACGAAGTACACAAATCAAGTAGTAAAAGTACAGATATGTATAATAAAATATCACTCCTGTAAATGTACTGCTTTTTAAAATTTACTTGAGTGAAAGTACAAAGGTACTTGATATTTAATGTACTTAAGTAAAAAAGTACTGATAGAGATATGTATTTTGCTATTTTTATAGACTACTTAATTTAATATTAGCACATATTTTTATAACCCTAGTGCTCAAAATACCTGTGATTTTCCCAAAAATAACCACTATATGGAGTCAAGATTATTATGTTGTTGATATGGACTACGTTGACGAGAGTGATGTAGTGATGTTCACTGTGAAGCTTACACTGCGATGTACCTGAGAGAAAACAGATTTGACCATCTGCTTTTCAGTAATAAAAGTGTTTTAAAACTTGTTTTGCAGAATATCACAGTTATATATGACATGGGAATAAGGCTTGAAGTTAGAAAGAACATTTTAAGGAAAATATAATTAGTTTCATAATGATTTTTTTCTTCCCAAACCTTGTCTGTGGTGTAAAATCACCCTGGCCACTTCCCACTCTGATAATTACTGTAGTTACCATATTCTGAACATCACATACTTTCTTTTCCCTCAGATGGAATCTATCTAGGTGCTTGAATACAAATATTTGGACTTTATATCTAAATAAATCCTCAACTTAGCACCAGCAAGCTTGTTAGCTATACAGTTAACATCAGCTAACAATATTTCCTTTTTTTCAGTATGTTATGAATAAACATTCATATGTCTACTCGGCTAGTTGAGCTAAACAATATAAAAATGAATAATGTTGCTGTAGATAAACAATATAAAAACAGACGTCACAGGGCTAAATGCGTAGTATTTTAATAAAACTGCTAAAGTTACAGCAGCGGTGAATATGAACGAGTTATTTTATTGAATCTGTGTAATTTTAATGTTTCGTTTCAAGAAACATCAAGTATTTCAGAGGGCTTAAATAGATCACCTTTACAGCAGATTTAGTTCACAAACAACTGACAGTTTTGAGCGAAATATGATTTTCAGTTACAATAATTAATCCTAAAATTCGCCATTAGTAACTTACTCTTGGCAGCATCAGACGCGCGCGCGCTCACGGCATCTCCCGGTTGAGTTCAGTTCACTGGAGACTCGTTCTAAATGATTCATTTGAATCAGTGAGTCGATTAGAGAACAGCTGTGATCGGATCATTCCAGTTCGTGGATGAATCGTTTGTTTTTGCCATTTGTGAACCGATTGAGCGGGTTCATTGAAAATAATCAGTTTGTTCATGAATCAGACACCGCTTCTCAGGGTTTCCGTGGAGTCATAAAATGTCTTAAATTTAATAAGAATTTTAGGCCATAAAAACGTCCGTATTTTCCATACAAGGTCATAAATTACATTTAGCCACGTCATAAATTGATATGCTTGTTCATTAATTGGTTCTACCATCGCATATGATTCGCGGATTAACTGATAAGTTTATCCACCATAGAGTGAAGTGTATAATTTGCACGTGTTTCGGGACTGGCGCTCTGTTTTCTGCTCTCAGGCGCTGCCACTCACACTGAAGCAGAGAGAGAGAGAGAGAGAGAGAGAGAGAGAGAGAGAGAGAGAGAGAGAGAGAGAGAGAGAGAGAGAGAGAGAGAGAGAGTGAGAGAGAGAGAGAGCGCTTTCTCAGACCACAGCCAAATCACACTCTATATAAAGCAATCTGAAACATCACCCACACCAATTAGGACACCATATCAAATGATCAAAATTATATCATTCAAATGGACAGAAAACAGCGCCACTAATTACATCAATGCTGTTGAATCTCCAGAAATACAGTCCCTCTTACACTCATTCCAAACACAGATATACCCTAAAAACCAATTCGGCATCAATCAGGAAGTACAAGATCTAAACAACATATTATACAAGACAGCACAAAAGAGTAATTTGACCACTGTTAAACCAAAGAAAAAACGTCTAGAGACGGACAAATGGTTTGATTTAGACTGTAAGGCTCTGAGAAAAAACCTCAGAAATTTATCACATCAAAAACACAGACAACCAGATAATCCGGACCTCCGCCTTCAGTACTGTGAGGCACTAAACAATATAAAGCCACCTCCGCGGAAAAAGCACAGTTTTTGCAAAACCAGTTTGAAGAAATTGAAAAATCTATAAATTCACACAAATTTTGGGATAAATGGAAATTATTACACAAACCAAATCCAGAAATTCTGGCCATCCAAGATGGGGAGACGTGGAAAACTCATTTCCAAGAATTATACAGCCCAACCGAAATTCAAAATTCTAATCAAAATGAAATAATTAATAAACTAGACAATTTGGAAAGATCGATTAAAGCGAGTCAAAACCCCTTAGATTTCCCCATAACACTGAAAGAATTGGAAGATAAACTACGGGTCCTTGAGCCCAAGAAAGCCTGCGGTGTCGACAGCATCCTGAACGAGATGCTGAAACACACAGACCAACGCTTCAAACTGGCCATGCTAAAACTGTTCAATGATGTTCTGTGTGTCGGGTTCTTCCCTGAGATCTGGAACAAGGGCCTCATCAGCCCCATTCACAAGAACGGAGACAAACTAGACCCCAACAACTACCGAGGCATCTGTATGAACAGTAACCTGGGGAAGGTGCTCTGCAGCATCTTAAACACCAGACTGCTGCACTTCCTTATGAAGCACAATGCCTTGAGTAAATGCCAAATTGGCTTTCTTCCAAAATGTCGCACATCCGACCACATTTTTACATTACAAACACTAATTGACAAATATGTACATCAAAACAAAGGAAAAATCTTCGCTTGTTTCATTGATTTCAAGAAAGCATTCGATTCAATCTGGCATGAAGGATTATACCTAAAACTTTTGGACAGTGGAATAGGGGGAAAATTCTATGATTTGATCAAATCGATGTACACAGCCAGCCAATGTGCGTTAAAATTGGAAACCAAAGAACCAATTCTTCCCCAGGGGCGTGGAGGAGACAGGGCTGCAGTTTAAGCCCCACCCTTCAACATTTACATCAACCAATTGGCCAACATATTAGAACACGCCCCCATTCAAGGTCTCACTCTACACGACACAGAGATAAAGTGTCTTCTACGCAGATGACCTGGTCCTCCTGTCGCCACTGAAGAGGGGCTTCAGGACAGCCTGAATCTGCTGGAGGATTTCTGTCAGTCCTGGGCCCTGACGGTCAACCTCCAAAAACTAGAGTCATGATGTTCCAGAAACGCTCCAGATCTCAGGGACCAACACACACATTCACACTAGCACACAGAACCATCGAGACCACAAAACATACACCTACCTCGGCCTGAAAATAACTCCGACCGGTAGCTTTACTTTGGCTGTGAATGAACTCAAAGAGAAAGCTCAAAGGGCTTTCTATACCATAAAAGATCCATTAAAATTGACATCCCAATCCAAATCTGGCTCAAACTCTTCAAATTGAACCAATTGCACTATATGGCAGTGAAGTGTGGGGTCCTTCTATTAAATTTGACTTCTTAAATTGGGAAAAACACCCGATCGAAACTCTACATTTAGATTTCTGTAAAAGAATACTCAAAGTCCAAAGAAAAACTCCAAACAACGGATGCAGGGCAGAATTAGGCCAATACCCTCTCCTTCTAAACATCCAAAAAAGAGCCATCAAATTCTGGAAACACCTCAAAACAAGCGACCCCAACACATACCATTACAAAGCCCTCAAACACCAAGAGCTGAGCGTAAGTAAGAGTCCCCTGTGCCAGCTGATGCTGAGACTGACTGATCTCACACACACCCAGATCAGCCAGCTTCAGGACACACACACACTCACACACATTCGGCCCACACACATTATAAACACTGAAAAACACAAGTACATCACCCATTGGACAAACACCATTAAAACCAGCACAAACTGGAATGTTATTCAAATCGAGAATACACCACGGCAAGCTACCTGAGCCGTGAGTGATGTGAAACTCAGGAAAACATTGACGATGTACAGACTCAGTGAACACAGTCTGGCCGTAGAGACGGGCCGGCGCAGACAGACCTGGCTCTCTCGTGAGGACAGACTCTGCTCGCACTGCATGCTGGGAGTGACGGAGACGGAGCTGCACTTCCTCACAGAGTGCCCAAAGTATACTGATATCAGAGACCAATACTACCCCAAAATTAATCATATATTTCCCCAATTTAACTTTTGTAGCCCCACCGAGAAACTCAACTTCATTCTAGGCGAAGAAGCCAAATGTTGTTATATAGCTGCAAGATTCGTATCATCGTGTCATCTCCTGAGGGACAGCCAGAGAAACACACACACACACACACACACACACACTCATAGCCCAAACACACACACATTAGACCTACACAAACAGCCAATAAATACACACACACACACTCATAGCCCAAACACACACACATTAGACCTACACACATCTAGATAATGTATATAATGTTCACATGCCTAAGTTCAGTTGTTACATGATTTCTGTATTATTATATTTTATTTATTATTATATTTATTTAATTATTTTGTTAATATTATTTTACTAATTATATTATTTATGATTTGCTATATCTAGCCATGTGTTTATATAATATTGTATTTTTATTTAGTTTCATTGTTACTATTATTTTCTCTAGGCTTTTCTAAATGTTCAGATAAATAATTTTCTATGTTGTCTTAATGCTTTGGCAATACAAAATGTATGTTTTTGTCATGCCAATAAAGCTTTCTGAATTGAATTGAATTGAGAGAGAGAGAGAGAGAGAGAGAGGCGATTCAGACAGCGCCTCAATGGACGGATACATACACAAAGTTGTTAAAATACCCGTTTTGATAGTATTCTGGTAAACACGGTCGGTTATGTCTTAAGTTAACGTATACAGCTGAGAAAGAACAGAACAGTTGTGTTTCCTGCCGTTCTTAAACTGGGAGTACTGGGAACTTTCAATGAGGAAGACTCAGGGACTGCAATTCAGTTAAAATTAAAGCACATTCCTTTATATTCTTCTGTAATGTTTACATAATTTACTTCACTCTAAAGTGAGGGGTTTGCTACCATGTTATTTGCACTAAAACAGATTTTTGTTGCTGTTAAGTCAAGTTCATTCACAGTTGGTTAATTGAGGACTTTGTTTTATATAAAAATGCAGAAAGTTGCAGAAAGTTATAAAGCACTTTAGATGTTCTGTGTAATTTATACCAAACACAAATGTTGCTGGTGTAATGATAACATATAATATATATATTGTTATAAGGGAAACAGGTCAATTTAGCTCAAAGGGAATCATTAATGATTTTATAGGGAATTTGAACAGACTCACTGTTTCACGGCGATTCACTGAACAAGCCGTATAACACATTCTGCACTGGATATTAAAATCCCAAAATATAGTGAAAACACTATTAAATAGCACAGTAACAAAATCGACAGATTAAGGCATTAACTTATGAGCAAAACACAAGATATTTATTTTTTCAATATAAACAAGACTTTATTTATATAGATTGTAACAGAGTGAAATGTCTGTCACAGTTTTTCCATAGCCTTAGAGGAATGCAATTAAGAATTCTAGGTGTTAATACTACGAGGCACAAGAGGGCGCTCGTTAGACACACCTGGACTGCATAAAAGGTGAGCAGTTGTATGAAGAAGTAGTTCAGTTTGGGTAGAAGGAAGGCATGCTTCTTTGGAGCTACCTTGAACTGTTAGGTTGAAAAGTCCTAGTTGGGAAGCCTTTGGTTTTAAGCTCAACATAAGGAGTTTTTCCTTTTCCCTCTAATTTCATTCAATCATGTCTGATTGGGACTGTTTAAATTGAGTACTGTTTGGAGTGGAAAAACCTTTGATTCGGTTTCTTTGTGGAGACTCATTCATCAAAAGTTATCAGCCAGAGTGATCAACTGTAAAGCGGAGTACTGTATTTTCAACTGCACTCAATGTTTTTCTTTGGAAAGAATAACTCATTTTTGCCACAGGATGGATCATCGTTTCTCAGATAAGAACTTTAAGACAATTTCTTTGGTATAAACTCAAAGACTAGGTTTCGAGATTTGTTGTTTATTTTCTTTTTTCTCTTTTCTATATAATTAATTTGACACTTGAACATATTTTTCATTGGGTGAATAAATGTAACAAAAAGAAATACTGGTTGATAAAGTTCATATAATACTTTGTTTGATCTTAGTGAAAAACCCTCATTTGTGGCTATTCTAAAAACAAAAAGAAGTCAAGTCACCTTTATTTATATAGCGCTTTTAAACAATACAAATTGTAACAAAGCACTGCACAATATAAAAATAGGCAAGTTGTGTCAAAAATGTAAAATGACAGGATTTAACACTCAATTATCAGCTGAATGCATTTCATTATTGAATTTAGTAATTGCATTGTCCAGCTTAGTTCAGTTTAAATAATATCTGTGCAATCAAGTCGATGATTGTACTGGAAATGAAGTGTCCCCAACTGAGCAAGCCAGAGGCGACAGCGGCAAGGAACGAAAACTCCATCGGTGACAGAATGGAGAAAAAACCTTGGGAGAAACCAGGCTCAGTCGGGGGGCCAGTTCCCCTCCGGCCAGACGAATCAGTAGTTTGTTCCAACTGCAGCAAAGTCAGAGTGTAAGTGGTCCACTGGTTCCAGGGGTCTTTCCCCGATGGATGTCTAGGTGACGAGGTCCTCACTGGAGATCTGTCTCTGGGGCTCATCTATGTGTCCTAGACTCCTCTGACGGTCAGGGCTGTAGAGGTTGTCTCCAGGTGCTGATCCTCCATTTATGGCAAACTTTGGTTAAGTCAGTATAATCGCTGATGGTTGGCTTCCTCTGAGGTCCTCCGAGGGGTTGTCATCGTCTCTTCTCAGGTCATCGTCATCTCAGATCATTTAAGGGTTGGATCCAGACTGAAGCTAAGACAATTAGCGTAGCAGTTGTTCCATCCAGGAATAACCCTGGATGAAATTATCAGTATAACCCAAGCTAAAGCATAATAATGTGCATTTGTTCAGATAGACTGGCAGTACAAGATTGTGAGATGCATTATATGAATGCTTGGCTAAAGAGATGTGTCTTTAATCTAGATTTAAACAGAGAGAGTGTGTCTGAACCCCGAACGTTATCAGGAAGGCTATTCCAGAGTTTAGGAGCCAGATATGAAAAAGTTCTACCTCCTTTAGTGGACTTTGCTATCCGAGGTACTACCAAGAGTCCAGAGTTTTGCGACCTAAGGGAGCGGGTTGGATTGTAGCGTGATAGAAGATTAGTTAGGTACGCAGGAGCTAGATCATTTAGGGCCTTATAGGCAAGTAATAATATTTTGTAACTGATACGAAACTTAATAGGTAGCCAGTGCAGAGACTGTAAAATTGGAGTAATATGATCATATTTTCTTGACCTGGTAAGGACTCTAGCCGCAGCATTTTGTACCATCTGTAGCTTGTTTATTGAAGATGCAGGACAACCACCGAGCAGTGCATTACAATAGTCCAGTCTAGAGGTCATGAATGCATGAACTAACTTTTCTGCATCAGAAACACTTAACATGTTCCATAGCTTGGCAATGTTTCTAAGATGGAAGAATGCTGTTTTTGTAACATTGGAAATATGATTTTCAAAAGATAGGTTGCTGTCTAATATAACACCCAGATTTTTAACTGTAGAGGAAGTAACATTACATCCGTCTAGTTGTAAATTGTAATCCAAGATATTCTGTGTACTGCTTTTAGGTCCAATAAGTAATATCTCTGTCTTATCTGAATTTAATAGGAGAAAATTACTGGTCATCCAATCTTTTATATTTTTAACACACTCTGTTAGCTTAGATAGTTTAGAGGTTTCATCTGGTCTTGTTGAGATATATAGTTGAGTGTCATCAGCATAACAATGGAAACTGATCCCGTATTTTCTAATAATATTACCAAGGGGCAACATATATAATGAAAATAATAGCGGACCTAGGACAGATCCTTGTGGTACTCCATACTTTACTGGTGATAATTGAGATGACTCCCCGTTTAAATAAACAAAGTGGTAGCGATCGGACAGGTAGGATCTAAACCATCTTAGAGCCTGCCCTTGAATACCTGTATAGTTTTGTAATCGATCTATCAGTATGTCATGATCTATAGTGTCAAACGCAGCACTAAGATCAAGTAAAACTAGCAATGAGATGTAGCCTTTGTCTGACGCAAGAAGCAAGTCATTTGTAATTTTAACAAGTGCAGGTTCTGTGCTATGGCGGGGCCTGAAACCTGACTGAAATTCTTCATAGATATCATTTTTTAGCAAAAAGGAGCACAGTTGAGCAGACACTACTTTTTCTAATATTTTTGACATAAACGGAAGATTTGAGATGGGCCTGTAATTTGCCAGTTCACAAGGATCTAATTTTGGTTTCTTAATAAGAGGCTTAATAACTGCCAGCTTAACCGGTTTTGGGACGTGACCTAAAGATAACGAGTTAATAATAATGAGAAGCGGTTCTTCTGCTACAGGTAACAACTCTTTCAATAATTTAGTGGGTACAGGATCTAATAAACATGTTGTTGGTTTAGATGCAGTGATAAGTTTATTTAGCTCTTCCTGTCCTATAGTTGTAAAGCAATGCAGTATTTCTTTGGGTGCGATGAATGAAGCTGGAGTACTAGACGCTGTAGAATCTACATTTGTTATTGTATTTCTGATATGATCTATTTTATCAGTAAAGAAATTCATAAAGTCATTACTATTAAATTGTGAGGGAATATTTAGATCGGGTGACATCTGTTTATTTGTTAATCTAGCCACTGTGCTAAATAAAAACCTTGGATTGTTTTGGTGATTATCTATGAGTTTGCGAATATACTCGGTTCTTGCAGTTTTTAGAGCCTGTCTATAGCTGGACATACTGTTTTTCCACGCAATTCTAAAGACTTCCAAGTTAGTTTTTCTCCATTTGCGCTCAAGAATACGAGTTTCTTTCTTGAGAGAATGGGTATAACTGTTGTACCATGGCGCAGCACTTTTTTCTCTAACCTTTTTTAATTTGATGGGGGCAACATTTTCTAACGTATTAGAGAAGATAGTTACCATGTTGCTAGTGATTGTGTCTAGTTCATCTGTATTTATGGGTACACAAAGCAGTTGAGATAAATCAGGCAGGTTATTTGTGAATCTGTCTTTAGTGGCTGGAATAATAATTCTGCCTGGACGATAACGCGGAGCCATATGGTTAATATCAGTAATATGCAGCATGCACGATACAAGGAAATGGTCAGTAACATCATCACTTTGAGGTATGATATCTATATCAGTTAGATCAATTCCATGCGATATTATTAAATCTAGCGTATGATTAAAACGATGTGTCGGCCCGGTGACATTTTGCTTGACACCAAAAGAGTTTATTAGGTCAGTAAACGCAAGTCCTAACGCATCATTTGTATTATCAACGTGAATGTTAAAATCTCTGACAATTAGTGCTTTATCAACATTAACCAATAGATCTGAGAGGAAATCTGCAAATTCTTTTAGAAAATCTGTATATGGTCCTGGCGGTCTATACACAGTAGCCAGAGCAAGAGATAGGACAGATTTATTTTGCTTATCTGACAGTTTAACATTGAGCATAAGTATTTCGAATGAGTCAAACCTGTATCCTGTTTTCTGAGTAACATTGAGAATATCATTATATATTGTTGCGACACCGCCACCACGACCAGTCTCACGAGGCTCGTGCTTATAACAGTAGCTTGGCGGAGTAGATTCATTTAGACCAAAATAATCATTTGTTTTAAGCCAGGTTTCAGTCAGACAGAGTACATCAAAACTATTATCTGTGATTATTTCATTTACAATAACTGCTTTCGGTGTGAGTGATCGGATATTTAGGAGCCCAAGTTTTAAAAATTGTTTTTGTTCATTTATTTAGCATTTTTCTGGTTTAATCACGATCAGATTTGTTCTAGATCCTGCATTACATTTATATTTTGAACTCACTATTCGGGGGAACAGACACAGTCTGTATAGATTGGACACTGCAAGTACCTTTATCATTTAAGTGGGTAGAACAAAAGTCATCATAGCTGTTATTGGAGAATTGGCTTACTAGTCAAATGGAGCGTAGCATCCTGGAGATGTTGTCTGACAGGAGTTTCGCACCGACTCTGCTGGGGTGCAGGCCATCAGCACGAAATAGCCTAGGACGGTCCCAGAAAAGATTCCAATTATTAACAAAGAGAATTTTCTGCTCTTTGCACCATGAAAACAACCATTCATTTAAAGCAAACAGTCTACTGAACCGTTCGTGTCCTCGTCGATACGTGGGAAGAGGTCCTGACACGATGATCGTCGCCGCAGGCGATGTGCTGCGTACCGTCTCGATCAGGCTCCTGAAGTCCCTCTTCAGTGTCTCCGTCTGCCGCAGCTTGGTGTCGTTAGCCCCCGCGTGAATCACAACAGCTGCAACGCTCTCGTCATCCTTCAGGATCGCGGGTATCTGCACAGAAACACCAAGAACACGAGCACCAGGGAGACAATGAGTGTGCACTTTACCTTCAGCTAACGTAGCACGAACATGCCGGACGATTGAGTCTCCGATGACCACAGCATCACGATCAGTCTCGCAGAGAGGGGCGAAGCGGTTCCGGGATGAGATGTCGAAGACCGGAGGGGGAGAAGTCATCGCCCGGGGCCTGGATCGCGTCTTCCGCTGCTGCACCCAGGGTCCGTGGTTTCCCGGCGCCGGAGTGAAGGACATCTGTGACGATCGCGTCCCGGGTGCACGGGGCCTGTGCAGAGAAACACACGGAGTAGAGGTGGTGGGAGTGTTAGCAGCGCGCTGCATACTTACCCCGGACTTATGAGCGTCAGCCCGAGATGTTTCCAGCATTGCTTTCCGTTTCCTCAGCTGGGCCTGTTTCCCAAGCAGCTCGCGGATCCGTCTCTCCACGGCCTCCAGCTCCAGCTGCACCGAATGCAGCTCGAACGTGTCCTCACCTGCACACAAAGGTAGACACAAATCCGCCATTCGGAGGAAAAGAAGGAAAGAAAAGTTACAAAATGGCGCCCGAACAGGGACAATGACTAAATTAGACTTGAACCTAGAGGGTGTTTCACTAGATGATTTTAACAAGGATCAAATAAAGGAACTAACAGCAAAAGTAAATAAAAAAAAAAATTGTAATCTGAGAAATAAATCAAATCAAACAATCTGAAATGGATAGGGATGAGATCATGCCCATCGTGGATTTCTCCAGTGATGCATTTATTCAGATAAGAGATCCGATGAGTGAAATGATTGACACTTTTAGTGGACTTTATATCGACTCCGAAGAAGAAAAAGAGAAATCGGCAGTACAAGTGCTGTTTCCAGGCCAATCTGGCGATCCAGATGATTTCACTCCACTTCCTCCACCACCACCGTTAGATTTTGATGAGGAGCAGGTGTATTCAAATGGAATGGCAACAACACAACGTATGACTAACATTGAAGAGCACCTCAGCGACATTGAGCATCGGGTGAGTGATTTTGTGATTCAAGATACAGTAATGGATATGATGAAACAACTTATACCGAATGCAAAGGGAATTTGATCGAATTAAAGTACAAATGGACAGTAGATTGACTGATTTAGGTCAGAGCGTGGTTGATTGTCTGAAAAGGAGAAATAAACAACTAGATCAAAGGATTCAAGCTCTTAACATACGTTCATCTACTCCCATGTCTGCAAAAACGGTCAGCCATCATAAAACTGCACAAACAGAATTTAAACAATTTCAAGATACACATTCTAGTCAACAATACCTATCTCTGCCTACCATGCCAGCAACATATCATTCACCGGTTAAGTTGGAGTTCCCCAGTTTCACCAACGCAAGTTTGGATGATCCAGTTGTTTTTGTTGAGAGAGTTGAAGAGTATTTTAATCTTAGGCCTTTGTCTGGCAAAGAATTAATAGCATCACTTTCTGTGGCATTGAAAGGGACTGCGAAGGACTGGTGGAGGGCAGAGCGGAAGAACATAGATGCATGGAAAACCTTTAAGGAGAAGTTTTTGTTTGCATTTTTAAATGAGGATTTCAAAGAAGTAGCTGCACAGAGACTTGTAAATAGAAGACAGCAAAATAAAGAAAGTATTCGGGATTTTGCATATCATTACAGAGCCCTTTGTATGAGAAACAAACCTGACATGACTGAAGAAGAGATAGTTCATGCAATTCTCAGAAACTGCAACCCAAGATTAGCTAGTTTGCATAGAAGCTCTGCTAAAAATGTGGATGAATTGGTTCGTTTGGGAACACAGATAGAAAAGGATTGGATGGGAGCTAAACATCACTGGAGTTTAGTTAACACTGAAGAGCAAAACAGGAAATCACCTGCAGTGTCAAAAAGAAATCAAGATAATCAACTAATGCTGATGGACCACCCCAATGCTAAAAGAGGGTACCAAAATCTTCAGCTGCCTGTGACCATCAAGCACACTAATATCAACGCCATTATTGATACTGGTAGTACTTTTTCACTCGTCCAGTATAAGATCTGGAAAAAACTAAACAAAAAAGGAGATGATCGGTTTACTACAAGTAAACAGAGCTTTATTTTAGCAAATGGCCAATCGCAAAAAGCTAGCGGTAAGGTGAGATGGATGTGTGAGATCAAAGAAGAAAAATTTGAAGTGGAATTTTTTGTGATGGAAGATAAGGATTTGGCAGTATCCGTAATCCTGGTCTTGACTTTTTGCAAAAATCTAAAATGGTTTTGGATTTTAACACAGGGCACTTTCATCTTCCTGATGTTGCACAAAAGAAATGCACATTCCCTTTTATTCACAAAATGGACCATCCAACAACCATTTTTACATGGCTGTCATGGATACAGATGAGCCTCCTATCATCAGTGAAGCAGACCATAACCTCATAGTTGAAGCTGCTATGCATGCTGAAACAACACCAGAAATACAAGCACGGCTTAAAGACCTGATGTTGGAATGGCCAACGGTATGCACACAAAACATAGGCCGAACCAACGTTATACGACACCAGATCATTACAACTAATCAGCGACCGGTAAGAAAAGAACCATACAAAGTCTCTGTTTTTAGAAATGATTTTATTGAAGGGCAAGTGAAAGAATTGCTTGAAAAGAAAATCATCCAGCCTTCTACTTCTCCTTGGGCATCACCGGTAGTAGTGGTAGACAAGAAGGATGGGAATATGAGACTATGTGTAGATTACAGAGGACTGAATGCAAAGACTTACCTGGATGCCTATCCTATGCCACAAATTACAGATATCCTGGAATCACTGAAAGGAGCCAAGGTTTTCAGTACTTTAGACCTAAAAAGTGGGTACTGGCAAATGGAGATGGAACAGTCCAGTGTTGAAAAGACAGCGTTTTGGATAGCTTCAGGATTATATGAATTTTTATGTCTACCCTTCGGCCTTAAAAACTCAGCAGCATCTTTTCAAAGGCTTATGGAACACGTGCTAGGAGAGCACAAAAACTAATTCTGCATGGTCTACATTGATGATATTGTGGTGTACTCTCCTTCCATTTCAACCCACATTCTACATCTACAGAAAGTGTTTGCCTGTCTTCAAAAAGCTGGTTTGTCTCTTAATATGAAGAAATGCAATTTCATCAAGACATCACTGACATTTCTAGGGCACATCATCTCTGCAGATGGAGTCAAGACGGATCCGGAGAAGATATCGGCTGTCCAATCATTTCCAGTACCTACATCAGTCAAGGAGGTCCAAAGATTTCTGGGTCTTTCAGGCTGGTATCACAGGTTTATTAAGAATTTTTCAGAAAAAGCTGCTCCACTTCACGCTTTAAAGAAAAAAGGTGCAAAATGGATCTGGTCTGAAGAGTGCCAAAGAGCCTTTGAGACGTTCAGAGAAGATCTCATCAGTGCTCCGGTTTTAATCTCACCTGATTTTAACTGTGCTTTTAAAGTCCAGACAGATGCCAGTGAGTATGGTTTAGGGGCAGTGTTAACTCAAGAAGAAGAAGGACAAGAACGAGTGGTGGCATATGCATCTCGGCTTTTGAGGGGAGCAGAGAAAGCATACTCTACCTCAGAAAAAGAGTGTTTAGCAGTCGTATGGGCTGTGGAAAGATGGCGACATTACCTGGAGGGCAAGCTTTTTGAGGTGGTAACAGATCATGCTGCATTGGTCTGGGCATTCCAACATCCAAAGCCATCCTCGAGGTTAGTAAGGTGGACAATACGGCTCCAGGGGTTTCATTTTATTGTACGTTACCGTAAGGGACAGTGTAATGTGGTTCCTGATGCCCTGTCGAGAGAATACCACACAGAACCCAGCTTTCTCTTTTTAAATACAGTCTCAGATAAATTTTCCTCTGACTACACTCTACCAGTTGATCTTGCGCAAATCAGCAAAGCTCAAAATGATGACAAGGAGATTCAGGATTTGATATCCAAAAACCAGCAGAGAAAAAGTGACGATGCAATGCGTGTTCACTATGTTTGCAAGAATGGAGTTGTTTTTAGGAGTGTTCCTGAAGGAAAGAAAGGACAAAACTGCAAATAGTGATTCCTGCTGTTTTTAGAAAGACATTTTTATCTTATGCTCATGACAATCCATTGAGTGGCCATTTAGGAAGTTTTAAGACACTAATGCGACTACTTGATTTTGTGTATTGGCCCAGCATAAGAACTGATGTCTGGCAGTACTGCAAGGTATGCACTGTATGTCAACAATACAAACCACCCACCACTAAGACTGCAGGTATGCTGCAGAGTATACCAATAGTGGAGCCTGGTTACATGATGGGGATCGACATAATGGGTCCTTTCCCTAGAAGTTCCAAGCAACACAAATATTTGTTAGTAATAGTGGATTATTTCTCAAAATGGGTGGAGTTGTTTCCACTAAGGGCTGCAAAAGCTCCTTCCATTGCTCGAATTCTCATTGAAGAAATCTTCACTCGTTGGGGAACACCCACTTACCTTGTGTCAGACCGTGGAAGGCAGTTCACGTCAAATCTCATGACCACAATCTGCAAACAATGGAAAGTCATTCAAAGGTTAACCACGGCTTATCACCCTCAAACTAACTTAACAGAACGAATTAATAGAAATCTCAAAACTAATGGTGGCTTCCTATGTGGTACAAGAAAACCGGCTTTTCTGTGGTACAAGAAAACCACAGAAGTTGGGATCAGTGGATTCCTGAATTTCGGTTTGCCCTGAATTCGGCATGGCAAGAAAGTACTGGATACACACCAGCTGAAATCGCTCTCGGAAGGAAATTAAAAGGACCATTAGAACGAGTATTCCAACATCCAACTGATCCAGACCAACCAAGTTACAGTACATTGGAACGGCACTCTCAGCTAATCGACTTGGTTAAACAACAATACCAAAGACGGTATTACAACCAGCGCAGAAGGAACCAAGAGTTCTGTGAAGGAGATGTGGTATGGGTGCGATCTCATCCCTTATCCAAGGCCGATGATGCTTTCATGGCCAAATTGTCACCTAGATGGAAAGGGCCTGCAAAGGTAGTAAAAAAGTTAGGACCTGTGAACTACCGGGTTTCTTTTATTTCTGATCCTACGGTCATTGATACATATCATGTTCAGAACTTGAAAATTTGCCATGGAAGTGACAAATTTTTAAACACGGGAGGGGGTATGTAACAGAGTGAAATGTCTGTCACAGTTTTTCCATAGCCTTAGAGGAATGCAATTAAGAATTCTAGGTGTTAATACTACGAGGAGGGCGCTTAGACACACCTGGACTGCATAAAAGGTGAGCAGTTGTATGAAGAAGTAGTTCAGTTTGGGTAGAAGGAAGGCATGCTTCTTTGGAGCTACCTTGAACTGTTAGGTTGAAAATTCCTAGTTGGGAAACCTTTGGTTTTAAGCTCAACATAAGGAGTTTTTCCTTTTCCCTCTAATTTCATTTAATCATGTCTGATTGGGACTGTTTAAATTGAGTACTGTTTGGAGTGGAAAAACTTTTGTTTTTCATTGGGTGAATAAATGTAACAAAAAGAAATACTGGTTGATAAAGTTCATATAATACTTTGTTTGATCTTAGTGAAAAACCCTCATTTGTGGCTATTCTAAAAACAAAAAGAAGGAAAGAATAGTTACAAGATCTAAGACATGTAAACTAATCTACACAAGCATTCACACATTCACGCGTTGCAGAAAGAGATAAAGTGAGGAAAGGATTAGATTAAGAGAATGAGAATTTGATATCCCACGTTTACAGCAATATGTGCAATTGCATAAACCTGAACAACCATCAATCACATATTTAACACTCGCATTGACTTTTTCAATGAGGCTAAAATCGATATTAAAATTACACCAGCTCAGCAAGAATCTGGAGAGAGAGAGAGAGAGAGAGAGAGAGAGAGAGAGAGAGAGAGAGAGAGAGAGAGAAAGAGAGAGAGAGAGAGAGAGAGAGAGAGAGAGAGAGCTGAGAGAGAGAGAGAGAGAGAGAGAGAGAGAGAGAGAGAGAGAGAGAGAGAGAGAGAGAGAGAGAGAGAGAGAGAGAGAGAGAGAGAGAGAGAGAGAGAGAGAGAGAGAGAGAGAGAGAGAGAGAGAGAGAGAGAGAGAGAGAGAGAGAGAGAGAGAGAGAGAGAGAGAGAGAGAGAGAGAGAGAGAGAGAGAGAGAGAGAAAACTCGGCTTTCAGATCGTAACACTGTGGCACCCAAAACAAACTAGTGGACTAGCACATGAATTGTTGCATTACAAGTACAGTTAAGCATGTTACATGAAATGTTGGCGCATCTCAGCACTGTACAAATAGCAACACCGCTTGTTCTGCCATGTGGTGCTTAAACTCTCAGTTCGTTCAGAGTTAAACTTAATCCTTTTTCAAATAACAGCTTTGTGCTGCGGTTGAGGAAACACAGTGATCAGTGTATCACAAGCCCGTGTCTGTTTCTCTGGACACAAACACAACAGGGTTTCTTCGCTGTTGGTTCAAAGGTAAACTTTACTTGATCAAGCTTTTAAAACTCCCATTCAAATCACTCTCGGACACATGCAGTGTTTCGTGAGATTTAATTCATTTTGTGAGCAGTGTACACAAACAGGCTGTATTCAGACGGGCTGGGTCTAGGGGTCTGATTTATGACTTCCTGCTGTTGTCTTGTGGAATTCGGCGAGAGAGAACTGCATATACTCAACACATCAAGCTGACTGCTAGCCAAGCTAACATTCCGTGGCAGTTAATTCAGTTGAGAACAAAATGGGCCTATCTAAAGCTGAGGCATTTTTTTAAAATGAAGAGGAGCTGGAGATAATATACCCAGCAGAAGTTAAATCTGTGAAAGACAAGAAAAGGACGAAAGAAATGATCCTGAAAGAGAACCCAGAGATGCTGTTATCTGACTACAGTGGACCAGATAACAACAGAGTCTGGTGTAACCTGCTCTTCTTTACTGAACACCCATCATCCTGGCACACCATCCTCAGCTCGAACATGACATGTATGAGGAAAGGAGGCATCAGCAAAGGTAGACAACTCACCCTGGAAGGAGACAACGACACAAAGCTGACTGTGAACCTTTACCACAATGGCACAGTCATGGTCCAGGGACCAGAAACCAGCCTCAATGAATTCCAGAGGAACTTCGGAAACCTTAAAAAGGAGGTTCAGAAGATTAAGAAAGATCCTGAAGTAAAGAGCCAGGCAGAAGATGAGGCTGGCACAACCTCAGTTACCATCACTGACCCCAGCTCAAGAACACATGGGCACACCAGCACTCCTGCATCTCCCAAGATAAAGGTTTTGAAAGATAACATCGCTGAGCTGGAGCAGGACTTCTTTCTTTTTAAAGAGGAAACTACCAACAATCTCCAGCATCTGTTAAACCTGACCAGCCACCACAGTGTGCAACAAACTGAACAGCTGTGCTCTGCTGTAAGACACCTGGAGGAGGACAACAAAGAGCTGCGCCAGGAGCTGAGGAGGGTGAGAGAGGAACTGGCCAGAAGAGAACAACACGGCCACACACTGGAGAGACTGCTGGAGGAGACAATACAACAGCAGCAGTGTGTCAGCACACAACCCCACAGCATCCCCACAACCACAACTCAACACCAGAGACGTGTCGGCACACAAACACCCAGCACCTCAACAAACTCAACTCAACAGTCTCAGAGCTCCTTCACTCCCGCAACCCGTCAGTCTCCTCAAGCCCATCAGAACCTCAAGAGGAGAGACAGCAGCAGCACTCAGATCAATCCACGGACTACAACATCATCACCCACGAGCACCGGCAGAGAACAGAAGAGTAAAGACAACATCGTCATCCTCTGCGACTCCAACGGCCACCATCTTGACCCCAGACGGCTGTTTCCGGGGAGATCCGTGAAGAAGTTCTGGTGTCCCACCTCACACTCTGCTTTAAGACTGCTGCGAGAGGGTGCATTGGGCGCCCCGTCACACATTATCATTCACACCGGAACAAACGACCTCAGCACCAGAAGAGTGGACATCACAAAAGCTCTGTCTAACGTGGTGAGAACAGCGAGCAGGATCTACCCCAGAGCCAAAGTCATCATCTCAAGCCTTCTACCTCGCAGAGACGTGCCACAAAGGATCATCAACGCCATCAACGTGGAGATAGCGAACATCTGTGCTCCAATACCGAATGTTCACATAGCCAACCATCAGCAAGTCACACATCAGCATCTCTACGATCATATCCACATCCACCGAGAGGGCATGAGACTGTTTGCAAAAAGCATCAAGGCATCGACCCTGAACAGCCCTCAGAAAACACATCCGGACCGGGAGGAGAGAGACAGCTACGCCGCTGTAGTGGCACGACGAGGTAGATCAGACTCCACTGACCTTGCCCAGATACAAAATATGCTCAAAATGATATGTGATAATCTACTAGCTTAAGCACACACTGGATCTATAGTCAAGAATGATCATTATTTCTTAATGACAACCATTTATTTATTAACTTATTTATTTTTCTTATTTACTTGTTTATTTTTAAATGTAACATTTGTAAAATTGATCCACTCACTGCATTTCTCTATATTACCTTTTTTTTATTGATTAATCTGTATATTTACATGATTGTGTCATTAACTCATACATTATTCTGGTAATTATAATAATACTCAATGTCATCATTTAAAATAACAAGCTATAACATTCAAGGGATGTTCTCTTCCGCTTTTGGAGAGAAAATCACAAACTCTGATTTTGTAAATATTGTATATAATTCAGATATAATTATATTACTTGAGACATGGAGTCGTTCAGACTCCAAATCCTACACTCCTCCAAACTACAGAGAGTTACGTATACCATCAATCAAACAGCCTAATGTTAAATACGGAAGGGATTCAGGAGGAATCATAGTTTGGTTCAAAGAGCACCTGTGGCAGTATATTCAGCCTGTGAAAAAAGGAACAACGCATATTTGGATAAAACTTAAAAAAGAGATTGTGTGTTTAGATGAGGACCTGTACCTATGTGCCTCATATATCCCCCCACGTGAATCGCCTTATTACAATGAAGATATCTTCTCAACCTTACAGTCAGAGATCATATACTTTCAGTCTCTAGGCCCAGTTCTGTTAATGGGGGATCTGAACGCTAGGACAGGGAGAGAAGCGGATTACATTAGTTCAGATGGAGATAAATATGTTAACAGTTCACACACGTACCAACAAAAACGTTTTACTAAAGCACGACAGAATTATGACAACACCGTAAACACACATGGAAAACAGGTCCTGCAGCTCTGTAAAAGCCTGGGTCTATACCTAGTTAACGGCAGAACAAAGGGTGATTCTCTGGGTCGACTCACCTACTGCTCCTATCTGGGCAGCAGCACAGTAGATTACGCCATTACAGATCTAGACCAAAGCCAAATCAACTATTTCACAGTGATGCCACAGCTACCGTTATCAGACCACAGTCACGTCGTCCTCAGTCTGAACAGGTCAGGGAATCTTCTGCCATCTTCAGAGCAGAAGGGTAAACTGTACCCCCTCCCCTCCAAATTTACATGGAGTAAAGACAGTCCTGCCCAGTATGAAGCCCAGCTCCACCGCCCTCATGTGGAGAACATGATAGACTCATTTATACTGACTTCATTTGATGAAGAGAAGAAAACCATCAATTTAGCAACAGAACAATTAACTACTATTTTCTCTACAGTGGTCAGAAAAGCCATGAGAAAAAGAAAACATTATAGATGTAAAAAAGAAATAGCTAAAGCTGGTTGGTTTGATAAAGAATGCCAAAACCTAAGAAAAGATTTACGATCATTATCAAATAAGAAACACAGAGACCCTGCAAACCATCAAACACGAGCCACATATCAACAAACCCTTAAAATATACAAGTCACTGCTAATACAGAAAAAAGCTGATCACATGAAAATAAAGCTCAACAAGATTGAGGAGGCAGTTGATCAAAATTATTTTTGGGAATTATGGAATAATTTAGATAAATCCAAAGCAGCTAAACACATTGCCATCCACGACCCAAACATCTGGACTGAACATTTTGGAAACCTATATTCACAAAATGAACCAACCCTTACCCAAAAACATCTGACCTCCAAATTACATGACCTAGAATTCACCACAAGAGAGCAGCTAAACCATTTAGACAACCCCATAGCATTAAATGAACTAATAGGCAAAATTAAATCCCTAAAAAATAAAAAATCCTGTGGCTTGGATGGAATATCTAATGAAATGCTGAAACATAGCAGCTTCAAATTGAAAGATGCTATTCTGAAATTATTCAATCTCGTATTAAAATCAGGACACTTTCCTGAAATCTGGAAAGAAAATCTAATAACTCCCATTTTTAAACGAGGTGAGAAGTACGACCCAAACAACTATAGAGGCATCACAGTCAGCAGTAACCTGGGAAAACTATTCTGCTCCATTATTAATGACAGATTAGTTCAGTTCATTCAAGAACACAAACTTCTAGACAACTGTCAAATTGGATTTATGCCAAAACAGAGAACATCAGATCACATTTACACACTTCACACACTCATACAAAAACACGTTCAGCAGAAAAAACAAGGGAAAATATTTGGTTGTTCATCGATTTCCAAAAGCCTTGATTCGCAATGGACTTTTCCTAAAACTTATTGAAAGTGGAATAGGAGGAAGGACGATGACATCATAAAGGACATATACAGAACAAATGCTGTTTCAAAATCAATGACAACGAACTGATTATTTCAGTCAGACCAAAGGAGTTCGAAGGCTGCAGCCTCAGCCCGACTCTATTTAATATCTATATTAATGAACTGGCATCAGCACTTGATAAGTCCTCTTGTCCTGGTCTGACCCTCGAGGGTAGAGAATTCAAATGCCTCCTGTACGCAGACGATCTTCTGTTGCTGTCGCCTCATGAAGAGGGCTGCACCAAAGCCTCCATTTTGGAGAAGTACAGTAAAGATTGGGCCTTACCGATAAAACATGGAGAAGTCAAAAATCATGATCTTTCAGAAAAGCCTCGCCTTGCTGACAAAAAATATGAGTTTAAAATTGGGGAAACAATTCTTAATCATGTAACCTGCTATATAATTATTTGGGTCTGACGATCTCAGCCTCTGGGCAGTTCAATACTGCAATAAAAGATCTGACAGATAAGGCACGCAGGGCTTTTTACAGTATAAGACCCTGATTAAATTCAACCCACCCATTAAACTTGAGTATAGTGTTGTTTTCAGTTGCTACAAACTATCAACTAAATTATGAATTATGGGACAAAAACCCTGTTGAAATATTTGAGTCTCTGCAAAACATCTTGGGAATTTGAACTCTGGGCTGCAGGGCAGAACTCCGATTCTGCTCTCTGAAATCCAGAAGTTCTGGTTCCATCTTTCAGACATGCCGACAGATAAGACAAAGTAAAATTGTAAAGTAATAAACGGCAAAAACACCAAGAGAGTGACCCCATGCACTATTTAGTGGAGAAACATCAACTCAATTCCACAATTCTATGTGTAAACATTCAAGATTGGAAGAAAAGTAACTCAAGTAAAGTAAATTAACTAACTATCCACAGTCTGAAAATCTGATTATAAATTAGCGCCATAAATCAATTAGGTAGCATTATTAAAGGCTATGGTCAGAGAAAGCTGCTGACTTATTCGCCTGAGTGAACACAGTCTGTGTGGAGATGGGCCGACACAAGCAGAGCTGGAGGAGCCATATTAAATGATATGAGGGAGAAAATTAGAATGATTCCAAATAAATTTAAGAATTAAATTTGAATTTGGCACAATTAATAATTGTGAACATCAGAGATGCCTTTCTAGTAGAAAACAAATAAGTGGTCACCTGAGAAATAAGGAAGAGACACAGACCAACAAGTATATATTGAAATGAAAGGGTTAAAACCACTTTAGCTTTTCAAAACACACACTTTATTCAAATGAGGGACAATGCTAACTTCTAACCTTTGAATAAAGCTAATGGCTTTAGAGAGAGAGAGAGAGAGAGAGAGAGAGAGAGAGAGAGAGAGAGAGAGAGAGAGAGAGAGAGAGAGAGAGAGAGAGAGAGAGAGAGAGAATTCAAGAGGTGTCCTAGTATTAAAACTCGGCTTTCAGATCGTAACACTGTGGCACCCAAAACAAACTAGTGGACTAGCACATGAATTGTTGCATTACAAGTACAGTTAAGCATGTTACATGAAATGTTGGCGCATCTCAGCACTGTACAAATAGCAACACCGCTTGTTCTGCGATGTGGTGCTTAAACTCTCAGTTCGTTCAGAGTTAAACTTAATCTTTTTCAAATAACAGCTTTGTGCTGCGGTTGAGGAAACAGTGATCAGTGTATCACAAGCCCGTGTCTGTTTCTCTGGACACAAACACAACAGGGTTTCTTCGCTGTTGGTTCAAAGGTCAAACTTTACTTGATCAAGCTTTTAAAACTCCCATTCAAATCACTCTCGGACACACGCAGTGTTTCGTGAGATTTAATTCATTTTGTGAGCAGTGTACACAAACAGGCTGTATTCAGACGGGCTGGATCTAGGGGTCTGATTTATGACTTCCTGCTGTTGTCTTGTGGAATTCGGCTCCTCATGTTTCAACCATGCTTTGATCGAATCTTGATTTGTCTGATTCGGTCCTTGATATACTACACTGGTTACTAGTGTGTTTGCAGCACTACTATTATTTAGTTTTTATATTTTTCAGTTTAATTGATTTGTATTTATAAAGTTGTATTTATTTTATTTAAATGTATATTTAAGTTTATATTTATGTTCCAACAAACTTGAAAAATTCTGCATGATAAATTCTCTAAAACTTTTATGCAAATGACTGAAAGTTTTTTTTTTTATTACTTGGTCAGTTTAATGATTTGTTTGGATAAATATTTAATTTGAATACCATGCAGTGGACAAAATTAGTTGAAGTCAGTGTTCAATAAATTATGATAAGTTTAGATGTTGTGCCATCGGCTGACCCTGACCTCTAAACATCGGCATCGGCTATAGAAAAACCCATATCGGTCGATCTCTATGTAGTAGTTGGCTCAAGCCCGTCTCAAACAATCTGTATCAAGTTTATTGCACACCGTGTAAGAAGGTGTTGGAGATGTCTAATTTAGGCATAAAAGCCTTACAGTCGCATGCAAAGTCAGAAAAGCATAAAGTTGCTGTAAAAGGTCTGCAGCGGGTGCAGGTTTTGTTCGGCTCCGTCACTAACGTTACCCGGTCCAAGTACAGCGCGGGACTCCGTTCGTCTCGCATCCAGTGCCACACACAGTGGTTTTGGTTGACTGAATGACTTTGGAAAGTAATATCATACAATAATTGTTACTTTACAATTTACAATTGTTGTGTTGTTCCTGTGTTCTTGATACTTAAACTGGGTAACAAACTGAAGGCTCCCTTTTCTTAAGTTATTTTTCGTAATTCGTGTAGGTCATAAATTTAAATCATAATGGTCATAAAAAGGTCTTAAAAAGTCTTAAATTTGACTGATTAAACCCTGCAGAAACCCTGGCCTCTGCGTCTCGGAGCACGTGGTGTATTATAAGGAGGAACGGTATGTTTTATTAAATGTAGTGAAGTAAAAGTAAAAGCTACTCAATATAAAACTACTCTAGTAATGTACAGATAATTGAAAAATGTATTTAAGTACAGTAACGAAGTAAAAACCTGCTTTTCATTTTAATATATTTTTTGTTATAATGTACTGATTCAAATTAGTAATCAAAAATTGATGATTATTTTACCACTCTGCGCGCATGAACAGGTACATTTCTGTCTCTGTCGGCATCCTCTCGGGAGCGGGCGCATTTCAAAGCAAACCGGTGTCACGGTCCGGGCCGTCTTTACTGGGAATATATGCATTTATTCACATGTGATTGGGTTTGCTATTCTTGTTGTGGACTGTCATGATTTTGGCTAATGCTGGACACTACTGAATGTTGTGCATCAGAAGGGATTTAGATGCCGTATACCTGCGTATATCCTCCACTACACCACTGGGTGTATCGGGTAAAAGCGCCAACTCAGAATGTTTCATTTGAATACATTTGAAAGAATTTCAAAAGTGTCTATTGCTTCATTATAGGAGGGGCGATATGACAAATGTTATATCACGATATAGAGCTTGTTTTTTTTTTTTTAGGTTTTTGTTATATTCAAATCTTTAATACCATATAATTGTCATAATCCTTGTCATCAATGTCAAACTAATACAAGCCTAAAGAGAGAAACTCAACCTCACTGAAGATAAATACACAGTCAGTGATGAAATAAGGATAAGAAACTAATTTCAAGCTATAGGACAAAAAGCTACAATAAATAAGAAACACTACATACATTGTGTAAATTAATTAGTCTTTACTGTGTTAATTATATCCATCTATGATCGATATAATTAACTTGTGTATTATGTATAGATTCTATACATATTATAAATATATCATTATTATTGTTATTTATTCTCATTAAAGTTAAAAGTGATTTAGTCGAGAGCAGTGAGAGATCTTCTAGCGGTGTGCTGTGATTAACATGAATGAATATTGGAACGCTTCCACTTTAAGAGCGAAGTCCGGATCCAATAAAGCTCAGTTACTGTTATATATGCGTTTCTCTTTCTGCCGTTTACTCTCTCTTAAGACCTAAATCACTGTGTTAATGAGGATACTTGCAAAGACGGGGATCTGATGCATATAAGTGTGTTTATGTAATTGATTGTTCAAAGTCGGCGAATATTATTATATATTTTTGTTTCGTAAGGGGTATAAGAGTTTATAATTGATGATGTTAATGATGATTAGCACAGATATCTGGTCATCTGTACTGAGACACTGATGATACACTGAACATGAAGAGTTCAGATACATGAAAAGATCAAATTCATAATTCCTGATTCTGATGTCTTTTATCTCCATCAGATTCCCATCAGCTCTCTCTGGATCTGAACACAGTGAATAAATACCTCCGTCTGTCTGAGAGAAACAGAGTGATTACTGACACTAACACAGATCAGTCGTATCCTGATCATCCAGACAGATTTGATGTGTATCCTCAGGTGTTGTGTACAGAGAGAGTGTGTGTGGACGATGTTACTGGGAGCTGGAGTGGAGTGGAGATGTGTCTATATCAGTGTCATATAAGAGCATCAGGAGGAAGGGATTGGGTAATGAGTGTGTGGACGCTGTTACTGGGAGCTAGAGTGGAGTGGAGATGTGTCTATATCAGTGTCATATAAGAGCATCAGGAGGAAGGGTGGTGTTGAGTGTGTGTTTGGATATAATGATCAGTCCTGGAGTTTGATCTGCTCTCGCTCCAGTTACTCATTCAGACACAATAACATAGAGACTCGTCTCTCTGTGAAGCCCATCAGCAGCAGAATAGGAGTGTTTGTGGATCACGGAGCAGGAACTCTGTCCTTCTACAGCGTCTCTGACACAATGAGCCTCATCCACACAGTCCAGACCACATTCACTCAGATGCTCTATCCTGGGATTTATGTTAATTATGGATCAGTGAAACTGTGTTGATGAATCAGAATAGACTGACGAGAGATTATACCCATAATGCTTTGAGCTGCATGATAAATCAGTAACAGATGTAATAGTCTCATCACATTAATATGAACATAAATCAGAAGAAATGTGTGTCAGAAATCCACATAGAGAGTCAGATCAATCATTCATTCAGAACATATTCATCTGATTTCTCTGTATTGTTTTTGTGCACAAATAATAAAACACAGTGACAGACCATCTTGAGATCAGATTGTGATTGATGAATATGTAATCAATATTTCTAGTTTCTCACTGTAAAGATGCTTTGAATCACTGTACAATAAAGCTGATGAATCTGATAAATGTCTGAATGATTTATGAATATAATCGATTCCTCACGAGACTAAATATAACGTTAATCACAGCATTTAATCAAATATAGTTATTATAATACAGTGAAGACATATTACATTACCATATCTTCTTCAGAAAATAACGTGACAGAATATTTATTTTATAATATTTACTAGTTTGAAAGTGTTTTAATGACAATAGATTCATCAGAAAAATCAAATATGTAAAAACTTTGCTGATTGATTTGAACAAGTGTAAATATATAATGCAAATATTACTTTAGCTGAAGACTTTGTATCGATACTGGAGTCATTTTTATTGATTAAACAATGATTTCAATTATAGCAAACAACTAATGAATTGTGTTACAATTGAATCATCCTACTGTACTGTAAAATAACAACTATTTCATAATAACAATAATAATAGTAAACAACCATTTTATTTCATAACATTAACAAATCAAAATAATTATTAAAATAGAATCAACAAAGAAAGGTCAC
Organism: Gymnocypris eckloni scoliostomus; assembly: GCA_027564155.1. NCBI lineage: Eukaryota > Metazoa > Chordata > Actinopteri > Cypriniformes > Cyprinidae > Gymnocypris > Gymnocypris eckloni. The sequence goes on from CM050422.1 coordinate 33,161,719, forward strand.
AATTGCAATTATCCTATTATACTACAAAATAAAAAAAACAGTATTTAAAAATGATAATAATCAAAATATGAATTTTATTTTATTTTCAGTATATCAAAAAGGAAATGTTACAATAATCCTACTGTACTAAAAATGGGTATTTAAAAATAATATCCTAATTCTTTCAGTTATTTATTGATGATTATAACAATTACCCAACAAAGAGACCGGGGAACGGGAATAGCAGCGGCCGACCCCGCCTCCCTGGCGCGACTCGAGCCGGGCCTCCGGGGCTGGGCTCGGGGAACCACGCCGGCACGGGACCTGGGCAAGAAGGTAGGGGAGAAAAGAAGGGAGGGAGAGAGAGAGAGACGGACGGTAGGGTTTCGCCAACCCCGTGCACGCCACCATCTGGTCCTCAGTTGGATGGCCAGGTCCAGCGACGGACGGTGGCACTGGACCCACTGCGCGGTCTCGGGGAGCCGTGCAATAAACTGCTCCAGCACCACCCGTCGATGACTTGCGCCTTCCTGGCCAACAGCCATCTGCGGCAGGCGTCCCGGAGCTGGTGAGCCATCACGAACCGGCCGTTCTCCCCAAGCTCCAGCGAACGGAAGCGCTGGCGGTGCTGCTCGGGCCCGCCGACCCGCTGGAGGATGGCTCGCTTTAGGTCATCGTGAGACCAGGAGGTTCTGGACTGGCATGCTGCGCAACCGCGCCTCCCGGTTAGCAGGGGATGAGGCGCACTGGCCAATCCGTCCTGGGGCCACCCACATGCCGCGGTCTTCTGAAGAGGTCGAGGAATGCCTCCGGGTCATCCTCGGCCCCATCTTCTGTACCGGCATGTGGGTGGGCGGGCCGGGCTGTTGGACTTTCGCCCGAACCTCCCGTCCATCCAGCTCCGGAACAGCTCGCGGTCCTCCCGCTGGTTCTGGACGAGGGCACAGAATCTCCTCCTGGTCTGCCCTCATGTCCAGCAGCGCTTTGTGATGTTCTTGGTGGAGTCCCTCGGCGACTGGATGACATCCGCAAATGGCGATCCCGATGGTGAGGACATGATGGCAGCGGCGTTCGGCTTCCTTCCCGGTTTCGCACCAGTGTAACAAAGTTCGTAAGGAAGGAAGGAAGCGGACAGGGTTGGCTCGTGAAGACTCGGTGAATTTTATTTACAGATAAACTTAAACAGGTGCGCACTCTGCGTCTAAAACATCAACTCTCGGTTGTCTCAGCGATCACTCTCAGCATCTTCCGGCTGTCTCTCTCTCACAGACCGTCGCCCGAGTCCTCACTCTCTCTCTCTGAACTCCTGTTCCACGGTGGCTTTTATCTGGTCTCCACGCCAATTACTGCAATCAGACACAGGTGTTCCTCATTTTGCACTTGACCCACTTACTTACCGCTGTCTCCTGAGTCTTTCTCCCGCTGCAGACTTCGCTGAACCACGCCCCCCTCGCCACAGCAGTGTTAGCTGTGTTTGCCTCAGGAGACCGAACTAGCAGCTTATAAATATATCGACATCGCCCTTCGCAAGCATGTAGAGGTGACGTAAGGTAAATACTTGCATCGTTGCATTGGTGGTTAAAATGAAGCTTTAACAGTTTAACAAAAGGTTTTGCACAAATGAGCCAAAAAGACAGTGGTGCAGGGTGTGCAATATCGTCTGCGATAATATCGTAATTGTTCTTTTTAATGATGTGCGATGTGGCATTATCAGTATTTTGCCAAAAACCAAACAAATCACTCTAAACAGTGTGCCGTGAAATCTAGTAAATTAGGCTAGTGCGCGTGCATCTGGAGAGCTTTCTTTCACTGCGTGATTCAGTGTTAAAATGCGTTTAGAATGATCACAAAATTGAAGATATAGAAGCAGAAAATTTAGATTTAGTAGTCAATAGTAAGTCATCACATGAAGAATGCCGTTTTTCTCTAAAAATCCCCATGATTACATAGGCCTGTAGTTTTTCTTTTTACAACAGTTCAAAAAAACGAGAAGTTAATTAAGAGACTTATGTTTTAGACACCATATTGCCTGTTTTTGCTCTATTTCGACAACAAAAATTATTCCAAACACAGCCACCATACACAGTTTTGCGTCTCTGACTCTGAGCAATGACGTGTTTTGTTCCTGAATGAATTAACCGTTTAAATGATTCTGTTCAATCGCAATGATTCACTTATCAGTGACTTGCTGACACCTACTGGTGGTTCTAATTTAACATTTAAAGTATTTTTTTTTTTTTATTTCAAATGACTATTTAACATTTGTGACCCTGGCCTGGATTTTTCTTTTATGCCAAAAATCATTAGCATATTAAGTAAAGATCATGTTCCATTAATATATATTGTAAATTTCCTACTGTAAATATATCAGATGATGTATAAATCGCAATTTAGGAAAATGGACCCTTATGGTTTTGTGGTCCAGGGTCATATTTTATGTCTTATTTATATCTAAACATTATTTCTGCATTTGTAACTGCAGGCTAAATGCATTCATGTCAGTGTGTAATACATCTAAATGCCACTTCAGATGAAGCTTCTATGTTTCCTCTGCATTGCAAAATGAATTTTGTTGATACTGATTTAATTTGCCAGGTAACAGCCCAAATGTCTTATTCTAATTAACCGATTCCTTTAATTAAAAACACCTAGTTTGAGATTTATAGGCCCATAAATAAATGTTCATTAATGTAATGATACTTTTACTTGAGTACAATATTTTTGTACTCTTTCCACCTCTGCCCAAAACCATAAAAAGTTACTATAAAATAAAAACTCAGTATTCAATAATAATAATAATAATTATCATTATTAGTATATGAATTTTACAAGATTTGTTACAAATCTTTAATATGTAATATTTGTTACAATTGCAATAATGCTATTGTATTGTAAAATAAAACTCAGTATTTAGTAGTAATAATAATATAAATGTTATTTGATTGTTTAAAGTATATCAAATTAATAAAGATTTGTTTGTTTAATCTTGAATTGAATTGTTTCAAATATGTAAAATTTGTTACAATAGCAGTAATCATACTGTACTATAAAAGAAGTAATAATAATAATATATTTCATAAGAAATTAATAAATACATTTGTTGAAATCCTACACAATACAATCCTATTGTTCTTTGATATTGTACTCATTGGTGGAGGTTGAGGAGATTCCCTCGTTAGCACTTAAAAACACTACATGTGATGAATTATCAAATACATATTACTCTAAAATAAAGAAATAACCAAAATATGAATGTATTTTCTTTTATTATAACAAATAAACAAATCCAGAAAAACGCTAATGTTGCAATAATCTTATTGAATTGTGAAATAATACGAATAATAACATAAATATTATTTAAAAATGTTATAATCCTACTGTACTGCAAAATAAAAAGTGGGTATTTAAGAATAATAAAAGTAATAATAATAATAATGAGCAAAATATGCATTTTAATTTATTATTATTTAAAGAATAATACATTCCTAAAGAAATATTATAATTGCAATCGTACTGTAAAATAAAAATGTTATATTCAATAATAGTAAAAACCAAAATATTAATATTATATTGTAATTATTTAAATTATAATAAATCATTAAAGGAATTTTGTTTAAAATAATCCTATTGTACTGTACTTTAGTTGTAATAATAATAACTAAATAATTCATTGTATTAATTATTATTTAAATTATAACTAGTCAGTAAAGAAATATAACAATCCTGTTGTACTTTATAATAATAATAATTTTAGAGCACAACGGTAAAGTCACAGTACTAATATTTATAGCTGTCTTTGCTTGTAAAACCTCAGAGTTGTATTTGATCAGAAACGCTTCTCATTATAAATGTGAAGATGTGTTTTCAGACGCACGTTATAAATGACGAATGAAGAATGACTTTCATAGATCTTCTGTCAGCAGCGAGCTAATCAAGCTAATCTGACTCATTTGATTGTTCGCTTTTAATCTAAAACCGCGAGTGCAGCGCATTTGCTAGCCGGTTAGCTTGTCAGTCGTGTTTCTACTCCCATCTATTACTGTTTTCTTCTTTTTTATCGCTCTGTTTCATTTCGCTCGAGTTCATCAAACAACAGGGGTAAACAGTGGTAAGTGGTAAGTTAAGTCTCTATCATTCATCAATCACGGTGAGTAATGGCTTCTTCTCCTGCTACTGTTTGCCACATGTATAGTTTATCTCTCTCTGTCAGCAGCGAGGGATTCACGTGATAAATGCAGGGAAAGAGTTAGACTGACAGAGAAGATTTTAGAACTAGAGACACGAATTCAAACTTTAGTTGAGGATAGTAAGAATGTGAGGGCTGTAGATACGGCTTTGGATGTGACTAGCTCAGGGAGTCCTGTACATTGTTCGGTTCTGGATGAGCCCGTGCCGCAGGGCCTAGTCACGGGTCAAAACACAGCTAATCCGTTCCGATTAAAACATTAAACATGTTCTCCCCACTCAGTGACGCACACACTGAGAAACCTGATGAAAGTGCTCCAGTTATTGGCGACTCTATTGTACGGAACCAGCCACCATAGTCCATTGTTTACCGGGAGCCAGAGCGCCTGACATCTTGGCAAATTTAAAAGTGCTGGCTAATGCTAAACGTAAATTCAGTAAGATTGTTATTCACGTCGGCACTAATGATGTTCGACTTCGCCAGTCGGAGATGTCTAAGAATAATGTTAAAGAGCTGTGTGAAGTTGCAGATATGATCTCAGACACTGTAATATGTTCTGGCCCGCTCCCTGCTTACCGGGACGATGAGACTGTTGATAGCAGACTGTTGTCACTCAATGGCTGGATGTCTAAGTGGTGCCCGCAGAATAACGAAAAATCGGTTTTATAGACAACTGGACTAGTTTTTGGGGCAGACCTGACCTGTTGAAAAGAGATGGTCTTCATCCCTCCTGGGGTGGTGCCGCTCTTCTCTCTAGAAATATGGCACATAGTCTTAGAGTTGGTACATAACTAACTGTGGCCCAGGTCAGGAAACACAGACTGGCTAAATCGACCGTCTGCTAGCCGCCTCACGTGACAGAAGTCAGTTCATTCTCATCACATAGAGACCCTTTCACCAAGATATTACACTATAGAGACTGTGTCTGTTCCCCGAACTAGAACATACAGAAACCGTCCAAACCAGTCTGAGTAACAACTTAATCGATGTTTAATGATATGATCACTGATCATAAACTAGATGTGCTCTGTTTGACAGAAACCTGGCTAAAACCAGATGAATACATTATTTTAAACGAGTCTACACCCCAAGATTACTGTTACAAAAATAAGCCGCATCCAAAAGGCAAAGAGGGAGGTGTTGCTACAATTTATAGCCTTACACACACACACACACACACACACACACACACACACACACAGAGACACACACACAGACACGTTTGTCGGGCTAGAGGGACAATTTTTGCAATTTTTCACAAATCAGACTGGGCATAGGCTGTGGGGACACTGGTTCCAGTGGTGCTAGAGCTACAAAAAAACATCAAAAATCATGAAAAAAAATCAGCGAACCTATACACGACTTAAAATTAAAAGATTTTCTTTGCACAACTGAGATATAAAAAAGGCTCTTTTTTAGACTTTCTGGTGGTTTGTAAAGACTTTTCTGTAACACGGTCTATAAGGACAGTGTGGTGTACAAGGTCAGTGATGTCATCATACACACACCAAGTATAACCTGCTTTGAAAGGACACATGGTGTGTAAGGCCAGTTCACCGTACACACACACCAAGTATAAATGAAGTTTAGAATCAAATCAAATCAGTTTTATTGTCACATTACCACAGCACAAGTGCCTTGGTGAGTGAAATTCTTACGAGCGTGCTCCAGACAGTAAAAAAAAAAAAACATTTACATATGGACAGTACATATTTACAGACTGTACAGAAGACAATGTGCAAAATACATATACTCAGTACACACAGTGTACTATAAAGACATACTTATTTACCAATACACATTATACACCATATGTACACGTCTGCATTATGTCCACATCTATGCATAGTAATATGTGAAGGTGCAACAGATTATAATTTACAGTAGATTGGTTGTGCAACAGATAGTTGTGCAAGGTGCAACAGATTATGCATATGCAATGTCGTGGTTGTGCTTGTATGGTGTCCAGTGATAGCAGATGTGTTAGTGCAGTGTGTGAGTGTAGTCCAGTTGAACTGTGTTAAAGTGCAGTGCATGGCATGTTGTGTGAGTGGGAGTGTGATGTAGGGTGAGTTATTTCTGACTGTTCATTAGCCTTATAGCCTGAGGGAAAACGCTGTCCTTCAGTCGGCTAGTGCGGAATCGGATGCTGCGGAGACGTCTCCCTGGGGGCAGCAGAGAGAGCAGATTGTGGGACGGGTGGCTGGAGTCTTTGATAATCCTCCGGGCTTTCCTTGTACACCGCCTGGTGTAGATGTCCTGGAGGGAGGGAAGCTCACCTCCAACAATGTGGCGGGCAGTTCGCGCGACCCTTTGCAGAGCCCTGCGGTTGCCAGCGGTGCTGTTTCCAAAGCAGGCGGTGATGCAGCCGGTCAGGATGCTCTCCACAGTGCAGGTGTAGAAGGACCTGAGGATTCTGGGGCTCGTTCCAAACTTCCTCAGCCGTCTCAGGAAGAAGAGGCGCTGATGGGCCTTCTTCAGCACTGCATCTGTGTGAGCAGACCATGTGAGATCCTCGGTGATGTGAACGCCGAGGAACTTAAAGCTGTTAACCCGCTCCACAGGTGTCTTGTCGATGGTGATGGGTGTGTATTCTCTGCTCTGTCTCCTGTAATCCACCACCAGCTCCTTGGTCTCGTCGATGTTGAGTGAGAGGTGGTTCTCCTGACACCATTTAGTCAGGGTACTCACCTCTCTGTAGGCCATCTCATCGTTGTCGGTGATCAGGCCTATCACCGTTGTGTCATCGGCAAATTTGATGATGACGTTGGAGCTGTGTGTTGCTGTACAGTCATGTGTGTACAGGGAGTACAGGAGTGGGCTGAGGACGCAGCCCTGCGGAGCACCAGTGTTGAGGATCAGGGGAGATGAGGTGTTGTTGCCCATTCTGACCACCTGACTACTGCCTGTCAGGAAGTCCAGGATCCAGTTGCACAGAGATCTGTTCAGTCCCAGAGTCTGGAGCTTTGCAACCAGTGTGGTAGGCACTATGGTGTTAAATGCCGAACTATAATCCACGAACGAACAGCATCCTCACATAGGTGTTCTTATTTTCCAGGTGGGAGAGAGCAGTGTGCAGGGTAAAGGCAATAGCATCGTCTGTGGAACGGTTACTGCGGTATGCAAATTGTAGTGGGTCCAGTGAAGCAGGCAGCACAGAGTAGATGTGTTCTCTGACGAGCTTCTCAAAACACTTGCTGAAGATGGGGGTCAGAGCAACGGGCCTCCAGTCATTCAAGCATGTGATTTTATTTTTCTTTGGTATGGGCACAATGGTGGATTTTTTTAAGCATGAGGGAACCACAGACAGAGAGAGGGACAGATTGAAAATGTCTGTAAAAACCCCGGCTAGCTGGAAAGCGCATACTTTGAGCACACGGCCTGGTATGCCATCCGGGCCCACGGCTTTACGGATGTTCACCCGTTTGAAGGATCGGGTTACATCCGCGACAGAAAGCGAGAGTGGACTGATCTCTTCTGCTGCAGCCGTGTGAGCGTTCTCTGTGTGGGCGGTGTTATCAGCCTCGAAACGAGCATAAAAAGTGTTGAGCTCGTCCGATAGAGAGGCGGCAATGTTCACAGTAGCTGGTTTATTCCCTTTAAAGCCTGTGATGTTGTTGATGCCCTGCCACATGCTTCTTGGGTTGTTGTTGTTGAAATGTTCTTCAACTTTGTTTTTGTATTGTCGTTTGGCTGCTTTGATGGATCTCCTGAGATCGTAACTGGCTTGTTTCCGATTGTCAGTGTTTCCGGATTTAAAGGCAGATGTCCACGCTGACAATGCTGATCGAATATCGCTGTTAATCCACGGTTTTTGGTTGGGGTCCTCTATACACTTCCTGATGAAACATGTGACCGTATATGAATACGCCTCTATGTCGTCATCAGACGCTGCCCGGAACATGTCCCAGTCCATGTGATCAAAACAGTCCTGTAGTATAGCGTCCGATTGGTCCGACCAGCATTGTACTGTCCTGAGGGCGGGTGCTTCACGTTTCAGTTTCTGCCTATAAGCAGGCAGAAGCAGAACGGAAGAGTGATCCGATTTGCCGAAAGGTGGGCGGGGGAGGGATTTGTATGCGTCCCGGAAGGGGGAGTAACAATGGTCGAGTATACGATCTCCACGCGTGTTGATGGTGATGTGTTGGAAGTATTTTGGAGCTATTGTTCTGAAGTTGGCTTTATTAAAGTCCCCCATAGTAACGAACGCTGCATCTGGGTGCGCGGTTTCCTGCTCACTTATATTCCCGTACAGTTCCCTGAGTGCCTGGTCTGTGTTGGCTTGAGGAGGAATGTAAACAGCCGTGATTATGATCGCTGTAAATTCCCTCGGTAGCCAGAATGGTCGACACAGAAGCATATGAAATTCCAGATCAGGGAAGCAGAAGGATTGAATAGAGTGTATGTTCCTTTCATTACACCATGAGTTGTTTATATAGAAACAAACACCCCCGCCTCTGCTTTTCCCTGTGAGCTCTTATGTTCTATCCCAGCGGTGCACGGAGAAGCCCGTGAGCTCGATGGCTGAGTCTGGAACCATTGCAGACATCCAGGTTTCTGTGAGGCAAATAACACAGCCGTCCCTTGTTTCTCGTTGGTATGAGATGCGCGACCGCAGTTCGCAGAGTTTGTTATCCAGTGACTGAACGTTAGCCAGCAAAATTGTTGGGAGAGGAGGTCGGAAAGCACGGCATCTCAGTCTGACGAGAACGTCAGCACTCTTCCCTCTTTTTCGGCGTTGGCGGCGTTTCTTTGATTGCGCGACCCAGACAAAGGGCTCTGATGCGGTGTCTGTGAACAATCCACCGGCATTCAAGAACTCAAAGTCCGGTTTGCGTTGCGCGATGGAGGAACCAATGTTTAAAAGTGTGTCTCTATCGTAGACAGTTATACTAACAACATCTAACACGTAAAACAACAAAAAAACTAATAAAACATACGAAAAACTGCAAAGTTTTCCCGGAGCTTGCAACACGGCTGCCATTCTCGGCGCCATCTTGGATAATTTATAAACGAAATTTATAAACTAAGCTCAGGAGGAGCACGTCAGATACTCAGCCTAATTAACACAGGTGGTACACAATCTAGGTAATCAACCCTTGGACATAAATACAGCTGTCTTACCTCCATCTAGTTGACGGTTAAGCAGCATTCGTTGGCACCATTTACCATTACATCACAGACTCAACATTTCCGTCCAAACAACTAGACCCATGATGGGTTTTTTTTCGTAACCTCCGGTCAATCTGCCGCCCCAGGATCGTCTATTTTTATTTTAAAAAATTCACCAGACACGGCCGCCGAGCTCCGGGCTTTGTCACGACCGCTGCTCTCTGCTCAACCAGCCACACGCTCTCCTCCGCCGGCCGGAGGTCGCAGCAGCAGGCCTTCAACGAGCCTGGGCCACGCCCCAGTTTTCACCGCTGCAAAGCCTCACTCGCTTCCCGCTTCGGTTCCTCAGCCTTCACCGCGGCTCTCCCAGCTGCAGCGCAAGTATGCAGCCGGGCTTCTAGTTTCAGATGCTAACGCGAGGCGGCCTCCGTTAGCACGCAACCACCAATGTTCAGGGGAAATCTCCAAAGGCAGGTATTTGTTGATAAAAGTCGTTAAAAGACCTCACGAAGACATTGGATGTTAACACCACTATGTAACCATGACACCATGCCCAGAATATACACCGGACGTACTTAAACCTCCGTATTTTTACCAGCATTTAATTGGCATAGCATTCCTTAGACTGATAAGCTGGATGATCACCGCGGACCAACAGTAAAATGAACATGCACGAGGTATTCTCATTCAACCTGTGCTATATTAATGTTTTGTTTTTGACCTAAATCATAGAGACACTGACCTTGATTTACATATGCATTTCAGAGGGCTAAATAGAGCCCCTTCACAACAGATTTAGTTCCCAAACAACTGTCAGTTTTGACCCAAATATGAATTTCAGTTACATAATTAATCCAAATTTCGACAGTAATAAATTATCTTGCAGCATCAGTTGCGCACGTATCCCCAAGATCTCCCGGTTCTCTCTTGTGCATTTAATTTCACCGGAAACATCACTCTAAACAGATCATTTGAATCAGTGAATTGTCGACTAGAGAACAGCTGCTATCGGATCATTCCAGCTTGCGAAGGAAGCGTTGGAGCAATCAATTTCCCACTTCAAGATCCAGAGGCCGTCATTCAGCGTGATACTGCCTCCGCTCTCTACTTTATTTAACATCACCATATTCTCTTTTACAGCAACATCACTGCTCGTCCCACCAAATGCTGTTGCCTCGGTGCCACCGCTAGGGGCATACAACATCTGAGCACCGATCCAGCCGGTGCAGACATATACTCCTACCCCTCATCCAAGGCCGTCACCAAGGACTAATTGGGTAACGGATGTATTGCAGGCTGCAGGCCATTATAACCGTTTGAAATATAAAAAGTAACACATGGTTAAGTCAAAAGGATTCTAAAATAGTATAACTTGCAATGCAAGCAAGTAGCAGATGATAAAAGGAACAGGGAAACATAACAAACAAGAGTGCTTTCAGTATTTAAGATTATCCAAACGCTTTCCATCCAAGAACCGTGAGTGATTTTTCCCCATCTTTACCGTCATTTTTTACCATGACACCATAGACAGTGGGAGATCTATTAAGCCACATCTACGCACGGATCTCTGTTGAAATGGAAGTTACGTGGTTTATCACGTCCGTATTTAATCCGCTAAGATGTAACTGCCCGTGTTTACATTAATTTTGCATCATAAAACCATTTTGAGACGCAAGAACATTAAACCCCTTACACGGAGTCGTGCACAGCCGCATGCGCAAGCAATCTACACAATCAAGCGCGCATCAGCATTTAAAATAAGAGCAGCCTTCCGTTAGTGAGGTCATAGCTTACATTTATAAATCCACCGCATTCCAACCACAGGCATAATGACTCCGCAGAGCATTTGTAAGGAAAACACAGACTGGCGAGACCGCACACTTCAAGTGTACATCAAACAAAAGCGTGTCTCTCTCAGCGCTCCTGCGCAATGAAGCCAGCGAATCTCCTTGTAACTTGCTCCAACCTTTCCAAACCTTATGAAAGATTATTCTACAGAAGGTTCAAGTGGCGCATGCACGTGAGAAATTGGAAGCAAGTTCAAGCATAAACACATTGATTCCTTCAACTGTTCTCTCCCAATATTAGAACATTGACCATGAAATCGCGGGCCTTAGCACTGAAATCGTGGGCTGGCAAAGTCGACACCACCCTAGATTCCAAGCCATGCCATCCATCCAAATTCACGGCACTTATTTGGGATACGCCAGCACAGGGAATTCTATTCAGCCCAAGATTTCAAGACTGATCAGGAACCGCCACTAAATTCGTTTTACAAGCATGCAAGCAAACCTCATAGCATTTACCCTATTAGACGCCTATCATTCGGAGTATTGAACTCTGTCAGATGCTGCCGGCGGAGCAAACGTTTCCCTGTCGGCTATCGGCAAGGCTCACCATCTGACGCTGCGGGTAACGAACTCAATCACATGCACGAGAGCTTCCTGGTCGAGCAACCTCGAGCTCCATCCGACTATCGACAAACTTACATGTACAATGCCGCAAGGGCGGAACCCCCATCAGATGCTGCGTGAGCCTTCCCGGTTGAGTGAATATGTCTAACAAACGCCTTAAAAATCGATGCGAGCTTTCCTGGCTTTTACTTCCTTCAAATCACAAGCTTGGCGATGCTCCCCCTTCTGACACCGCGAACCACCACTTCTGGCCAGAGCCTCCCAGCCAAAAAACTTGCCTTTTCCACCCTGCGGCCGGAGAGTCTCACCCATCCAGGCTGCGAGCTTCCATCTCCAGTCAGGTGACGGCGAGTGCCTCCCGGCTACCCAACTTTACCTTTCCATCTTTACCTGTCCGACAGTGAGTCTTGATCTCCCATCGGACGCCGGCGAGAGCCCCCCGGCCAGACAACCTTACCTTTTCCACCCCACGGCCGGCGAGGCTTACCCATCCAGACCACGAGTATTTTCCTCCCGTCGGATGTCGGCGAGAGCCTCCTGGCCACACAACTTGCCTTTCTGTCTTTACCTGTCCAACACAGCGAGTCTTGATCTCCCGTTGGATGCCGGCGAGAGCCTCCCGGCCAGACAACCTTACCTTTCAAACCTGTTGCTCGACGAGGCTTACCCGTCCGACACGGCGATTCTGAACCACAGTCGGACGTCAGCGAGAGCCTCCCGGACAGACGAACTTTCCTTTTTTTTTCATCCTGCGGCCGGCAAGGCCTACGCAACCACGCTGGCGGTTGACTACGAGGCCTTCCGACCCCCTAAACTTTGCCCTTCTGTCTAAACCCGTCCGACTCGGTGAGCCCCGATCTCCCGACGGACGCTGGCAAGAGCACTCCCGGCCAGACAATCTTATCTTTTCAAGTCCACGCTCGACAAGGCTTACCCGTCTGACACGGCGGTTCTGAAACCACAGTCGGACATCGGCAAGAGCCTCCCAGCCAGACAATCTTACCTTTTCAAGTCCTAAGCTCGGCGAGGCTTACCAGTCCGACACGGAGATTGCTGAAGCCACCGTCGGACGTCGGTGAGAGCCTCCCAGCCAGACAATCTTACCTTTCAAGTCCCATGCTCGGCGAGGCTTACCCGTCCGACACGGCAATTGTTGAAGCCACCGTCGGACGTCGGCGAGAGCCTCCCAGCCAGACAAACTCCTCCTTTCCATCTGCTCGCACCACGATATCGAACCCCGTCGAATGCTACGTGCCCGGCCGTTCAGGCAATCTTAGCTTTCAGTTCACTACCGGCGAGGTTCAACCATCCGACTCACGAGTATTGATCTCACGTCAGATGCCGCAAGAGCCTTTCGGCTGGACAACCTCACCTTTTCCTCCTACGTCAGCGAAGCTAACCCATCAAACAGGCGGACACGCCCACCAGTTGGGTGACGGCTAAGCATCCCGACCAAAACTTTACCTTTCCGTCTTCACCTGTCCGACACAGTGAGTCTTGATCTCCCGTCGGTCGCCGGTGAGAGCACTCCCGGCCAGACAACCTTGCCTTTTCTAGTCCCACGCTGGCGATGCTTACCCGTCCAACACAGCGGGTATTGTGCCCCCGTTGGGCGTCGGCGAGAGCCTCACAGCGAGACGACTTACCGCTTCCCCCTTGGCAGACGAGACTAACCCGTTAGAATCAGTGAGTATTGGCCTCCTGTAGAGCGTCGGCGTCAGTCTTAGTCACCCACCTATTTTTTTCGTCCGACGGGCGACGAGGCCTAGCCATCGCTGCGGTCCTCGTCCGTCCCGCCGAACACCATTCAACTGTCTCTGCTATCCTCAAACCTTTTCCCCCCGCCTGGCGAGGCTTACCCGTCCGATGTCCTAAGTCTTACAATCTCCCATCGGATGCTGCCAGAGCCCCCCCCCCCAGTTCCGGGTTTCTCTTCTCCCTACTCGTCGGCGAGACTATCCGCCTGGCAGCGTAGCCTGATATGATGTTATTGTGATCGAGAGCGCACACACGGTTAGTTTGCGCATCATTTATAAGGGACATAACGCGCGCCTAATACATGATCATGTCACTGTAATCAGCTTTACCTTGATTACAATAGTCGCCCATCAAATCTTGTGTGTACTAGTGTGACACTGGCTTCTTTTATCCAGCTGAGAGCAGTAGTTTGTGTATCATGTTCTCATACAGCGGTTCTGATCCGCCGTTCAGTCTGTATTACACACGACGAGAACCTTATTTTTCCTCCTAAACACAGAATATGTAGAGAGGTGGTACTGTTATTTTGTATAGGCTATATATTTTTTTTACATTACTTAACATGCAAGTCATAATATTAGTGAATGTATTATATTGTAGTTTTATCTCTCACCCCCTGGTTGAGAAACACTGACCTAAAGCGTGAGCGATCTATTACCCCTGATCTAATTGATAATGTTTAAAAAAAAACACCAACATTCGTTTCTCATTTATTTGGTTCCACAGTATTTGCTGATTTTTATTTTAAACACTGCTTGACGCTGAATTGCTGCTGATATTAAAGTCAAAGTAAAATGCGCACGGCTCTTACAGGCTTATTTAAAACCTAAGGAAAAGAGGGAAAACTCAAACAAAATATCAACTTAATTTTAAACTACAGTTTTAGGTTTATAAGCTGTTCAATAGGCTAAAGAGTGAATAATAATTCACTGGATAATGTTAATTCATGGAATATTATTCTCTGGAATATTGAAATAAGCTATAACAAACAAATCATCGTATTTTATTGCATTTCTCAACTGGCACGTTTTATCAGAATTATTAAAATGTTTTTGTCTAAATTATGAAAACTGCTGACAACGCGGCCTATCTATTTACACAGAACTATACTCAAAATGCTAATAAATAATTAATTTCGATAGGGATGTATTTATTTAGATGTTTATTGGGGAAATAATGGTTCTATAGTAAATGTTAATATAATTTAGTGTGTTACAAACAAGTGAATCTTGTGTAAAGTTACATGGGGTGTCGTGCTGGAGCTTCTCCAGGCTCCAGGTGTGTGTGTGTGTGTGTGTGTGTGTGTGTGTCCACTGCTCCAGGTGTGTGTGTGTGTGTGTGTGTGTGTGTGTGTGTCCACTGCTCCAGGTGTGTGTGTGTGTGTGTCCACTGCTCCAGGTGTGTGTGTGTGTGTGTCCACTGCTCCAGGTGTGTGTGTGTGTGTCCACTGCTCCAGGTGTGTGTGTGTGTGTGTCCACTGCTCAGGTGTGTGTGTGTGTGTGTGTCCACTGCTCAAGGTGTGTGTGTGTGTGTGTGTGTGTGTCCACTGCTCAAGGTGTGTGTGTGTGTGTGTGTGTGTGTGGTGTGTGTGTGTGTGTGTCCACTGCTCCAGGTGTGTGTGCACTTGAATGGGTCAAATGCAGAGAACAAAATTTCAATGCTGGTTATACTCTGTATAATTATGTATGTGACAAAAATAAATAAAAAATCAAAACCGATATTTTTTTTACAAAACCGATAACCGATTATGGTAAAATGCTTAAATATCGGTCAACCGATATATTGGTCGATCTCTAATACAATTTGGCACATAAGTTGTAAATAACTCTTCACATCGGGACATACTTTGCCGATAAATGCACATAAGGAGGACAATCACTCCATTCTACAATTCTTCCTCTAGAAAACATCAGCACCTCCAATCAAATTCTGTCAAGCTACAAAAGTTTACAGAAAACACCACAGCTCTTATCTGATGGGATCTACTAACAGGTGGGCCAAGTGTCATTAAAACAACTAGGAGCATAACACAAATACAGTGCTTGCATCCACTAGGACGAACTCAACCCCACCAGCATATGTATTATGGAGTTTTTCCATGTCCTGAACCAACTGCCAACCTGCAATCATGTTTCACAACCACACTGCGATCTGCCATTGCCCACTGCACCGGATCATACATGACCTGAGAAAAGAGCCTTTTCAGAGTAACTCTATTCTTCCAATTGATTGAACATCATCACTGGTCAAAATGTTTAACAATAAAAGCATTACAGAGAAAGAAGTTTAATCACTTCTCTCACTTTCTGATCAAACCCGATACATTTTACTGGTCCATAGCCCATAAAATCTACCTTTAGAACTGACCTGGACTTTTAACATCAACAACATGCATAAAGGAATCTCATTTCTCCAAATATAACTAACTACACTTGCTCCTTACCAACCCACTCTTCAAAAACATGTTTATCTACTTTGGGATATTGTCACAAATTACATAAAGTGAGGGTATATGTTTATCTCTAATCTCTAATGATCTCTATCCGAGTTCATCGGCTTTACTAGCAATCTTAATAGTAAGGGTTTATAGAATGCAACAAGAACATAAAAAGCAACAACATATAAAGGAGAATGAAGCCTAAATAGCCTAATAAGTAACTTGAAGGCTCCATGATTTAATGTCTTGATTGACATTGTCAAAGTTTTAAAAGAAAATGCACTCACCCACTCCCCTTCAACCAGTCCTGTTTGTAGAGCGTAGGTTTATAGTCTCAGACAACCTAATCACATTATTATAATTATGTCAGGACCACTATCGTCAAAGATGATTGATTGACTATTAGCATATAGTTTGGATTTGGTTATGGTTCTGTTCTGTGCATCCATGCAGCCTAGCATGGATAAGAGCAGCAATAACCCCCCTAAGGGTAAACAGAACAGAACCAACATAATGTATTGCAGATATCATTAATGTTGGTATTAAATGTACAAAATAAATCAGGAATTTAGTCTGATTCAAGGGGAATTGGAATAGGAAATCCTGACTGTCCAAGAGGAGGAGCTGGGGATGGAGGAGGGTAAATGAGCTCTGGAGAACGCCACAGCAGCTGATAATACTGAGGAGCTATATATATATATATATATATATATATATGCTGTGATAGACGTTGTATTCCTATAGGTAGATGTGATCAGCTGATGCAAGCTTGACTAACGTTACCTGCCAGAACTGATGCTATACGCTTGATTTATGCTTGCTCTTGTGTTGTTTTGTGGAGATTGCGGATAGGATCACAACTTGCTGAGGTCTCACCAAGTATATTTAGCTCATTAGTTGATTTCATTATGTTTGACTACTAAACTTATCTCATCTGCATTTAAGCTAAAAATGTTGAAAATAATCATCTAGGTTTGTCATTATTAACACACAACACAACATTTGTTGAATCACTGAACTATATTTGATTTAGTCACCTCAAGAATCAATTCCTTAACAAAAGGACAGCATTGTAAAAATGAATAAAGGAAAATAAAAGTGAATCCTGACATTAAAATGCCCAGGCTAACCACATAGCAAAACAAACAAAACAAAACACTGCCTGTGAGCAAAATAAATGAAGTTACCTAAACCATTTCTGAACACAGGACACCAACTTTTAAAACATGCCTAGAAAGGTAAAGGCTCAGGCTGTCCAAAAGTGCATTTAGTGTTTAGCATTTGAATGCCTTTTAAAGGCCAAGCCTCTGTTGCGTACAAAATCTCTAATGTTTTGAATGGATCTTATCTCCAAGATAGGTTGTTCCTTTTCCTTGCACTTCAGGCACTGCTCACTAGTGACAGTGACACCGTTTTCAATAAAAGGCCTCATATGTTTCATCACAGCTTGTATCTCCTCCTCAGACCATGGTCTCTTCACACACCGCCTTGATGAAACACAGAAACCTGAACAATTAAAAAAGAGATTAGAAGATTAAAAAAGATCCTGCGAGATGTACTTGCAGGTAGGGATGTTGCTGTTCAAAATTGCCAAACAAGCTGGAACTTGTGTAGACAAAATGTGTGTAATATTAAATTGACTTTAGATCTGCTAAAAATCAAGTTTGATTGTTTTCATTAACATGACATTTCATTACACTGCTTGTTAAAAACAAAATACATCCAGCTTCTTTATATGTCTAACCAAACATAATGTAAGTGTTGACTGCACATTGGCAAGTGTGCCTAGTGATGGACATGGCACCGCATTTAAATAATACCTTGAGTAACCGAGTCAGGGAGATGAGGTGAACCAGAAGTTACACAGGCAGCGTTCCCCTGGTCATCTAAAAGAAATATTGCACAGTATAAATGTATGGGCTGTGAGCCTGTCTGCTTACCAATCAAACACCATGGGCATGGAGGGGATACATGTTGTACAAAAGGCCCTCAATGAATCTTGTATATAGTTAATTCAGAAGCATTACCTATTCTGTCCAGTGCGTGGCAGTATACCCTCCTCACTGAAGTTCATTGCCAGTACTGCATCATTCATAGCGTCAATTGCGTCATGAGGAAATTGCCAGAAGCTCCGGTCAGGTGTGGACTATTAACACTTGGTTTCTGCTGAATCTCACCTGTTCTGATAATACCTGAGTGGTTTTAGTTGGTGTGCGTCAATGACGATATGTAAGTGCTCCGTTTATTATTAATGTCACTTTGAGATCGTTTCTAGTCACTTATTGTCGTTATTTGTCATGATTCATCCTAATGCTAAGCTAATCGTAACTGTTAGTGAAAGACGTCACTTGTACAAAGTTTGTCTAGTATTTCACTATCATTCACAGAGACTATTCATATTGTAATTATTAGTAATCTGTGGCTGCATTCGATTACTTTATAAAGATCACTTGTGTTCTATTGTTAATATATTGCATTGACATAATGTTATTCTAATATCATTTGAATGTCTTGGTGTGTGCATAATACTGTACTATTTGGGATAGTATTGCAGTTAGTAATTATTCCTTCCTATTCATTTTAGAACCACATCCATATATACCTAATTGCATATTGTGTAGTTTGGAACCACAGACAGAAAGCCCTGTATGCCATATCGTGCTGATTCTGGATCTTAATCATCCAAGTAAACCTTACATCAACCTGATACTGCTGATACTGTCTCCCTGAGTCATGACTGATATCCTGTAACGAATGCATCATCTTGCCAGCTAATTAAGTAACCCCCTATTGCTTCGTAACACATGTAAAACTGCAGACAGCCAATTCTATTATAATAACTATACTCATGGCAAAGTTGTTGAACCGGATGAAGTCAGGAGAATATGTGCAACAATACCTTGAATGATAATTTTACCAGGAAATGATGTAGATTTTACACAGGCCAAGTCTTCCTTGTTGTTTTAAAATGATCATGCAAACTAGTGAACACATCAAAATACTAGCCACAAAGCATATACGTCACAATTAGGGATGGACCGATTACCGGTTTCACGACAAACCACGGTAAAATGTACTGAAGTTTAGTAATTGAATTATCATTAAAACAGTGTTTGATTATCCGATTTTGAAAACTTGCAGTAAATCCTATCCAGCCAGCATCAGTCTGATGCAGACGCAGCGCGCAACGTAATTTTTTTGAATGAGAAGAAATGGCAGAAGAAAGTGATAGCGCCGGGAGATTTCAGCCTTCTAAAACGACCAAATCTGAGGTGTGGTCATATTTTGGCTTTTACAAAAGTCCTGAAGGAAACTTAATAGAGTATGATCACCCTGTCTGCAGAACATGCAAGAAGAAAGTCGCTGCTATAGGAGCAAACACTTCAAATCTGCAAACGCAAGGCAAGTGGATTTGACCTCAATACTAAAACTACATCTGGGAAAACATAACGTGAAGCTTCCACGAAGAAAAGTTGCTTTTAGCCAAAGACGAACTAACAAGTTCAGACAAGACTAGGGTGACATTTAAGGGATAATAATGTATATACATTGTGCACTTATTACATAGATTTTCTTTACCACATAAATAATTACGGGGACATATTGAGATTAATGTTTTAAATCTAACCTGCTTATAAATAAATTTTGTACAGTGTACAAAACAATCGTCCAGACAAGATGATCACAAAAAGTTATAGTAATAATTATAGTAGTATTAATAGTAAAGTCTGATTTCATTTTCAATACAATGAAAAACACAGACGCAAGTGACATTAATGAAACGAGAGCGCGTGTCCATTGTGAATGTGTGGATGTGCGCTGTTATAATGCGTTATTGCACATTTCACTGGATATTCAACAATGTTTTTATCTGCCTGCATTGACACCATTGTATGTGAACAGGACTGTGCTGGACAATGACATCACTGTTTTTATTGTTGCATTGATATATAGATAAATTAACTAATTATTGATTTTTTACAAACGAACAAATCAATACTGAATTTACTTAAGCTGGACAAAATGATTCACCAGTTATCACTGTAAAGATGCTTTGACACAATCTGCATTGTGAAAAGCGCTACATAAATAAAGGTGACTTGACTATTGACGACGGTCATTATAAGGAAGGAAATGCTACAGAATAGAATCTTGCTTAAAAAAGTGCATAGAGCTGCTTGATTTATTTGTTGTTTGTTGATTGTGAAATATAAAACTTCAGTGTTTTCAGTGTGTGCATCTGTTCTTTTTGAACACTTTCATCTCATTTGAACAAAACCGTGATAATATTGATAATAGTGATAATTTGGGTCACTATAATCGTGATATTAAATTTTCATACCGTTCCATCCCTTGTCACAATGAAGAGAGATGACAAAAAGTTAAGCTTCTAACAAAGTTTCTAACCATTGTACTACTGGAAAATATAATTCTTAAATTTAACTCTCTCCACTTATTGGACAGACGCTCATTGGACAGACGCTCATTGGACAGACGCTCATTGGACAGACGCTCATTGGACAGACGCTCATTGGACAGACGCTCATTGGACAGACACTTATTGGACAGACACTCATTGGACAGACACTCATTGGACAGACACTCATTGGACAGACACTTTGAGTACATAGACATTCTAAGAAATGTGCAAGTTTGATGCAATGTTTGCTCGAAGTGTTTAACATCATCTTCCAAGTTTGTGAGCGTATTTACAGAATGACTTCAGCAATGACCTGAGCGCACCATGGACTATAGGGCATTTTGCTTGTGTTGATACTCACTTAGACATAATGAAACGTTTGTGCATTATGCTTTTCAGTCAAGCTAATCTTTAAAAATGCTAATGGAGCAGCACAAACATTGCCCTATGTTCACATAGCGGATCAAACCAAGAACTGCGGTTTTTGCACTGGTAACGTCGCAAATATGAGCTTGTTGAAATTCGTCTATACAACAATTCAAACAGTGGCGTTTCGCTTCAAGGTTCAAGGTTCTTTATTATTTGTCATATACACAATCATACAGGGTATAATAAGTAGTGAAATGTTAGTCAGGACAGGTCCGCTCAATGGAAAGTGCAAAAAAAATAAAAAATAATAATAATAAAATAAAAATAACATAAAAGCAATAAAAACTATGAAACAAAACACGAGAGAGTATATATATATATAAATATGGTGAGAATGAAATAAGAAACAAATAATGAACAAAAAATGAGTAAGATGTGCAATGAGATAAAGTGTGCAGTGCAAGAGAGTGTGCAAATAGGTTGTACCGGGAATGTGCACATAGCAGCAGTGTGGATGTTGGGGAATAATGGATGTGTTACAGTTTATAAGTTGAGTCCTGTGGATGTTATGTTGTTATGAGACTGAGTTTAGGAGCCTGATGGCCTGGGGGAAGAAACTCCTCCTCAGTCTTTCAGTTTTTACCAACAAGCTCCTGTAGCGCCTGCCAGATGGCAGTAAAATGAAAAGGTGGTTACCGGGGTGATTCGAGTCCTTGGTGATTTTAGCAGCTCTGCTTTTACAGCGTTTGAGGTAGATGTCCTGCAGAGAGGGGAGAGCAGACCCTGAGATGCGCTCAGCTAAGCGCACGACTCTCTGTAGAGCTTTGCAGTCCTGGTTTGTGGCATTATTATACCGCACTGAGTCAGTACACTTTCTATGGCCCCTGAATAGAAAGTTTTCAGGATAGCTGGTGAGACCCTGAATTTCCTCAGCTGTCGCAGATGGTACAGCCTTTGCCTGGCTTTCTTCACCTGTGTTTGGATGTGTGCAGTCCATGTCAGGTCCTCGGAGATGTTTACACCGAGGTACTTGAAGCTACTCACCCTCTCCACAGGGGTCCCGCTGATCATAAGAGGAGTGTAGGGCTGCTGCTGTCTCTTCCTGAAGTCTATAATCAGCTCTTTGGTTTTGCTCACGTTCAGAGAGAGACAGTTGTCCTGGCACCATGATGTGAGTCTCTCCACCTCATCCATGTATGCGGCCTCATCATTGTTGGAAACGAGGCCCAGAACCACAGTATCGTCAGCAAATTTAACAATGGAAGTGGAGCTGTGTGAGGACACGCAGTCGTGGGTGTATAGAGAGTATAGCAGGGGGCTCAGGACACAACCCTGTGGGGCTCCTATGTTCAGGGTGATGGAGTTGGAGGTGAACTGGCCGACTTTCACCACTTGTGGTCTGGCGGTGAGGAAATCTTGAATCCAGTCACAGAGTGAAGTGTTTAGGCCAAGGTCTGATAGTTTGACAGCTAGCTTGGTGGGGACTATAGTGTTGAAAGCTGAGCTATAGTCGATGAATAACAGCCTGACATAGTTGCCATTTTTGCTGTCGATGTGAGTGAGGGAAGAGTGCAGTACCTGGGAGATGGCATCGTCAGTAGATCTATTTGGCCGATAGGCAAACTGAAGAGGGTCCAAGGTAGCAGGGATGGAGGAGCAAATGTGTTTCTTTAAAAGTCTCTCAAAAGCCTTCATGACTGTCGATGTGAGGGCAACTGGACGATAGTCATTCAGGCAAGAGGGTTTACTGTTCTTAGGCACAGGGATTATGACTGATTTTTTAAAGGAGGTGGGAACAACAGAGGTAGCAAGGGACTCATTAAAGATGGAAGTAAACAAACCAGCAAGCTGATCAGCACAGGACCTCAGAACGCGGCCAGTAATCCCATCAGGTCCTGCTGCTTTCCTGACGTTCACTCTCTTTAGTTCCCTCCGAACGTCATCCTCTGAAAAGGTGATAGCAAAACCATCACTGCTCTGTCTGCTGCTTTCTGACGTGCTGATCGGCAGAATCGCGCCGCCATTAACGTTACATTCAAAGCGGCCATAGAAAGTGTTTAGCTCCTCGGCCAGCAGCGGATCTGCTCTCACCTCCGCGGAAGAATTATTTCCAGAGGAACAGATGGTCTTCAGTCCCTGCCACATGCGTCGAGAGTCATTGAGCTGGAAATGTGACTCAATTCTCTCCCTGTACCGGCGCTTAGCGGCTCTTATTGCACGCCGGAGAGCATAACACGATGTTTTGTATTCGCTCATGTTCCCCGACAAAAGACCAGCATTGTATGCGGCAGTGCGATGGTTAACCGCATCACGGATTGATCTGTCCACCCACGGTTTCTGATTGGAGAATGTCCTTATTGTTGCTGTTTCGGTGGCTTGCTCGGTTAGCGTGTTGATAAAGCTTACTGCTACATCCGTGAATTCGCTGACGTCAGCTGAACTCGCCCGAAACATGTCCCAGTCGACGTCATCAAGAGACGCCTGTAGCGTAGCTTCGGAGTGGGAGGACCAGCGCGTCACTTCCCTCTCCACCGGCGGTTCGCGAGCGATCCGTTGTTTATATTCCGGTGTGAGAAAGATGGCCGCGTGGTCTGATTTGCCAAAAGCCGGCAGGGGACGAGCTTTGTAGGCATTCTTAAACTGGGTGTAGCAATGATCCAGTGTATTCTGTCCTCTAGTTGGGCAGGATATATGTTGGTGAAAGTTTGGCATGACTTTTTTGAGGTTGGCTTTGTTAAAATCCCCAGCGATGATGGAGGCAGCGTCAGGGTGCTTGTTGATGTAGCCGCTGAGCTCGTCGTGAAGTTTGGATAAAGCCACGCTAGTATCTGCTTGTGGTGGAATATATACGGCAGTGATGATGATCGATGTAAACTCCCGGGGGAGGTAGAATGGGCGGCAGATAATGGAGAGATGTTCCAGATGAGCCGAGCAGGAACGCGACAGAATGGAGATATTCCTGGGGTCACACTAGGGCTGTAACGATACGCGATATGAAACCGAAATCGCGACACTCAGATCCACGATCCTGTGTCGCGGTGTGATAAGGGAGAATCGCGACACACCCCGTGACTACCTTTCCAATCATGTGACGCCTGCCTGCGAAAGTTGAGCTAGTTGCACACAGATTTTCCCCTGCGCTGAGCCAGAGCACTTCTCTGCCACCTTCACGTGCTATCAGAAACATCCGGTTTCCCACTTATGAAGTCGTGACGAGCTCCCTGCATTCAAATTATTTGTTGAATGAATAATGTAATATTCCACTGGTTGATAACCATAAATATTTATGTAAAAAATATTTGTGCTCTTTTTCGTGTTAAATGTGAAGAATGACAGGTTGGATGCCACAGACTTTATTTTTTATTGGCGGATTATACAGGTGTAATTTTCACTTTAACTTCACGCAATGTAACATGATTTTATTATTGTAATCAATACTTTATTCTTAAAATATGACATTAATCTTATATATTTGAGAAAGATAAACTAATCAAACTGGCGCTGGCCGCTTGGTATTTTAAAAAAACAAAAACTTGAATTTAACAAACATAAAATGTTCCAATCATATTTCTGAATTAAATTAATACAAAAAACTAAACGAATTAATGACCACTTTGCTATTAAAAACCAAACGGAACTATTTTAATGGCATAAAAGCCGATTTATAATGTTGGGGAGAGATAGAAAGACACGGGCTCTGGTCGGACTCGGGCGGCGAATTCTGATAAACTGCAGGGATCTATATTCATTCCCTAGTTCAATTAAAAGTTCCCGGACTAATTGTGAACAGATTGCACTCCGTCTTCTTCCCGAGCATGTGAACATGTTCATTTAATAAGAGAGGTCTGCTTCCCTTTCGGGTTTCGGGCGTTAATATTTAATGGATAGCTTCGGGCTCGAGTTTGTAGCTAAACCAAAACTATATGCAGGCTACGCTGCTTTCATAGACGCACACACATTATTGCACAGATATCAGAGATCGCGCAGCCAAACAGCACGGAAGCTTTTTCTTAGTAAAATAGCTTCGATAGGCTACTGACTCGCAACATTATATTTCTCTGCAATGAGGAGGTAACATCGTTTTTAAAGTAACTAAGCCTCATTGCTTGTAGAGAGAGACGCAGATGCAGGTGCACATGTACGCAACTTTCATACCTCTCTCTAACTCTCGCTAATTCAAATAAATGATTTGCTCATCAATAACCTATATGAAATATGTTATTGTTATGACAGGATAAAATTAATGTTCACATAATAAGTGCCGTCATTCAGGTTGTTCAAAATATGTTTTAGCGCGTAATGTTTTAAGAATGATATTCTGTTTAGCGTAATATGTTTTAAGCCAAATATTCATTAATTAATTAATCAAAGCGGTTACGTTTTTTATGAATGTTCATGCTCATTTTTAAAATATAAATGTCCTAACCTTATGAGCAGTTGATAATCGACGGACTGTTCTGTTAATAAATGCCTCATTCGGTTATGTTATATTAATATGTTTCAGCAATCATAAGTTATGACCATTAATTGTCTCAGGCTAAGATAGACTATTCTCTAATTAATAAAACTGTTATCTTACAGATTAAAAGCCTGAATAGTTTCTCTCCTTCTCTCTCTCTGTGTATGTGTGTGTGCGTGGGTGGGTGGGTACATGCACGCGAGGGGTGCGATTTTCGAATAGTAATCGAATAATACCCAGCGATTATCGAATATTACTTTTGCTTAAAATGCACATCCCATTGTTAATAATTTGCATAGTTAATCTTGTTCTTTGGTGTTCAGTTTATAAAGATTTTTAAAATGTTATTTAATAAAAAATATTGTTTTAAAAATCTTTCTTTTTTTTTCTCCCAACCCCCACGAAAAAATCGTGATACGAACCGAATCGTGGGTCAAAAATCGTGATACGAACCGAATCGTGGGTTTGGTGTATCGTTACAGCCCTAGGTCACACCATTTCTTGTTGATCATGAAACACACTCCACCACCTTTGGTTTTTCCAGCCTCGGCTGTTCTGTCCATCCGTAAAACAGAAAAGTTATCAGACGGCGTTACAGCGTTGTCCGGGACCGAGGGAGTGAGCCATGTTTCGGTCAAACAGAGGATGTTACAGTCTCTGATGTCCCGTTGGAAACTAATCCTGGCTCTAAGATCGTCCATCTTATTCTCTAAGGATTGGACATTAGCGAGCAGAATACTCGGTAGAGGAGGACTGTGAGCCCTTTTTTCTCAGTCTGTTGCGTATTCCAGCGCGTCTCCCGCGGTGTTTCCTTCGCCTCCTGGGATTATTGAGGCGGCCTTTGTTAGCTTCGGTGCTCCGAAGTATCTCCAATGGCCACGCTGGATCCGTGGATAAAGTGTCCTGAAGCAGGTTAGTGCAGTGGTGTCCAATGTCCAAAAGTGTTCTTCTGTCGTATATAAATAGTGCGGACGTTATGCGTGTAAAAAGAGAAAGTAAAAATACGTAAAAAAGTATATTAAAGCACAAATTGAGCGGAGCCATCCCTAACGTCGACTGTACAACGCAGCGCCGGAAGCGGAAGCTCCGTTGCTTATTGTGCAATTGGGTTAACATTGCAAATGAATAAAGTCCATGAAAGACGCATTTAGCTGAGCTGTATCTGCCACTACAGTGTTTTTCACCGCAGTGGTTTGAACTGATAAAACATTCAAGCAACATGTTTTTATGCTTTATATGTGCGAGTCTGGAACTGACCCATGGCATGAAATTAAACTACTTATGGTGTACTGAGAAATGCATTAATTAAAAGAAGAAATGAATAACACGCTTACGTTTGCATCTTACACTGTGCCATCTGATAGATGTCAAAGGTGAATGGCATATCCAGCATTTGTCAATTCTCACCGATTCAAAAACCAGCTTATGGTTTGTGCACTGTGAAAAACAAATTCAAAACATGAAATAAAACGACTTTACACCCACAAATTATATCATGAATTAAAAAAAAAACATTTGGCTGTTTTACTTTCACACAACCTTTTCTACAAATCTTTCAGGAGAGATGAAACGGGGGAAAGAAGTTACTTTTGAGATATAATAGCGAAGCATATCTATTCAATTCCTGTGACTTATGTTAAGATTAACTAACTGTTGGGGCGTCACTCATCACACACACAAGAGAAAGATATGCATCTACTTGGAAGTCTTGTGACGATGGTAAAGAAGACAATTCCTCTAAATAATGAAGTAAACCTTCATCTGGCATTTAAAAAACACAACACATCTAGTTTCTGAACCTGTGTCCAAAGCCAAATTTAGATTTACCCTGTTTAACTTCTATTATCTGTAAAAAAATAAAATGGCAACAGGGATCTCTACCCATCAAAGGCTTTGCTTTACACTAAAAGTGAAACTCCAAGGTCCAGGGTAAATCAACCTATAGCCCTGTTGTTTGAAGACAGCGAGTGCTGTAGGTAGGAAGAAGAGTGAGACCATTTTCTACAATACAGACCACTAGCGAAACAGCGGGTAATTAACTGATAGGGGCAAGGAAACTGATTATTCTCTTCTTCCTAGCCACAGCACTACAGAACCGCTGACTGCAAGGAAATAGGTTGATTAACCCTAATCTATTTAAGTAAAGCAAAAGTAAAAACAATTCTAAGAAACTAAAGTAATTTTGTGAAAAAAAGGTAAAGATCTGTGCACGTGTGTGTGAAACAGACAAACTCAAGGTATGCAAGGACACTGTCCTTTGGACTTGTAATGACATCCATGCTCAAACCCTGATTCTTCCACTGTTGAACTCCCAGTGTGTGGCACACTCAGAAAAACACGTGTTGGGGGGACACCGTGGTTAGAAAAGACCATCCATACTGAATAGATGACATTTCCACTGCAGCTGCAAGATGTTTACTAAAACACTGAAAATTGTGTTCCAGGGACCATCACAGTACTTCTAACCATTGGTCAATTTCAAAACAAAGGTAAATTCAAACTCACCTCACAAGCAGAGTCGTTTGGCTCGGCTCTGGATGATTGAAACGCTGATCTCGATTCGATTTCTGTACAAGGGAACACAGGGCGATTCAGTGCTTGGCTTTCCTCAAGTCATACAAACACATATAGGCATAACATACTCAACTCACATCCCTGACAGACAAAATTCTACTCAAAATATCCATCAAGACACAAAATAATCATCTAAAAATGGCCTGATATTGACACATGTTTTTTCATGCTGCAAACCTTCAGGCATGCCATGCATTGCCAGAAGTGAACAACATTTACTCAAAACTTGAACTGACCACTGGTACGGTCTGTTGAGAACACGGGGCTGGACACCAACTTCTCCAATCTCCTCTTTCGCAGTAGAAGTGCCACATTGACCTCTGACACAATGCACCTAAAAATGAACAGCAATATGCAAAGATGAACAGGCATCAACTGGTACAGTGTCCATTTCACCTAAGAGGGACACCCTTACTCAAACCTTTACATTTATGACACTCAAAATCACGTAGACAGGGGCACACAATGTTAAATGATGACTATCTGTACCAACAAAGATTTTCAGACTGTACCTGCAGTATAATTGTAATTAACTGATAAATATGTCCCTTACGAAACTACATAAACATTCATACATCCCGTAATAAACAACTGATACCATACCATAAAATGTACAGTTCTTTTGGCCACAGATTGGAAGAGGATTGAGTTTCCAGAAAGGGCAGCAATACTGTACAGGCGGTGTACACTTCCACAAAAAGAAGACGAGCCCCCACTGAAAGTAAGGATTGATATTAGAGAAGACATGGAGGACCAGGAGGGGAGAATAATACATTTTTACAAGGTCCCCAAAATTGATTGGACTAGACCTCTTCAATGCCGATTGGAAGGTACTATAACAATATTAAACTTAATAACGTAACTAATAATCAAACCTTGTCATTACCAGAAACAAAACATCCTTTCCTATTGGATTTTATGTCATACACTATATTCCTTTAATTATTTATACTTTTTATGATACACCTTGTTTACATGTTCTTACTAACATATTTTAAAGCAGTTTACCATTTTTAAACATGTTTAGGGGATGTTGTCACTGGGGATGGTGTTCAGCGCCATTTTTCAGCACGGTGCTGCACAAGCTGCAGAATGGATTCCTCTTTAGTGTTGATTAGTTCTTTCAACGAATATCATCGAGGAGGTTATTTTAACCACAACCTTAAAGAGAAAGTTGCCATATTTGACTAATCCTCCTGTTGTTTAAACCCCATATGGCTGTCTTTCTTCTTGTTTATATGATAGTTTTGGACAAAAATCTATGTTATCATTTTAAAGCCACCAAATCTTTCTGGAGCCATTGTATGGAAAACAGCCCATACGATTCTGGCAAATAGCTTTTTTTGCGATCTGTATCAGAAACACAGTCATACATGTTTAGAATAAAATAACTGTCTATAAAAAAGATGTAAATTACCATTTTGTAAGCATTGTGTGATCAGTTTAGTAACAGACATTGTCAACTTTTCTCCTTTAGCTTTGGGTTTCCTGCTTTACAAACAGGAAATGGAAACGGAACTGCATTATTTGAAGGGCAAGCAGACCTTATTCCATCTACTTCCCAAGTCCTTTTGCAGAGTGACTTGTTTGTGATGGCAGGCAGGATTCTTGGTCATTCTTTCCTCCATGGTGGGCCTTCATTAGCAGGTGTGAGCCCAGCCATTGTGCATGTATTATTAGGTGGCTCCCCACAGACAGCAACCATCACAATTGAAGATGTGGCTGACATCGACATTAGGGACACCATACAGATGGTAGGATGGTAGGTGCCATATTTATAGAGGTAAATGTGTTTGTATATTTAAATGTATTCTTTCACTAAAGCTTGTAGGTGATTCAAATAATGATTTTACTGAGGATCAAAAGGCAGCATTAACCACCGGGCAATGTCTTGGGACTTCCAGTGTTGACTACAACCAACCGCACTTGGCTGTTACACAATCTTCTTCTGCATGCGGTAAGTGTTTTTGGTAACACTTCATTTTAAGGTGTCCTTGTTACACATGTTACATGGTCAGACAAGGACTGAAGGAGTCAATGGTAGGGCAGTTATTGGAGACCCGAGCTGATGTGGCATCTATGGTTTTTCCAAGACAGTCAATGGCTGACTGCAGTACACTGGTGATTTATTCAGTTAAACTACCAACTTCATAACATTCATTCCTACATGTAAAATATGCCCTTTTTGAATACTAAAACTATAATTAGGTTCTCTTAAACAACATCATCTGGCCCATGGAAGATGAAGAGGAGGATAATGAACCCCCATTTACCACCCAATGCAGAATTTCAGGGTACCTTAGGCAGTTTGTGGAGACTGGTATGTTGTTTTTGTACTTTCCTAATAGCAAAACTAGCCATGGAGCTGCCTGGTGCTGATGCAAATCCATATACAGATGAATATTTAACAGATCTTTACATTAACTTGCATATATATTGTCAAATTCTGGGTGTGCTGGGAGCTGGCAATGAAGGACATGCAGGTGAAGGTGGTGCAGGCAGAAAACCCTCATCCTCCACCTGTTTTTGCATTCTACGTCTACACAGACTATGACCAATTCAAAAAACACCTGGAAAGCTGTATTGCCACTAGTGATGCTGGTTTTGGCCTTGTATAAAATTACATGAACTGCTTTCAATTTAAAATTTTAAAGTGAAACGGTAATTTCAGACATTAAGAGATTTTTATGTTTCTGTAAATGTTTTATAATGTTTAGATGTTACAGTGTTTTACATATTATGATGCTTTTGTGTAATATTAAATGACCCAAACTGTTTATATTAATGTGTTAAAATAATACTGTTAATTGTCTTTTTTTCATTTACTAGTTCAACATTTACACTTTTTTGAGACAGCTACAGTTGTAGTAAGACAAAAGACTGCTTAAACTGAATTCATTTATTTTGTCTGCTACAGTTCAAGAAAAATAAAATAAGACAGAACTTGTTCTTTGTGGTTTTTTATGGGGTTTATCTCAATTACAGATATTTCCAATGTCTTACACATAGCCAATACTATGCATGTACTGCAGTGTAGCAATGTAAACATCTGCCCCAAAATGTTCTGATGGCTGCATTGGGTCCACAGCAGCCTTTAGCTCGTTAAGTTCCTCAGATCTCAGAGGACATTCAATTTCAGGAACCTGGATGCCAGAATTTGTGTGACTGGGGATAAGACGCTGCTTTCCCAGTCTATTTGTGGAATCTGTAGATTCTGTGAGAAAAGATGAATTAGAAACAAATAAACCACATACCTACCTCATCACACTCTTCTGAATGGTACTGCTGCCCCAGTTGCCCCAGCTGATTAGGAGAGAGGTTGCCCTCTGATGAAAGGGGATGTTGTCCCATCCATTTCTAAATATATTGAGATGGGCTTGGACCCGTGGGATGAAGGCATAGTGACAGCAGCAGATGTGAAGACTGCTGGACAGATCCAGATGCCCATCCTCTTCCAGCTGGTGCAGAACATGGTAGAAGTGGGAGGTAACCGCAGTGAACACATCCCGCCACAATCACTCAATTCTGTTTCAAGCAAAGGAGTGGAAAATATTTCAACATGGTCAGCACTTTAACAGAAGTCATTTCTAGAATTAGATTTTACGAGGAAGGCTGCAACCCACAGGTTTAATGAATACATTTTTTCAAATAATAATTTGTGTGCACACAAAAATGTGGCATAATTGCACAATTTGTATCTTAATTTTTAAAAGGGCTTTTTCTATTATAATGCTGATTTTACAATGTCTAAAAACATCTCTACTGTCTGGGATCTCTAGAGACCCTTAACAGCCCCAGTATACACCCTAAACGATCAGTGCACACGGGTTAAGTATATAATGTGATATTAAAATGTACCTCTGATTGTGAACACTTTTAGCAGCAATGAAGCTACTTCTCCCTGTTCCCCGGACAGAGAACATAAAGCAGGCCACATCTACATTCTCCCCTCCATGACCCCCCCGAACCCTGGCAAAACATATGTTACAAATAATACGACAGCATACCATGTTTACAAATCTTACAGATTTATATCAAATTATTTTTGCATCACAACAATTTAAGCCTCTATTCTGCTTATTTGATACAAAAGCAGTAATTGCCAGTGGCACATTTGAGCTCAGTGGAAATCCAAACTTCTGAACGGCCTCATGCAAGAAACACAGTGTTGTCGAAGCCAGATTGTTATTTGACACACCAAGGTACATTATCTACATTAATAAACAACAAAACCAGAAGAGAACTTTTAAAAGTATTCTACATATTAACATGTAAATATAGTCTTTCAAATATTATACCTCTTTAGTGACATGTTTGAACAAGTTTATGAATAAAAAAACTATCATTCACTAATTCATCACTCGTCTAGTTTAATTAAGCAGTGTCTTTATCTTTACCTTCCTGGAGAAGCCATCGATGCCTCCAAATATCACAATGTTATACCTTGAAAAAGTACATTTCTGTCACATATACTGAACTGAGCATACAGTATATAATGCTACAATGTTTATGTTTAACTTACCGTATTAGCTTGTGGTTTGTGTCAATGTGCATCAGGGACTTTGGGCTGGGGACAGAGTATGTCCTCCTAACCACACATCCTAATTGTGACCTGGAAACAATGCTTGCGGTGTCAACTCGATGCATTGAAGAACGAACTCTATCCCATCGTACCCGATGACCTTGTGCTCTCAGCAGACCCATCATCATTCTGTAACCTGCATTCGGATTGCTTGTGTGGATTGTTACCACGAGTGAGTCTAGCTCTGCATCTGCAATGTTCACAGACAATCCCCAGCCCACCATGCGTCTATGAATTGTGAACTTGGACAACCCTAGCAAACTTGCAATATATGTCACAGGCAATCCTAATGTAAGGAGTTGGGATACAGAGTCCTCAGAAATCAGAATCCGTGGACGACCATTTTTTCCCCTCTCTCTTGGGAAACCATGATGTGTGGATCCGTGTCAGTATTTCTTACTGCCATCTGGTGTACTTGATAAAGTGCATCATACAGTTCATTCGGGATGGGTATTTGATTTGAGATGGCACTAAAAATGACCAGCTCCTGAGAACATGTCAATCCCAAAGTGACAGACGGGTGGACAGCCGTTGTAATAAATGGTTCAACAACAATTCCTGAAAGATAATATGAATATATTAATAATAAAAAACATTAATGTTATTAAAATGTAAATTAATTGTAAATCCTACAATTCATCTAACATAACAATGCCTTTTGTATGTATTATTAAGCTGTAGTATTTTCAATAGGTTAAGGCATGGGGAGTGGAAAGTAGTAAAAAGATCACATCGCGGCACTCTGGATTAATCATTATGATGTGTAATAAACCGGTTGTACAGGCAATTGACTCAAAATAAACCGCATTTAGTGTGATAACACGGTGCAACACTTCGCGTTGGCGTTCTAATCACCTTGTCCTCATTTAATACATTATCAAAGAAAATTCCCTGAATAATGAATTGTGTTGAGCATTTACACCTCATAAATTACTAACGTTATCTGTGGCAAAACGTTATTTTCGTGTGGAAAGTAGTCTCCATCAGTAATACAGTATATCAGTCAAGGAAAACATAGTAATTATTTTATTTTTTAAACTGTCTTAATTTATTAAAAATAAACACTTACCCTGGGATTGCTTGATGCCTCCATCACGATGACAGACTGCTACCTTGACCACCAAAACGGCGCGATCTGCTCTATGTAGTGACGTCATCGCGTACAAAAACGTCCCATTTCATTGGCTGACTCCAACCAATAAACGACTTTGCTACTCTTTTACTGTAATATAAAATCCCGTTAAAACTAATGATATTTAATGAAAATATTGTCCAAGAGTTGTAACAATAACTCATATATAGGCGTAGTTCATTGGTCAGGCATCGACCAATAAAACGGCTTCACCCCCCTTCTGCTCTCTCCGTCTGCATGTACAAGTGCACAAGTCAGATTTCAACAGTAATATCGCAAAAGTAGTAGCAAAAGTCAAAACGCTAGGATTTGAACTTGTACTGCCAGATCTGAGAGGTTGTAAGCGCCGACTTGAGGTTGTACAGCGAAACTGAAGTAAAGTGCAAAAGTAAATATGTCTCACACATTTGTGTCTGTCATTTTGTTTATGTGAATGCCATTTTACACATTTGTAACTATTCATCTGCAACTTCAACTTCGAAACACGGGTGTTTTGATTATTGTCTGTGTGCGCAAATCGAAAGATTCAGCTTTTCGCATCAGGACTCTGCGTGTAAATTTCCATTTACAAATACAAATATTAAT
This sequence comes from Gymnocypris eckloni scoliostomus, assembly GCA_027564155.1. Lineage (NCBI taxonomy): Eukaryota > Metazoa > Chordata > Actinopteri > Cypriniformes > Cyprinidae > Gymnocypris > Gymnocypris eckloni. The sequence continues at coordinate 33,195,726 of CM050422.1, forward strand.
GTGACAAGTTCTCGAGTTTTGCTACTGATCTACCTTTATATGTTTCCCTGAGCCCGGGTTGTAACAGTAAATGTGTGTTTGTGTGTGTTATAAAAGCACCTGAATCAAGGTCTTTGCATTTACTTTAATAACAGTCAGGCATGTCGAAACTAAACTCAGGAATGAGGAACCTGTTTTGACTCACAGACACGCCTGTTTTGCACACAGCACTCAAACACAGAACCAGGAATCATGTGAGTTCAGGGAAAGAGAAACTGGAGTGTGGCTGAGCTGTTGTGTGTTTGTGTCTCTGTATTAGTGCAGTAAAATGGCAGAAGCCAGATTTTCTCAGGATGAGTTCTTGTGTTCGGTGTGTCTGGATCTCCTGAAGGATCCAGTGACCATCCAGTGTGGACACAGTTACTGTAAGAGCTGTATTACAGACTGCTGGGATCAGGAGGATGAGAAGGGAGTCTACAGCTGCCCTCAGTGCAGACAGACCTTCAGTCCAAGACCTGCTTTAGCTAAAAACACCATCTTGGCTGAAATGGTGGAGAAACTGAAGAAGACTAAACTTCAAAGTGTGGTTCCTGCTGGAGCTGGAGATGTTCAGTGTGACGTCTGTACTGGAAGAAAACACAAAGCCGTCAAGTCCTGTCTGATGTGTCTGAACTCTTACTGTCAGAATCACCTCGAACAACATGAGAGTTGGTTTAAAGGAAAGAAACACAATCTGACTGAAGCCACTGGACGACTGCAGGAGATGATCTGCCAGAAACATGAGAAGCTCCTTGAGGTTTTCTGTCTCACTGATCAGAAATGTATATGTATGCTGTGTACGATGGATGAACATAAAAACCACGACACTGTATCAGCTGCAGCACAGAGGACGGAGAAACAGGTATTTAACACTAGACACTGATGAAATATTGCTGACACTCGTTTCATGTGTTTATATGAGCACCATATTAACAGCTTACAGCATTCACACTGCACACCACAGCAGAAATGAACAGCAGCTACACAAACACTTTATGTTCAGTAAATCTGACTGAATACAGAAGATTTTAGCCATTTATAGCTTCTCATCAGTCATTTATGTTCTGTCTAGAGCTTCAGTTTAATTACACAGAAACACTGTCAGTGTGAAGCTCTACATCTGTCAGTTTCACTTTCATAATACTTACACTTGTAGTGTGAAAAAGGCCTTAATCACACATGATAATTCATGAAAGATGGTAGTAAATTATCAATCTTAACTTCTGGAGTTTGAACGTACAGCCATTGATTATCAATTCAGATAATTAACCTTTAAACTGCCTCACCCTACTCTTCCTGGATTCATCTGTTCACATGTTGATTTAGTGTCAGTAGTTTTCTGTGAGATTCACTATCATGTGTTTGTCCTGCAGAAGCAGCTGAAGGAGACGCAGAAGACGCTCCAGCAGAGAATCCAGCAGAGAGAGAAAGATCTCCAGCAGCTGAGAGAGGCGGTGGAGTCTCATAAGGTGAGTCTGGAGAAGAAGAGAAGTTTGTCTCAGTCTCAGTTCAGACTCACTGAAGCCTGAATCATTGTGTGTCCTAACAGCGCTCTGCACAGACAGCAGTGGAGGACAGTGAGAGGATCTTTACTGAGCTCATCCGCTCCATTGAGAGAAGCCGCTCTGAGCTGATACGGCTGATCAGAGATCAGGAAAAGAAAGAAGTGAGTCGAGCTGAAGGACGACTGGAGCGACTGGAGCAGGAGATCAATGATCTGAGGAGGAGAGATGCTGCGCTGGAGCAGCTTTCACACACACAGGATCACATCCAGTTCCTGCAGGTAACACAGATCTAGAAGAACAGGGTCATAGTGGATTTGAGCAGATCCTGCAGTTAACACAGATCTAGAAGAACAGATCATAGTGGACTTGAGCAGATCCTGCAGTTAACACAGATCTAGAAGAACAGATCATAGTGGACTTGAGCAGATCCTGCAGTTAACACAGATCTAGAAGAACAGATCATAGTGGACTTGAGCAGATCCTGCAGTTAACACAGATCTAGAAGAACAGATCATAGTGGACTTGAGCAGATCCTGCAGGTAACACAGATCTAGAAGAACAGGGTCATAGTGGACTTGAGCAGATCCTGCAGGTAACACAGATCTAGAAGAACAGGGTCATAGTGGACTTAAACAGATCCTGCAGGTAACACAGATCTAGAAGAACAGCATCATAGTGGACTTGAGCAGATCCTGCAGGTAACACAGATCTAGAAGAACAGGGTCATAGTGGACTTGAGCAGATCTTGCAGGTAACACAGATCTAGAAGAACAGCATCATAGTGGACTTGAGCAAATCCTGCAGGTAACACAGATCTAGAAGAACAGGGTCATGGTGGACTTTAACAGATCCTGCAGGTAACACAGATCTAGAAGAACAGGGTCATAGTGGACTTGAGCAGATCCTGCAGGTAACACAGATCTAGAAGAACAGGGTCATAGTGGACTTGAGCAGATCCTGCAGGTAACACAGATCTAGAAGAACAGCATAATAGTGGAATTGAGCAAATCCTGCAGGTAACACAGATCTAGAAGAACAGGGTCACAGTGGACTTGAGCATATCCTGCAGGTAACACAGATCTAGAAGAACAGGGTCATAGTGTACTTGAGCAGATCCTGCAGGTATTACAAATCTAGAAGAACAGGGTCATAGTGGACTTGAACAGATCCTGCAGGTAACACAGATCTAGAAGAACAGGGTCATAGTGGACTTGAGCAGATCCTGCAGGTAACACAGATCTAGAAGAACAGGGTCATAGTGGACTTGAGCAGATCCTGCAGGTAACACAGATCTAGAAGAAAGGGGTCACAGTGGACTTGATCTGATCCTGCAGGTAACACTGATCTAGAAGAACAGGGTCATAGTGGACTTGAACAGGTCCTGCAGGTAACACAGATCTAGAAGAACAGATCATAGTGGATCTGAGCAGATCCTGCAGGTAACACAGATCTAGAAGAACATATCATAGTGGACTTGAGCAGATCCTGCAGGTAACACAGATCTAGAAGAACAGGGTCATAGTGGTCTTGAGCAGATCCTGCAGGTAACAGAGATCTAGAAGAACAGGGTCATAGTGGACTTGAGAAGATCCTGCAGGTAACACAGATCTAGAAGAACAGGGTCATAGTGGACTTGAGCAGATTCTGCAGGTAACACAGATCTAGAAGAACAGGGTCATAGTGGACTTGAGCAGTTCCTGCAGGTAACACAGATCTAGAAGAACAGGGTCATAGTGGACTTGAGCAGATCCTGCAGGTAACACAGATCTAGAAGAACAGGGTCATAGTGGACTTAAACAGATCCTGCAGGTAACACAGATCTAGAAGAACAGCATCATAGTGGACTTGAGCAGATCCTGCAGGTAACACAGATCTAGAAGAACAGGGTCATAGTGGACTTGAGCAGATCTTGCAGGTAACACAGATCTAGAAGAACAGCATCATAGTGGACTTGAGCAAATCCTGCAGGTAACACAGATCTAGAAGAACAGGGTCATGGTGGACTTTAACAGATCCTGCAGGTAACACAGATCTAGAAGAACAGGGTCATAGTGGACTTGAGCAGATCCTGCAGGTAACACAGATCTAGAAGAACAGGGTCATAGTGGACTTGAGCAGATCCTGCAGGTAACACAGATCTAGAAGAACAGCATAATAGTGGAATTGAGCAAATCCTGCAGGTAACACAGATCTAGAAGAACAGGGTCACAGTGGACTTGAGCATATCCTGCAGGTAACACAGATCTAGAAGAACAGGGTCATAGTGTACTTGAGCAGATCCTGCAGGTATTACAAATCTAGAAGAACAGGGTCATAGTGGACTTGAACAGATCCTGCAGGTAACACAGATCTAGAAGAACAGGGTCATAGTGGACTTGAGCAGATCCTGCAGGTAACACAGATCTAGAAGAACAGGGTCATAGTGGACTTGAGCAGATCCTGCAGGTAACACAGATCTAGAAGAAAGGGGTCACAGTGGACTTGATCTGATCCTGCAGGTAACACTGATCTAGAAGAACAGGGTCATAGTGGACTTGAACAGGTCCTGCAGGTAACACAGATCTAGAAGAACAGATCATAGTGGATCTGAGCAGATCCTGCAGGTAACACAGATCTAGAAGAGCATATCATAGTGGTCTTGAGCAGATCCTGCAGGTAACAGAGATCTAGAAGAACAGGGTCATAGTGGACTTGAGAAGATCCTGCAGGTAACACAGATCTAGAAGAACAGGGTCATAGTGGACTTGAGCAGATTCTGCAGGTAACACAGATCTAGAAGAACAGGGTCATAGTGGACTTGAGCAGTTCCTGCAGGTAACACAGATCTAGAAGAACAGGGTCATAGTGGACCTGAGCAGATCCTGCTGTGACACGAGACTCACAGAGAAACATTTAATGAGTGTGTTATTATATAATCATCAGTCAGACTCTCATCTGATCATCTTCTGAAAGTGATGAATGCATGGGCGTAACCACCATATACTTTGGGGGGGACGTGCCCCCCCCAATATTGGAAAAATACCAATCTGTCCCCCCCAATAATAGGCCTATTATATTGTAATATGTGACATATGATATTCCCTCCTTTTATGAACCCTGGTTGTAGCCTAGTGGATCTGTTGTTATTTCCGATTTACTTTCAATTTAGCAAAAACAAGGGAAACAAAACTGTGTGACCACCCCCTCGATTGTACACTTGGTTGAGTGGCTCGCGGCATCGCTTGAAAACCGCTCAGTCCGACTCACTGGTGCTTAAATGAAATGAAGGTAGGAGCTAAAAGAAAGAAGCAGGACGAACAGGCGGACATTCGCCTTTTTTTTCAGACGGTAAGCAAGTAGACACCTAAAATGTAGTGCCATGGTCAAAAATACCGCGGCAATTTTTGAATATATGTGAAAAAATATCACGTTTAAATGGCTCAGTATTATAGCTAGGTAGCTAGCATGATACCCTGAAAATAGGCTGAATAATGAACTGCTGGAGTCACAGACCAAGGAGTTCCCGCACTTCCCACTCCATTGATAAGCCTCTATTCATTCGTTGATGGCCTGGCCTGTTTGTTTTTACGATCTGATCCGCGACTGAACTTAAAAAAGAATATCTGGGGGAGGGCTCACATTTGGACCCCCCCAATATCTATACCATGGTTACGCCCTTGGATGAATGGCTGTCAGCTCCGAAAATCTCTTAGAAAACTAGTTGATAATAGTCTTCATTAAAGCTGTAGTCTAGAAACGTTCGTTAAATATAGGATGCTCGATTGCTTGCGAAGCCACGTCTCTTTGACTGAAAAGATAATAGACCTGTGGCTTGTGAATAAATTATTTGGAGAGATTACTTGGAAATATTAAATATCATTATCCTGTCCATCGCTCAAATGGGTCTCCTGTCATAACTTTTCTTTCCATAAATAAGACAAATAACGTTTGCTTGAGTCTGCATTCAATTCTGTGTTTGCAGAATTGTGAAGTCCAGCAGTGCTTCAGTGTATCGAAACCAAAGTAAACCTGAGCGTGTCTGAAGCTCTTGTGAAGTTTCAGAGTCTCTAACCGCTCTACAGTAATAAATAATGGTCAATATAATCACAGCCTTTGAGCTGTTTTTCCAGAGCAAATCAACTCAACCCTACAATGAGTCTCTATTGATGAGCTTGAGCTGTTAGATGGACATTTATGTTCTTAGCAGATGTTTTATCATCCAAACTATTTCCTAGAAAGTTAACATATAGTGTAAGTGTCAAATACTATAATCTGTAGCTGTAATGTGATATAATGAATATGAGAAGAATGAAGCTGATGCTGTGAAAGTGCTGGATTGAGTTACTAAAGATCAGTCAAATCTGATGTTGGTGCAGGTTATTGGGTGAAGTGTGGAGCTGATGAGTTTTGATTTGTGTTTTCTGTAGAGTTTCCAGTCTCTCTCAGCACCTCCTGAATCTACAGACGTGAATGATGATCTCTTCAGTTCTCTCGTCCTCTTTGATGATCTGAGAGAATCTGTTCATCAGCTGAGAGACAAACTGGAGGATTTCTGCAAAGAGGAGCTCAAGAAGATCTCAGACAGAGGTAAAGTCCTGGAGATTCATCTGCTCTCAGAAACCAGTCCATCATCATCTCATATCATGGAGAACATCATATTAGAAATGTGTTAGGAATGGATGCAGGATCATGAGAATCACACTGTTCATGTCTGTTGATTTCCACAGTCACATTCACCTACATTGTTCCCAGGACCAGGAACCACTTCCTACAATGTAAGTATATATTAAACAACATAATGGTATATTAGAAATTATACAGAATAATATATTGTGTAAATATATTATGATATATAAAATAGTACAGAAGGAATTGCCGCTTTTCTTATATTGAAAAATATGTGACATTATATTTACTCATATATCACAATATATGTAATTTTATATTCAGTAATATACTTTATAATATGTAGATAAAATATGGTACTGCATGTGTACAAATATATTAAACATATATTTACCCATGCAGTACATACACGCATATGGAGATATACTGTATATTTCTTATATTTAACAATTAATTTTGATATACATGTTTAATTTTTTTTAAATATAGCTACAATAGTATACGCAGACCTACTCGTACTAAACACTTAGTGAACAGACTGTCACTGTGCTGAAAAGTGCTCTAACATTAGTTTATTAATAAAGTAATATATCATGTAATGGTCATCTACTCTTCTGCACAATAACCCCACAAACTTACACACACCCGAAACACTTTTACATGTCACAATAATACAACATTAAACACTAACAGATACCCAGAGGTGGAAAGAGTACGAAAATATTCTACTCCAGTAAAAGTACCATTACATTAATGAACATTTACTTAAGTACAAGTAAAAGTACCAGTCTAAAAATCTACTCAAGTAAAAGTAAAAAGTAGCTTATTTAAAATGTGCTCGGAGTAAAAATTACTAAGTTACATTTTAACAGTGGGAGGGACGAAATAATGGGATAGACCAAGAGTATCAAACTCAGTTCCTGCACTGTTTATAACCCTAATTAAACACATCTGATACAGCTAAACTAATCATTTAGGCTTATGTGAAAACTACATGTGTGTGTGTTGGAGCAGGGTTGGAACTAAACTCGGCAGGGCTCTGCAGTTTGACACCCCTGGGATAGGCCTATAAACCTCAAACTAGTTGTTTTTAATTAAAGGAATCAGTTATTTACAATAATAGCACATGTGGGCTGTTACCAGGCAAATTAAATCAGTATCACCTAAATTAATATTTGCAATGCAGAGGAAACACAGAAGCTTCATTTGAAGTGTTATAGATGTATTTACACGAAAAGGTGCTGGAAATATTTAAAAAGTACACTGAAATCATTTTATCATAGTTTTATGATAAAAGCCAACAAATAAAATGAGCAGCACTATGTACTTTTTCTTTGCATAAACAGTGAAATAACAACATTTAAAAAATGATGTCCGGATTTTAAACTTAAAAAAAAATAATGACATGTTATCTACTGACATGTAGGCTACTACATGTTCAAATAAAGTTTTGACAATTTTTTCAATAAAATAACAGTTCAGCATTTAAAGTATTATTATTATTATTATTTTATAATTAGCCAGAATGATAAATTAAATGTTAAACATCCATAAACAGTTCTTCCTAAGCTAATGTGTATTCTACAAATCTCAACACTTCTGATAACAAGGTAGCCTCTGTTCCATCGACCAGTTAAGATTTACAACAACAATTTGGTCTGATTTTTGCATTGGTCTGAACAAAAATATGTGAGTCAGTCTGAATTAATGTGTAAATCCACATTTTGACAGCAGGTGCCCAGGTGCGATTCTAGAGTGAGTGGATATCCGGCGCTAAGCCCAAAGACATTCAAACATGTGTCAGAATACATGGATACACTTAAACAGATAGGCTATATATCTTCCAATTATACTTTAGCTAAGTGCCTTTATTTTTTAAAGCCATATAATTAAAATCTAAGGTAGAATATAAATTATATATATATAAGTATGATTAAACATTCAGGGCTCTATTATAGAGCCTCTATACACGTATTTTTTAGCACTTGTAAATGCATTTAGACCGCACAAACCCTATTGCATAAATAATGTTATGAGATTTATGTTTGAAATATAAAAAGTGGAATATAGAAACATTAAACAATAGAAATGCATATACTGCTGTATATTGAAAAATATAAGCACTAGTTTCCAATATATGCAAATGTATTGTGTAATGTACCACATTATATTTTGCAGTATATTATTATATATTTTTTTTTCGTAAGGGGTAGAAGAGTTTATAATTGATGATGTAAATGATGATTAGCACAGATATCTGGTCATCTGTACTGAGACACTGATGATACACTGAACATGAAGAGTTCAGATACATGAAAAGATCAGATTCATAATTCCTGATTCTGATGTGTTTTATCTCCATCAGATTCCCAGCAGCTCTCTCTGGATCTGAACACAGTGAATAAACACCTCCGTCTGTCTGAGAGAAACCGAGTGATTACTGACAATAACACAGTTCAGTCGTATCCTGATCATTCAGACAGATTTGATGAGTATCAGGTGTTGTGTAGAGAGTGTGTGTGGACGCTGTTACTGGGAGCTGGAGTGGATATGTGTTTATATCAGTGTCATATAAGAGCATCAGGAGGAAGGGAGGTGATGAGTGTGTGTTTGGATCTAATGATCAGTCCTGAGTTTGATCTGCTCTCGCTCCAGTTACTCATTCAGACACAATAACATAGAGACTGATCTCTGTGAAGCCCATCAGCAGCAGAATAGGAGTGTTTGTGGATCACGGAGCAGGAACTCTGTCCTTCTACAGCGTCTCTGACACAATGAGCCTCATCCACACAGTCCAGACCACATTCACTCAGACGCTCTATCCTGGGTTTAGGGTTTATTTTACTGGATCATCAGTGAAACTGTGTTGATGAATCAGAACAGACTGACGAGAGATTCTACCCATAATGCTTTGAGCTGCATGATAAATCAGTAACAGTGAGATGTTATAGAGTCTCTTATTTTCTCTTCATGACATTAATACTGCAGCTGAACTTCTGTCAGTGAAATAACATGAATCGGAATAAATGTGTTAATAAATCCTCATATAGACAGATCAGTGTGTGTGAGTCCTGCTGAGCTCAACCTATATTTGTGTTAATTAAAATCAGTCATTCAGTTGATCATATTAATAATTATGATGATTAATAATTGATTTTTCATGATGTTTTCAATGTTCAGTTCTCTCTGATATAAATAAATCTTCTACCCACTTGACGAACAAAGCTGATGTGTTTTATTCCTCCTCTGTGCAGATCTCCAGAAGACAAATCAAGCACCTCGTTATAGTTTCTTCTCTCATCCTAGAATCAGTTCACATAACAATCAGACAAATCATATGTTTCCGGTGTAACCATAAAATCAGACTACTGCTTAATAAATGAGATTCAAGATACGAGTCAGCTGGTTATCTAATTACAATATGACACACAAGTGTGTAAAATGTCAGTAAAGTCAAACACTACAAAGTGACAAGTTCTTCAGAAATGAGGGCATCACAATCTCTCCATGTTACCATCGGCCTAATTTCTACTTAGTGTCAGACAAGTTTGCACTAAATGAAGTTTAGAAACGAAGTTTATAAACTAAGTTCGGAGGAGCACGTCCAAATACTCAGGCTAATTAGCACAGGTGGTACACAATCTAGGTAATCAACCCTGGGACATAAATACAGCTGTCTTACCTCCATCTAGTTGACGGTTAAGCAGCATTCGGTGGCACCATTTACCATTACATCACAGACGCGACATTTCCGTCCAAACTACGAGACCCATGCTGAGGATTTTTCGTAACCTCCGGGCAACCTGCCGCCCCAGGATCGTGTATTTTCATTTTTATTTTATTAAATTTTTATTTTCATCAGACACGGCTGCCGAGCTCCGGGCTTCATCGCAACCGCTGCGCTTTGCTCAACCAGCCACACGCCTCCTCCGCCGCGGTCGCAGCAGCAGGCCTTCAACGAGCCTGGGCCACGCCCAGCAAAAGTCCACGCCGCAGCAAAGTCTCACTGCCCCGCCTGCACTCAGCCTTCACCGCTGCTCTCCCAGCTGCAGCGCAAGTATGCAGCCGAGCCTCTAGCTTTAGTTTCAGATGCTAACGCGAGGTAGCCTCCGCTAGCATGCAACCACCAACGTTGCCAATAATTTCCAGGTAAAATATCCAAGGCAGGTGTTTGTTGATAAAAGGCGTTAAAAGACCTTGCGAAGATATTGGATCATAATGACACTATGTAACCATGACACCATGCCCAGAATACACACCGGACGCATTTAAACCCCATATCTGTACCAGCATTTAATTGGCATGCATAGCATTCCTTAGATGAAGCTGGATGAGAAAAATGCGTTTTGAATACACTCTTGATCACCAAGGACCAACAGTACATATGAACGTGCACAAGTTATTCTCATTCGACCTTTGTTATATTAATGTTCGTTTGACCTAAATCATAGAGACACTGACATTGATTCATATGCATTTCAGAGGGCTAAATAGATCCCCTTCACAACAGATTTAGTTCCCAAACAACTGTCAGTTTTGACCCAAATATGATTTTCAGTTACATAATTAATCCAAAATTCGACAGTAGTAAATTATCTTGCAGCATCAGTGGCGCACGTACCCCCAGGATCTCCCAGTTCTCTCTTGTGTAATTCAGTTCACCGGAGACAGAGCTCTAAACAGATCATTTGAATCAGTGAGTTGTCAACTCGAGAACAGCTGCTATCGGATCATTCCAACTTGCGAAGGAAGCGTTGGAGCAATTTGAGAACCAATTTTACAGGTTCATTAAAAATAATCAGCTTGTTCATGAATCAGACACTGCTCCTGCGTCCCAGAGCACATTATATACATTATAAAGAGTAACGGTATGTTTCACGATACGTAGCTAAGTAAAAGTGCAATCTTTGGAACGCAGTAAAGTTACTAAATAAACGACTCCAGAAACTACAGGTATTAGTAAATGTACTTAAGTATGGTAGCGAAGTAAGCTACTTCGTTACTGACCACCAGCGGCTCTGCTAAACGTCACAACCATTTTTCCATGGCCTATACAGCTACAGCCGCAGGCGCAAGCTCGAAGCTGCCTCCGCTTGCAACACAGCCCCACACATCTCAGTCTTTTTCCTTCCGCTATGAATAACCCTTTCTTCTTTACAGTGGCCTCCAGCTCCCGTAGCAGACACTAGCGTGAGGCTACCTCCATTAGCAGAGCAGGCTACGATAGCTCTTCAGGACCCCCTTCCTGTGGCCTACAGCTACGGCAGTCAAAGCAAGCGCGACGCTGCCTTCGCTCACAACACAGACCCACACATCTCTTTATCGTACTGCTTTCTCTCTTGCGCTTCTTTCAATTTCCCACTTCAAGATCCAGAGGCCGTCGTTCAGCGTGATACTGCCTCCACTCTCTACTTTATTTAACATCACCATATTCTTTTTTACAGCAACATCACTGCTCTTCCCAACAAATGCTGTTGCCTCGGTGTTACCGCTAGGGGCATACATCATCCGAGCACCTATCCGGCAGGTGCAGACATAGATTCCTACCCCTCATCCAAGGCCGTCACCAAGGACTAATTGGGTAACGGATGTATTGCAGGCCATTATAATCGTTAAAATATAAAGAGAGAAACATAATAAACAAGAGTGCTTTCAGTATTTAAGATTATCCGAACGCTTTCCATCCAAGAATCGTGAGTGATTTTTCACCATCTTTACCGTCATTTTTACCATGACATCATAGACAGTGGGAGATCTATTAAGCCGCATCTACGCACGGATCTCTGTTGAAATGGAAGTTACGGGGTTTATCACGTCCGTATTTAAGACGTAACTGCCCGTGTCTACATTAATTTTGCGTCCTAAATCCATTTTGAGACGCAAGAATATTAAGCCCCTTACACGGAGTCGTGCACAGTCGCATGCGCAAGCAGTCTACACAACCAAGTGCGCATCAGCGTTTAGGATAAGAGCAGCCTTCCGTAGTGAGGTTCACATCTTACATTTATGAATCCACCGCATTCCAAACCACAGGCATAATGACTCCGCAGAGCATTTGTAAGAAAAACACAGACTGGCGAGACCGCACACTTCAAGTGTACATCAAACAAATGCGTGTCTCTCTCCTGCGCAATGAAGCCAGCGAATCTCCTTGTAACTTGCTCCAACCTTATGAAAGATTATTTTACAGAAGGTTCAAGTGGCGCATGCACGTGAGGAATCCATCCTCCAGGCTGTCTCCCCCAGAACGCTCCAAACATACGTGACAGCATGGAAATGCTTCAAGTCCATCTCTCTCATAATATTCCGTTCCCTGAATTTTCTCTACTCTCAATAACCTCTTTTATCTCTTTTCTCAACAGCATTAAATGCCTCCAAGTCAGCTCCATCAAAGGTTACATAAGCGGTATCCAATTCTTCCACAAGCTGTTGTACGGCGCCCCGTCACCCAATATTAGCAATTCGCAAACTGCCATGTTGATAAGAGGAATTCAGCGGACCCGACCTACTCGTCCTGACTCCAGGCTACCCATTACCTTAGACATCCTCACCAAGTGCATCCACACCCTCCGCACAGGTTACCAGACCCCCAGTACTGCCCGTACACTCGACACCATGTTCATTTTAGCCTTTTTGGTTTTTGAGATGCTCCAAGCTCGCCATCTCCTCCAAATTTGACCCAGCTACTAACCCCACCATCTCGGATCTAACCATCCTCGATAGCGAAACTATCTCCTTTTTGATCAAACAAAGTAAGACAGACCAAGTCAAGAAAGGTCACTTCGTTTACATTTTCAAATCTTCCTTCGCCTCTCCAACCTTACCAAGCCGTTTGCGAGTATCTCCGCCTCAGAATTCTCCAAGCTAAATCCCCCCTCGAACCCTTATTTTTAGACCATGCCGGGAAACCAGCCAGTCGCACCTGGTTCCAAAAACATCTAAAAGCGGTCCTGCTATCAGCAGGCATCTCAGCAAGGAATTTTTCCAGCCACTCTTTTCGCATCGGGGCAGCAACGTCAGCGGCCCAAAAAGGCCTCACTAAACACCAGATCCAAACCCTAGGGAGATGGTCTTCAGAAGCTTTCCAAAGCTACATCAGAACGGACCAGTCTCACATTAAATCAGCCCACCAAACTCGTTTCATAAAAAATCGGTGCGAGCTTTCCTGGCTTTTACTTCCTTCAAATCACACGCTTGGCGAGGCTCCCCCTGCTGACACCGCGGACCATCACTTACGACAGAGCCTCCCAGCTAAAAACTTGCCTTTTCCATCCTGCGGCCGGAAAGTCTCACCCATCCAGGCTGCGAGCTGCCATCTCCAGTCAGGTCACGGCGAGCACCTCCCGGCCACCCAGCTTTACCTTTCCGTCTTTACCTGTCCGACAGTGAATCTTGATCTCCCGTTGGACGCCGGCGAGAGCCTCCCGGCCAGACAACATTACCTTTTCCACCCCACGGCCGGCAAGACTTACCCATCCAGACCGCGAGTATTTTCCTCCCGTCGGATGTCGGCGAGAGCCTCCCGGCCACACATCTTACATTTTTATGTCTTTACCTGTCCAACGCAGCGAGTCTTGATCTCCCGTTGGACGCTGGCGAGGTGCTCCCGGCCACACAGTCTTGCTACTCTGTCTTTACCTGTCCAACGCAGCGAGTCTTGATCTCCCGTTGGACGCCGGCGAGGTGCTCCCGGCCAGACAATCTTACTTTCTTCTGTCTTTACCTGTCCAACACGGCGAGTCTTGATCTCCCGTTGGACGCCGGCGAGGTGCTCCCGGCCAGACAATCTTACTTTCTCTGTCTTTACCTGTCCAACACGGGAGTCTCAATCTCCCGTTGGACGCCGGCGGGGTGCTCCCGGCCAGACAAACGCTCTTCCGTCTGCTCGCACCAAAAAATATCAAACCCCGTCAAACGCGACATACCCGGCCGTTTTGGCAATCTTAGCTTTCAGTCCACCACCGGCGAGGTTCGACCACCCAGCTCACAAGTATCAATCTCACCTCAGATGCCGCAAGAGCCTCCCGGCTGGACAACGAAGCTAACCCATCAAACAGGCGGCACGCCCACCAGTTGGATGTCGGCTAAGCATCCCGACCAAACTTTACCTTTCCGTCTTCACCTGTCCGACGCAGTGAGTCTTGATCTCCCATCGGACGCCAGCGAGGTGCTCCCGGCCAGACAACCTTACCTTTTCTAGTCCCACGCTGGCGACACTTACCCGTCCAACACAGCGGGTATTGTGCCCCCGTTGGGCATCGACGTGAGCCTCGCAGCGAGACGGCTTACCGCTTCCCCCTTGGCAGACGAAATTAACCCGTTAAACTCAGTGAGTATTGGCCTCCCATAGAGTTCGGCGTCAGTCTCAGTCACCCACCTATTTTTTCCGTCCGACGGGCGACGAGGCCTAGCCGTCGCTGCGGTTCTCGTCCGCCCGCCGAACACCATTCAACTGTCTCTGCTATCCTCAAAACTTTTCCCCCCGCCTGGCGAGGCTTACCCGTCCGATGTCCTAAGTCTTACAATCTCCCATTGGATGCTGCGAGAGCCTTCCCCAGTTCCGGGTTTCTCTTCTCCCTACTCGCCGAGGAGACTATCCGTCTGGCAGCGTAGCCTTGGTCTCATGTCAAGACGTTGACGCGGTCTCCCGGTGGGCTCCTATGCTTGCCGTCCGCATGCGACGCTCATCCATTCGATGCCGTGAGTCTCGATCTCCCGTCGGATGTTGTGAGAGCCTCCTTGATGAACTATCCCACTGCAGGCAACTCGGGTCCTCCTGGCCAGGGCTCCAACCACGCTGCTCCTCCATCGGCGGGCAGGGCTCACCCGTCCCAATGCGGTGAGCCATCGCTGGGCCTCGGTTGAGCCCGCCCTGACCGGTCGCCCCAAAACCACGAAGTTTACTCCGCGGTCGGTGGGGCCCACTCATGCATGCCAAACCGCCTCCTCAGAGCACGAGACCCCCGGCCTGCCATACAAGTTACTCCTCGGAACTAGCTCCCGCCAGATCTCAAATGCGTATTTGGGGGGGAATCTTAGTCTGGCGGCTGTCCTACATTATATTGCTTTTTGGGGGTTCACTGGGTTCGGGCCATTCCCGGCTAGGAGCCCTCCCCCAGGACAGCACATGCTTTTAGATCATTACAAACAATAATGCAAAATTATTATATTAGAATAGAAGATATGCCGTCTCTCGTATCACATAAATTATCAATATTTAAGTATGTGGTTTTGAAGAAGATTTTTTTCTTTCTCTGTTTTGACCGTCTCATTTGGACTTGGACTTGGACTCGAACCTCTTTGGACTTGGACTTGACTCGGACTCGAACCTCTTTGGACTTGGACTTGTCTTGGACTTGACAAAGGTGGACTTGACTACAGCCCTAATCTAAAGCATGTGCAGCAACACTGTAGGATCAAATTAGGCAATTTTATTTCTCCTCCTGAGACCCAGCGATGGAGTTTTTGTCTCTGTAGTGGACATTCTATTTTAGTGAATTTCTCTGAGACCTCACATGTCACAGTTATAAGCCAGGATGTCCTGCACAGAGCTCATTCAGGGCGTTATAGAGATACTAAAGGTTTTTTAAACCCTCTCCTATGCCTTTAAAGATGGCTATATTTAATTTAGTGAAGAATTGTACATCCTTATGGAAATATGATTATATTCTGTAATGTCTTTTAAATCTGAATCATTTTCAGATTGTTTGTCATAAAGCAACATCTCAGGAAAATGTTATGGGTTTTCAAATTCAAATATAACTTCCTGTTATGAAACAGGACATCATTTCATACATGTTCAATGTAGAGGACACCAGGACTAAAAGCATGTTTATTATGCATTTTGGGAGACATAGCTATTGAATAGGGAAATAAATTATATATCAGTTTGCTTATGAAATATTATATATTATTATGAAAATCTGGCCATGTATTACTCCCATTATGATTTTTTTTTCAACATTCTGTCCCAACAGCAACACATTAATAAGCAAATTAGATACAGTGTATAGGTACACTGTGTTTAATGGGAAACCAGTTTATGGAATTTTTTACACACATATTGCATACAACAAAATGGTATATCAAATCATTTTGTTATACATTTTAAAACATAGTTGAGAATCATCCTTAAACAAAGTTTAGAATAAAAAAATCCTGAAACCTAAAAATGTATTTGGTGATTTAAAAAAACTCCCATTGATTTTGCCGTTTTCTATTCATGCCATTTAATTTTAGTCCTTGTGTCCTCTACAGAGGACATATAATCAAATATGAATAAAATAGAGTTTTTCAAAAAAAAAATTCTTATGGTCTGTATATGTATCAAACAATGTAATGACATGAAAACTTTTTTTTAGGGGGGCGTCTCAGGAGGATATTTTAGGTTTAGCAATTTCACTTATATTTGACCAATTCTCGATTTTGTAAGATTGTATCTAGTCAACTTGAAAATGTAACTACAACATGATTCAAGCTACTTTCTCTTTATTAACCCTCTAGTTAAAGAATAATATATTCTAAGTGCACCACACATGACGTTGTCTTCATGATGTAAATGTGAAACAAATCACTAAATATCTTTGCAGAAAAGATGAACTACAACTACATCTTGTACAAACTTATATTATGCATATTAGGCTATATGTTCTGAAATAATACAAGACAAATGCTCAAAAAAACTCAAGTAATTCCAATTCAAAATGACTGAAGGTATAACACCTAGAGTGCTATTATTAACTATAAAGGCTCTGTAAAACAACGAACAGCAGTTTTCAGCCTGTCACCGGGATGCAAACCTGAAATATCAGATATACAGTAGTAGTTCTTCACAGGTTTTGTATTTGATTACGCTGCTGTTCCGTTGTTTTTTCTATGTAAGCATGGACGCGTTTGACGGTTGCGCTAGCGTCTCGTGCATGAAACGGCTTTCTAAAAACACGGCACTCTAGTTATTAAAAGATGTTTAACTCACATCTTCTTGTATTTTTCCTATTCCACTGCCCGCGTCAACACAAAAACACACTCTGTGTGAATGGCACATAGAGAGCATCACACGTGAGCGATTAATCATGTGCATCGACATGCGGTTGGATTGTTCTTTATCAAAGTGTCTAATTCTAGCGTTTGGTAATATTTCTATTCAAAATCACGATTCCTCGATTTATAAAAAATCTAATTGTTGCAAAACATTAAATTCGAATTAATCGATAAAATCTGATAAATCGCCCAGCCATTGCCACAGTGTTTGCTTATTTTTTACTTTATTGCTTTTTGTGTAATTTATTTTATTTTACATCCAGGTGTATTCCATGCCCCGGATTTATTCGTTTTTGCTCTTATTCGTTTTTTTTCTTATTCATTTGGTGCCACGTTTGGTGATTGTCAGTTTTTTTTTTTACATTTAAACATTTTGCAAGTTTGTAATTTTATATTAGGCTTATAGCATGGTAATGGTGTATTTTTATTCGTTTTGTTAATTAAAGTCCCATGTTTATTGCAGAAAATGGGTCGTTGTAAGTTATAGATGAAAGTGAAAGCAAAATGCGGGCATTACTAAGGTATTTAAAAGCGAAGGAAAATGAGAGGGAAAACTCCAACGAACTTTGTAAAACCAAACTGTATTATGCAACTTGCCGACAGCGTGTCTGTGGCCAAAATAAAGATTATTTATGCCTCCAGGCAGCGCGCACACTCAGAGCCAAGCCCACTCATATGACGCAGCTGTGCATTTAACAGGCGACCAATGACAATGCCCATTCTAGATGGACCAATGACAATGCCCGTTCTAGATGGAGTTAAACCAATGGCCATTACATTACCCATTTGCGGAACAAGCGAATCTTTGTTTTGAAAGAGAAAAAAAACGCATATATTGCTGGACTCGGTCGAGACCAACTTGAACATTTGGCGAGTCCAATGACCAAGTCCGAGTCCAAATACCAACGAGTCCAAGACAAGTCCGAGACGATAGAAAAACGTCTCGAGTCCGGACTCGAGTCCGAGACCGGACTCGAGTACTACAGCCCTACCTACAACGTATTACCATACACGCCAAATACGCATTACGTTTATCGTGCTAGTAGATGTAAGTGTGAAATCGTGAAATGAAGTTTAGAAACGAAGTTTATAAACTAAGTTCGGGAGGAGCACGTCAGATACTCAGGCTTATTAGCACAGGTGGTACACAATCTAGGTAATCAACCCTGGGACATAAATACAGCTGTCTTACCTCCATCTAGTTGACGGTTAAGCAGCATCCCTCCACCACCCCATCTCCACCAATATCACTAGAATTCTAATCACACGGGTTCACTGTTCGGGCCATTCTCGGCTAGGAGCCCTCCCCCAGGACAGCACGCCTACAACGTATTACCATACACGCCAAATACGCATTACGTTTATCGTGCTAGTAGATGTAAGTGTGAAATCGTGAAATACCATATTAATGTCATAAAAGAATAAAAGATGAGAGACTATTATTGTCACAGTCTGTCTCCCTCTGCCTTTTGTTTTCCTGCCCATATTTGGTTTTCCTGTCCTAGTTTCCTGTCATCATTAGTTAATTAGTCTCTGTTTGTGTCTTGATTTCGTCCCAGGTGTTTCCAGTTATGTCTCCCTTCATATAGTCTGTTCTGCCCCATGTTTCCTGTGGATTATTGTTAATGTCTAAGTGTCCTTGAGTGTGTGTACCTGTCTCTGTGATCTCCGTGTTTCAATTAAATGTTTAAAAGAAGTACTCTTCCGTGCAACCTCTTGACGCCAATCGTGACAGAATAATCCACCCAAATAACCGAGGATGAGGCGGCGGCTGATTTTGGTTCCCCGCGAGGGAGGGCCGGAATCATCAGCCTGCTCCCACCGGGCGAGGAGAGTGCCGCCGCCCGCATCGAGGAAGATGCCTCCGCTGATCCCATCCAGCTCACCGATGCCTCCGCTGGTCCCTGCCAGCTCACCAATACCTCCGCTGGTTCCGTCCAGCTCACCGATGCCTCCGCTGGTCCCTGCCAGCTCACCGATGCCTCGGCTGGTTCTGTCCAGCTCATTGATGCCTCCGCTGGTCCCTGCCAGCTCACCGATGCCGCCGCTGGTTCCGTCCAGCTCACCGATGCCTCCGCTGGTTCCGTCCAGCTCACTGATGCCTCCGCTGGCCCCGTCCAGCTCACCGATGCCTCCGCTGATCCTGTTCAGCTCACCTTCCTCCGCACTGCTTCCGTCCAGTTCCGCTCTACCCGAGCGCCCCCCAGTGCCTGCTCCTCGCCAGCGCCCCAGAGAATCAGCGCTTTCCGAGCACCCCCGAGAGTTGGTCCAGTCCAGCTTATCTTCTTCTCCGCTGGTCCCGTCCATCTCACGTTGTCTCCGCTGGCCCCGTCCAGCTCACCTTTGCCTCCACTGACTCCATCCAGTTTAGCGCTTCTCGAGCGTCCCCGAGAGTTAGCGCTCCCCGAACGCCCCCGAAAGTTGGTCTCGTCCAGCTTACCTTCGTCTACGCTGGCCCCGCCCAGTTCACCTTCGTCTCTGTTGGTCCCGTCCAGCTCACCTTCATCTCCGCTGGCCCTTACTGTGTACCCCCCGGCCGGCGAGCCACCTAAAAAGATTTTGGGGGGGGCCATATACCCGATTCACCATGGCCGTCCGAATGTCCCGATCCGCCATGGCCACCCGAGGCTCCCGATCCGCCATGGCCACCTAAGCTCCGCGCCCTGGAGGCCACCTGCCCGGGCTACAGGTCCCTTGAGGCCTTCAGAGTGCCCACCCCCCCTCCCCTTTCGATGTTATACGGCGCGGGATGCGCCTAGGGGGAAGGGGGGGGTAATGTCACAGTCTGTCTCCCTCTGCCTTTTGTTTCCCTGCCCATATTTGGTTTTCTTGTCCTAGTTTCCTGTCATCATTAGTTAATTAGTCTCTGTTTGTGTCTTGATTTCGTCCCAGGTGTTTCCAGTTATGTCTCCCTTCATATAGTCTTTTCTGCCCCATGTTTCCTGTGGATTATTGTTAATGTCTAAGTGTCCTTGAGTGTGTGTGTACCTGTCTCTGTGATCTCCGTGTTTCAATTAAATGTTTAAAAGAAGTTCTTTGTCTCCTCGTTCCGTGTTTCCTGGCTCTTCCGTGCAACCTCTTGACGCCAACCGTGACAATTATCAAAGTAATAGCACACCTGTTGTATTTCAGCTGTGATCTGTGCCGTGCGTCTCGATTAAACATCAGTCCGAGAGAGAAAATAGTTATTCACGCGCTGATCTCTTTCAGGAAGAACATTGTTCATCAGCGTTATGATCTTCAATTGTGTGTATTTTCTATATTGTATAATTCACTCTGATAGATAGTCAGCTTCAGCCGGCGCCAGAAACAAATTCACGGATGGGCATTTCATTTTTTCAAGGGGGCACGAATGAGATCAACCTCATTGCAATGCATAATATCATTAATTATGAATTAAATGGACAAAAAAACGAGGAAGAATTGACATAACACTCCACTGACGCAATACAACAGAGAAGTCATAAAGATTGGACCTAGCCTAATGAAGCAGTCTAAACACACTTTTACGTTATAAAAACGTTCCAGTTAAGTTATAAAAACATTGTTTGAATGTTCTTAGAACGTTTAAGTCGTTCAGTTTTTTAGACGTTGTTTAAACGTTCTTGTTTGGTTATAATAACATTATTCAAAACATTATTAGAACATTCAATTAACTCATTATATAAACACACTCAAAGTTTTTCTAAGATTATAAAAACATTTTTTAAAACAACGTTCCTAAAAGCTAGACTAGAAAAGTTGAGTCAAGACTGGAACATTGAAATGATCAATTAAATCAAAATAAAATGTGCCCCTGGATCACAAACCCAGTCATAAGCAGCACAGGTATATTTGTAGCAATGGCCAATACATTGTATGGGTCAAAATTATACATTTTTATTATGCCAAAAATCATTAGGATATTAAGATCATGTTCCATTAAGATATTTTTAAATGTCCTACTGTAAATATCAAAACTTAATATTTGATGAGTAATATGAATTTTTAAGGACATCACTTAGACAACTTTATAGGAGATTTTCTCAATATTAGGATTTTTTGCAGCCTCAGATTCTGGATCTTCAAACAGTTGTATCTCGGCCAAATATTGTTATATGCCAACAAACCATGCAATCAATATAAAGCTTATTTATTAAGCTTTCAGATGATGTATAAATCTCAATTTTGGAAAGAAATGACCATTATGACTGGTTTTGTGGTACAGGGTCATTAAAAATGTATAACCTGAATGCAATTGTAAGTCGCTTTGGATAAAAGCGTCTGCTAAATGCGTAAATGTAAATGTAAATGGGCAGAGTGTATATAGCTTACATAAAAACGAGATAAACAATTCTGTAAATGAGAAAGGATGTTTTCACGTAAACCAGTGGTTGTGGAGTATTTTACAAAAGTTTAGAGGATTTAAGTTAATCTGTATACATTATTTTATGCATAAAGTAAAAAAAAGGAAAAAAAGCTAATATTATAATAGAAATGAATCAACCCATTAGCTGAGTTAAATAAAATTGACTGGGTAAAATTAACCCCAAATGAGTTCTGTCCTATATTTACCCAGCCCTTGGGTTCAAAACAACCCACATTGAGTTGTTTTCAACCCAGTGTTTTTTAGAGGGAAAGTACCCTTGTGGTCTCTCTAACGACAATACAAACTATTTGTGAAATCATGCAAGCAATGCTCACATTTTAAGCAGAGCGTCTGGCTTTTCAGCTGGTTAAAAATGCTTTGTGGACACACGGCCATAATCTTGCACATTTGCATTTCATCAACTAAACATGGACTGAAATCAGAAATATACCAACCTGTGATGAGACTAATCACTGACCAGGGGCCGTATGTATAAAGCCGCTCAGAGTAAAATTTTAGTCTTAAGTGTGTCAAAATTCTAAGAATGACGTCATTTTACTCCTATACTTAGACTTAAGAATAAGAGTGATTCATAAAGGTTCCTAAGTGTTAAGACTAGGTCTCAGCTCCTAAATTATTTAAGAGTGCCGGGGACGTCTCCTAACCTAGTTAGGAGTAACAAAATGGCAGTACAGAGGAGGAGACTGCACACTTTCCAAGAACGAAAGTATGTGTTGGATTTATATGATGACAGGGAGTTGATAAAACGGTACAGACTTGATCATTAAGGTATTCTTTTTACTGACTTAGTCAGAAATTCAATAACTCCTCAAACTCTACGAAACAATGCTTTACCTGCAGAACTGAAGGTAATAATGACTCTCCGTTTTTGAGAGTCAGATGGCCCGGCTCCAGCGTCATCAGCACTACATTCACATGCAGAAAATATTAAAGAGCAAACATGTTTATTCAATCCGATGTGGTGTTTTTTTGGTGTTTTTTTCAGTGTCCATAGATTAAAGTAACTAATGTCAATTTAATAAAGAGATTATTAATTCACATACATGTTCTTACCATCTTTGTAACTCCTTTAATTTGAGCAGTGCAGGGTCCGGGGCATTTGCAATGCCACAAATGGAAGGGTTGACCGTTCCCAGTATCTCCTCTACCATTTCAGCAATCTCAGACAGAAGATTACATGGAGGGCCTCCACCTGTTTGACAAGAACTCAGCTACTGAACACACATAAACAATCATTTCATATTTTAAAAAAGAGTTTAGTAAGATTAAAATCAATTGTACCTGTGGCACGCATGCTTTCCTTGTAAGCTGCAATCTCTTTGCGAGATTTTGCCAATACATTGTACCACCTTTTCTCACAGTCTTCAGCAGACCGATTTGTCCGAGGAAATGCTGCATTTATAATTGCCATGCATTTATTTTTCCTTTACTTGTTACAGTTGGACTGAATTTTCATCGTATGATGTCCTTCCATTTAAGGACTGATTGCACTAGAAAAATACTTTCTTCCTTGGACCAGTTTGGTTTTCTTTTTGATTCAATTTTTAAGAGTTTGGAATATTGGTCTTTCTTTTATATAAAGCTGAGAGTGCAATTTGGGTGACATGATTAGTCAGCTTAATTACATAATTAGAATTCATTTGTGAATTTAATTAATCTGTAAACCTATTGATAAAATCTTGCAAGATTGTGAAATATAAAATTACTTATTTGTAGTTGTGTAAAATAAGTGTAGTTATTTGCTTTTGCACATAATGCAAAGCTACCTTTTAAAATAAATTTAAATAACAGAACAATTGTATTGTCTTGATTTTTAAACGATGTCATGTTGCTGTGACTTCACCCTTGTAGACTCCCTATTGGCTAATTCAGAGACTAAGGGCAGCCATTTTGTGTTGAAATCATTGTAGTCCTTAATTCACAACACTTAAGTCAGCTCTTAAGAATCAGTCTTAGACTTTACTGAAAGTTGCTTTTAGCCTCTTCATAAAACTCTCCTACTCTTAGAAAAGTCCTACTTTTTACTAAGAATTTTTTGACACTTAAGTCAAAGCTTAAGACTATTCTTAAAAGCATTTCTGAGAAGTTTTATACATACGGGCCCTGATCACGTCGGTCACACCAGCTCCTCAAACACTTTCTCCAAAACCTTCTGATGTGTGCGACGACAGGCATCTAAAAAAAAGTCACACACACACACACACACACACACACACACACACACACACACACACACACACACACACACACTCTATCACACTCACTCACTCGCTCTCTCACACAGACTCTCTTACGCACAAACACACTCTCTCACACACAAACACACACACACACACACACACACACACACACACACACTCACTCACTCACTCACTCACTCTCTCACACACACACACACACACACACACACTCTATCACACTCACTCACTCGCTCTCTCACACAGACTCTCTCACGCACAAACACACTCTCTCACACACAAACACACACACAATAATGATTGTTTTTATGTGAATTTACATACAATTAATTTAATCGGCACATCATGTAAGTAATTAGATTCATATTTTTAATGACTGTGCGTTGGCTCTGAGTTAAACAGGAAGTTGGGCACCGCAGGGCAGAAGCTGGGCGGCTCGGCGGCACTCTGTCATATCCGGCACGACCCCACCGACCCCGCCGGCTGCTTCACCCTCACCACCGCTAATGTGGGCAAGAGTCAGGCGGTGCTGTGCCGCGACGGCAAGGCGCTCCCGCTGTCACTGCTGCACAACATCAGCATCGAGGAGGAATACAACCGTGTGCAGCAGCATAAAGCCATCATCACGGAGGTACCAGAGACACTTTCCACTGGCACGGAGGTCAACATGAGACGAACATTCGTTTCACTGTGTGCCTGATCTTATTGTGTGCACTTTATTCCAAAACCTTGTACAACTTCAACTATGAGTTAATAGCTGTTTAGGCTGCCTTTCTGGGATTTCACCAGTAGTAAATGCAGTAAATATACTGTTTAAACAACACTAGATTAAGGCTGTCAAAATGGCTAAAAAACTAAACTCGAATTTTGTACTTGAATATTAGCAATATTTGAATTTAAAAGCATAATTTCTGTTAGACGGAAAAAAGCTTTAGGCTCCCAGCAAATTATTACTAATGCACGTCTCTACAAAGCAAACGACTATCTTTTGAAACAAGTGCATAATGTTTTTGAACCATATATAATTAGTTAAGTTACGTAAACAATTAGAAACTAAACTACATCATATATGTATAGTTTAATACACAAATGACCGAAAACCAATCACAAAGAATACAAAGGTTTTTAGTTTAAATTCACGAATATTATAAAAATCGATGAATATTTTTTGACAGCCCTAATTTAGATTGGAAAACAATATGAAACAATATGAAACGTCCATTTGTCATCACATTATAGACCCATCCTACAGTTTTATTAGTTAAATTGAAACACATTATTTGACATTTCATGTTGACTTTCAGGTGGATTCTGCTTGTATTTTGCTTTTATAGACGTTAAGCGGATCATTCACCCCCCTCCCCCCCTCCAAAAAAAAAAAAAAACATTATTGTGCATATTGTGGCAATGCAGAAAATCTGTGCCACCGAGATCATTTACTTTCACTTTGCGTGATCGGGGTGGAGTGTCTCAATTAACGGCGGAAGAAAAGAGGATATAAGGAAGCGTGTCGTACCTGAGAGGTTTTGCATCATCAGTAAGGTTTGCAGTAGTGAGAGTGAGGGGATTACCGTGCGATGTGGAAAGACTGCCGCTTGTCAAACTGGTGCTGCCTGTGAGTGATGTCTGGTGCTTCGCGGAGTTTCACGTGACTTCTAAGCGTTGCACATCAGGATCGTCTGCTTTTAGTAAAGTGGTTCTGAAGACAAGTGATGGCTGTTCATCCACCTGTTCTGGTGTCGGACAAAACCCACAACACGCTCCAGTTTCCTTTATGGCTGCAAAACTTGCCTGACGCAATTCCTGCACGGATTTCAAAGGTGGAAATTGAACCGAAGTGCTGAAATGTTTTCTTTTGCTTGTGTTTTTTTTCCTTCAAATAAGTAGTTTTTTCTCATGGACATCATGGAATAAATCTTCCCCTTGTGAACGGAGTTTTTTTTCTTTGTTTTTTTGTGAATTAATATTGTAACCGGTGGGTTTTGTTTTTTGCTATCCAGGGGTTAACTTAAATTTGGTCAGGATTAATCCTGACTGGCGCCCGAACATTTCCTTTAGAGCTTATCTAAGCTAGGGCGGCCACCACCGTTACAATATTTGAAGAATATTTCAGCCAATGGGGTCCAACATTTTCGGCTCCAAAAGTAGTCCACGCAACTCTTCTGAAGCAGCAGTGACTTTGTAGGATGAATGGAGCATAATTTAATTTATTCGCTCTGAAACTTCCTGAAATAAGTGACTAATATTAAACACGTTTTGTCTTCAAACCATATCGCTTTAGAAAACCAAATTTTAAACACTGTAAAAATTATTTTCTTGTGAATAAAATAGATAATTGGAGTGTGTTTTGCAAGATAACACTATTTCAGTCTTTGCACTAAAAATGTCATGTTTAATTTAATGTTACATATTTATTTGTCATTATTTGTGAAATTTACAATAATTTTTTTTTTTTCAGTGTAGAATATTTGTTTACAGCTGAACTATTCTTCAAATCGTCTTTTACTTCACACGAGTGAGTCAATACAGGTTTGAAGCTGGGGTGAACCATCCCTTTAAAGGGGTCATGACATGGATTTTTTTGCACAAAAGAACAAAGAAATAAATATGTGGAAAAAAATGTATTTTCAACCCTCTCTCTAAAACTTAAGGGGCGTGTCCTTTAAGGCTTGTCATGATTTAATCAGACACTGTTATGATTGGCTAAGGTCACTGCATAGGAAACCGTATCAACGCCCCCCTCACTATTGAGTGTTTTGACAACATGAACGAAATAAAATGGTCATTTCCAGACAAAGCAATATGACTTATAGTTTGTGATGCAGCTGCACTTTGTGGCTCTCCATGACACTGTGCCTCAATTACTAAACCAAAGCCTCTGATCAATCAGACACGATCCGGGATTCCATTCAAATAAACTATCCACTTGTTGCTTACACTGGGATCCTTCTGAGATCGTAAACCAAATACGTCAAAGCGAACGATCTTTCACTGCTTTTGTCCTTACGACAGACTCAAGTGTGGACTATGTCAGAAAGCAAACACACATCTGTATCCAGTGTAGACGAGAGTGGTAGTAATTGTAATTTCTGTTCGCTTTTGACTCGACACTTCAGCATTATCAAGTGTCAGCCGTTAGCAGCTGAACGCCAGTGGGCGAGGCCATGGTGAGAAGAAAACTATTTGTCGATTTCTTGCTCTGGAGGCGGAGTTTGTCACGTTAGATCAAAAACTAGATGTTTTCTGAGGGTTTTATTGTTGATGAGGACATTTTAAGTTATGAAACTTGCTATTGTATCACACTGTGTCCTAACTACATGCGACGCACAATAAAAGGTATGTTTTCCATGTTAATGGTTTTTGTTGCGAGTGCAGTGCGTTTCCAGAGAGAGCACGCCCACACATGCTTTTGATTGGCTGTGATATTTGATTGATTCTGTCGTGTCATGTCTGGTGTGGATGGCCAAATTGCTTGCCGCTGGAATCGTGTCACGTCGTGTGTAGTTAGGACACTATGTTAAAGAGATCACCCAAAAATTAAAATTCTGTCATTAATTACTCACCCTCATGTTGTTCCAAACCCGTAAGACCTTCGTTCATCTTCGGAATACAAATTAAGATATTTGTTATGGAGTTGGAGAGCTCTCTGACCCTCCATAGATAGACAGCAATGATATTACCACAATCAAGGCACAAAAACATAGCAAGGACATTGGTAAAATACTCCATGTGACATCAGGGTTTCAACCGTAATTTTCCGAAGCTACAAGAATACTGCTAAAAGCTACTGATGAACGATGAACGAAGGTCTTACGGGTTTGGAACAACATGAGGGTGAGTAATTAATGTTTCATGTCATGACCCTTTTAACTCGCATGAAGTTAGTCTTTGAAAGTTATTGTTGTATTAGAATAACAATTACTGACCACTATGTACGCCACTACGGCAAATTCCCCTTCTCCAACAGGACAACAAAGTGAACGGCGTAACTGACTCCACACGCATCATGGGCTATTCGTTCCTCTACCCGGCAGTCTTGCCTCGCCCGTACGTCACCACACTCCCGCTGACCCCCAGAGATGAGTTCTTCATCCTGGGCAGCAGAGGTCTGTTCGAAGTCTTGGACCCTAGCGAGGCGGTGGAAGCCATACGGAAGGTGCCTGACGCGTTGGCGGCTGCTAAGAAGCTGTGCACGCTGGCGCAGTCGTACGGTTGCACCGACAGCCTCAGTGCCGTGTTTGGTGCAGCTCAATGTAGCAGAAGATTGCTGTTGCTGCTGCTGTGCCGAGCCCGGCTCCGGAAACACGCATGCGCCTCCGAGCCCCGGGCCTGGGCTGTTCCCGGCCTCCTCCGCCGCCGTGCCCCCGTCCTCCTGCAGCGAGATCAGCTCCGAGGTCAGTGCCTCCGAGATGAGCTCCGAAGTGGGATCCACCGCATCCTCGGACGATCCCCCACTCCTGCTGCAGGAGGCCCAGCTCCACCTTCATCCGCAGAGCCACCCCAACCCACGCCTACCCTGCTGCTCGCTCCACCTCGCTCCCAACTCCGGAAGCTCCTTCCAGAGGCAACTGTCCAGTGCCACCTTCTCCAGTGCGCTCTCGGACAATGGCTTGGACAGCGAGGATGAGGAGCCCATCGCTGGAGTCTTCTCCAATGGCAGTCAGGTGGAAGTGGAGGCAGATGTCCACTGTCTACTGCCTTTGCCTCCTCCACCTCCACCCTGTGCCCCAGAAACCCCGGAGAATCTTACGGAGGAGGTTGAGAACCTTGCGGGAGCGGATGCTTGGAGCAAGACCTTGGAGAAGCGGAAGGCAAACGGCTCGGTGGCGGCGCAGGAGCAGAGCCACAACTTGATTGAGGTGGCGACTGAAGCTCCTTCTAAGAAACATGGGGGTTACTTCACGGCGCCTGCTCAACCTGACCCAGACGACCAGTTCATCATTCCTCCGGAGCTGGAGGAGGAGGTTAAGGAGATCATGAAACAACATCAGCAGGACCAACAGAAGCCGGCCAAGAGCGAGCGACCTGCAGACTACTACGACACACCGCTCTGAAGTCGCTGCATTCTGTCTTCATCTAATCAGCTTGATGACTTTAATCCTGTTCTTGAAAGTTCAGTCTATCACCCAATACTAAAGTGTTTCTTGCACTAATGCCGCAAGAATCAGAAACACTTGCAATGACATGAGGCTGAGTAAAGGAAGACAGAATGCAGTTAAAACAGAGGGGTATCTTCTGCTCACAGCTTCACTGACCTATGGTGCCACTCCCTGCTAAATCTACCAGGATCTCAACCAATCCTCAAACGGCAGTCGGGTCGAAGTGGAGGCTGATGTCCACTGTCTGCTCCCTTTGCCTCCTTCACCTCCACCCTGCACCCAAGAAACCACTGAGAATCTTACGGAGGAGGCCGGAAACGTATGCATGGAGCAAAACCTCGGGGAAGCGTAAGGAAAACGGCTCGGTGGCAGCGCAGGATTTTTCTCCATCTTTACTGTCATTTGTACCATGACACCATAGACAGGGGAGATCTATTAAGCCGCATCTACGCACGGATCTCTGTTGAAATGGAAGTTACGTGGTTATCACGTCCATATTTAATCCGTTAAGACGTAACTGCCTGTGTTTACATAAAAAAAAAAAAACCTTTGTAATCTATTGTCAGCTCCGCATAACTCCCTGTTCAAGCATAAACACCTCGATTCCTTTGACTGTTCTCTCCTAATATTAGAACATTGCCAGATGCCGCGTAAGCCTTCCCGGTTGAGTGAATACGTCGAACAAACGCCTTAAAATCGGTGCGAGCTTTCCTGGCTTTTACTTAACCTTTCTAACCCCACGCTTGGCGAGGCTCTCCCTTCTGACACCTTGCCTAACTCTGGCCAGAGCCTCCCAGCAAATACTTGCCTTTTCCACCCTACGGCCGGAGAGTCTCACCCATCCAGGCTGCGAGCTTCCATCTCCAGTCTGGTGACGGCGAGTGCCTCCCGGCCACCCAACTTTACCTTTTCCGTCTTTACCTGTCCGACAGCGAGTCTTAATTTCCCGTCAGACGCCGGCGAGAGCACCCCGGCCAGACAACCTTACCTTTTCCACCCCACGGCCGACTTACCTTTCCGTCTTTACCTGTCCGACACAGCGAGCCTGGACCTCCCGTCGGACGCCGGCGAGAGCCTCCCGGCCAGACAACCTTACCTTTTCAAACCTGTTGCGCAACCATGCTCACCTGTCCGACACGGCGATCTCGAAACCAGTCGGACGTCAACGTGAGCCTACCGGTCAGTCAAACTTATCTTTTCCATTCTGCGGCCGGCAAAAGCCTACCCAACCACGCTGCCGGTTGACCGCGAGGCTTTCCGACCACTTAACTCTACCCTTCTGTCTAAACCTGTCCACTCGGTGAGCCCCGATATCCCGACGGACGCCGGCGAGAGCACTCCCGGCCAGACAACCTTCTCTTTTCAAATCTACGCTCGTCGATGCTAACCGTCCGACACGGCGATCCCGAAACCAGTCGGACGAGAGCCTCCCAGCTAGACAATCTTACCTTTTCAAGTCCCACGCTCGGCGAGGCTTACCCGTCCGACACAACAATAAACAAACTACTGTCGGACGCCAGCAAGAGCCTCCCAGCCAGACAATCTTACCTTCCATGTCCTACGCTCGGCGAGGTTTACCCGTCCGACTAGGCGATTACCAAAGCCAGCGTCGGCGAGCCTCCCAGCCAGACAACTAATTTTTTCCGTCAGCTCGCACCACCATTCGAACCCGCGAGCGCTACACACTCGACCATCAAACAACCTTAGCTTTCAGTCCACCACGGCGAGGTTCCACCACCCGACCCACGAGTATCAATCTCATGTCGGAAGTCGAGCCTCCTCCGGCTGGACAACCTCACCTTTTCCTCCTACGTCAGCGGCTAGCCACCAGTTGGATGGCGGCTAAGCATCCCGACCATACTTTACTTTTCCGTCTTCACCTGTCCGACACAGTGAGCATCGATCTCCGTCGGTCGCCGTGAGAGCACTCCCGACCAGACAACCTTGCCTTTTCTAGTCCCATGCTGGCGGCGCTTATCCGTCCAACACAGTGGGTATGGTGCCCCGTTGCTACGCGTCGGGAGAGCCTCACAGCTAGACGACTTACCGCTTCCCTTGGTCATCGAGACCGACCCGCTAGACTCAGTGATTTCGGTCTCACCGTGAAGCGTCGGCGTTGGTCTCAGTAACCCACCTATTTTTCCGTCCGACGGTCGACGAGGCTCAGCCGTCGCTGCGGTCCTCGTCCGCCTACCGAACTCCATCCAACTATCTCTGCTATCCCCACACCTTTTCCCCCGCCTGGCGAGGCTTACCCGTTCGATGTCCTAATCTCAATCTCCATCGAATGCAGCGAGAGCCCTCCCAGTTCGGGTTTTCTTCTCCCTACTCGTCGGGCGAGGCTATCCGTCTGGCAGCGTAGCATGGTCTCATGTCATGGCGTTGGCGCAGGCCTCCCGGTGGCTCCTATGCTTGCCGTCCGCATGCGGCGCTCATCCATTCGATGCCGTGAGTCTCGATCTCCCGTCGGATGTTGTGAGAGCCTCCTTGTCGGGCGTCCCAAACTATTTTTACCTGCCAGCCGATAGGACCCACTCGTCCGATGAAGAGGTAAAGTGCCCTAGGCGGAGGCTTCATGGGCCCTCTCGGCCAGATACCGCCCTCTGTCCTCTGATTAGCAGGGGCTGACGGCCAGTAGGGCGATGCGCCGACTCCGTGACCTATCCCACTGCAGGCAACTCGGGTCCTCCTGGCCAGGGCTTCAACCACGCTGCTCCTCCATCGGCGGGCAGGGCTCACCCATCCCAAGCGGTGAGCCATCGTTGGGCCTCGGTTGAGCCCTCCCCGACCGGTCGCCCCAAAACCACGAAGTCCACTCTGGCAGTCGGTGGGGCCTAACCATACATACCAAACCGCTCCCTCAGAGCAAGTAGGCCCCCCCGGCCCGCCTCACAATTACTCATCGGAACTAGCTCCCGCCAGATCTCAAACGCGTATTTGGGGGGGAATCTTAGTCTGGCGGCGGTCCTACGCTCTATTGCTTTTTGGGGGTACTCTGGGTTCGGGCCCTTCCCGAGCTCAGAGCCCTCCCCCAGGACAGCACGCCTACAACGTATTATCATACTCGCCAAATACGCATTACGTTTATCGTGCTAGTAGATGTAAGTGTGAAATCGTGAAATGAAGTTTAGAAACGTAGTTTATAAACTAAGTTCGGGAGGAGCACGTCAGATACTCAGGCTAATTAGCTCAGGTGGTACACAATCTAGGTAATCAACCCTCGGACATAAATACAGCTGTCTTACCTCCATCTAGTTGACGGTTAAGCAGCATCCCTCCACCACCCCTTCTCCACCATATCACTAGAATTCTAATCACACGGGGGGTACTCTGGGTTCGGGCCCTTCCCGAGCTCAGAGCCCTCCCCCAGGACAGCACGCCTACAACGTATTATCATACTCGCCAAATACGCATTACGTTTATCGTGCTAGTAGATGTAAGTGTGAAATCGTGAATGTATGTTTAACACAAAGGGCTGAAACTCACACATTACTTTTTCAATTTAAAAACATGATGTTGTGACAAGGCCAAAAAACTGCTTGAAAGCCTCGAGACATGTTTTTTAAAAGTTTAACTTAACTTAATTGTACATGGCTTTCTAAACATGCAGCTCTCTTGTGCGAGACGTGGGTGCAACTGTGATTGGTGTCCCTATAGAAAAATATGCGTTCTGTGAACGGCTATGACTCGGTTTTGACGTAAACAATATCTTCTCTGTATTGCTGTTTGCTTTTTCCGCAATATTTTGAATGAACAACATAGAAGCGCTGCATCTAGTGTGTTCAGCTGGATAGGCTAACAAAAGCATTCAAATGCAACGCCACCTACATCGTCATCGCATCTCGTGCACCACTGATAAGGCAGCCTGACGCACAAAAATTCGAATGCAACATTTTTGCATTTGAATGTGGATTTTTATTTTAAATTTGACGAATATTCGAAATTCTAATTTATATTTGACAGCCCTAATTCAAATAAAAATTATGCAAAGTATATCAGTGTTAGTAGGCGATTATTAACAGTAATAGCAGCAGCTTTCAGTCTGTCAGCATCATGCCCATACATCATGCAAACATCCAATATCAGGCGTGCAGTGGTAATCCTGCACAGGTTTCTGCGTTTCCAGTGTTTTTCTATGTATACATGTGCGCAACGGACGCATTTGACCATTGCGCTCACGACTTTTTGCAGCGTTACACATGTGAATTGGTGCTCTAAAAATGTGGCGCTCGAGTTAAAAGAAGTTAAACTCACACCTCACAACCTTGTTTTTCCTGTTGCACTGCATTATCTCGTGTTTTTCAGCACATAAACGCATTCTGTGTGAATAGCTGCGATATGTCGTACGTTACACTCCTTCAAAGTGCGCGACACACGTTGGTGCTTTATAAGCTGCTTCGTCATGCGCTCATCAGCTGTTAGCATTGACACATTGTCAGTGTATCTAATTGTAACGTTCCCAAATGTTTTTATTAAAAACTGATTCCTCATAAAATCGTGGCAAAACATTACATTTGAATTAATTGATGAATTCAGAAAAATTGCCCATTGTTTCGCCAAAAACGAAAGGCTTTCTTGCACAAATGCCGCTATTTTGGAGTGAATGAGAAACACATGCAACAACATGAGGCTGAGTGAATGAAGACTGAATCTGGAGTATCTTCTGCAGTCAACTAATATGAAGCTGTCAGTGCCACGTCCCACAAAATCCACCTGGATCTCAACCAATTCCTTTAAGAGAAGACCAGCGCGACCGCGCCTCGCCGTTAAAGTGTTTCACTAGAATTTGAAGAGCAGTTCACTACTGATCATTGACTGTTTAACTTTTATTTACCTTAAACCGACACCTGTATAATTCAACACTAGTATTGCGATGTTAACTGTCATGACCAATGACGAGACTCTGGACATTTTGATTTTGTTTTTTAGTTACCATATCTTTTTATGCGAGAGAAGCTACAACAGACTTTAAGTTGATTTAAAATCAGAATATTGCGTTGACGTTGATTTTGTTGTACGTTACACACTAGTAATACCATGTTTAACTGTTGTAGTAGGGCTGTAGTACTCGAGTCCGGTCTCGGTCTCGAGTCCGGACTCGAGACGTTTTTCTATCATCTCGGACTTGTCTTGGACTCGTTGGTATTTGGACTCGGACTTGTCTCGGACTTGGTCATCGGACTCGCCAAATGTTCAAGTTGGTCTCGACCGAGTCCAGCAATATATGCTTTTTTTTCTCTTTCAAAACAAAACCATTAATCTGGCTTGCTTGTTCTGCAAATGGGTAATGTAATGGCCATTGGTTTAACTCCATCTAGAACGGGCATTGTCATTGGTCACCTGTTAAATGCACAGCTGCGTCATATGAGTGTGCACTTGGCTCTGAGTGTACGCACTGCGTGGAGGCATAAATAATCTTTATTTTGGCCACAGACACGCTGTCGGCAAGTTGCATAATTCAGTTTGGTATTACAAAGTTTGTTGGCGTTTTCCCTCTCACTTTCCTTCGCGTTTAAATACCTTATTAATGCCCGTGCGCATTTTGCTTTCACTTTAATTTCAGGTCAATTGCTTATCTATATCTTACAAAGACACATTTTCCGCAATAAACATGGGACTTTAATAAAAAAAAAGAATAAAAATACATGCCAAATAAATACCATGCTATAAGCCTAATATAAAATTACAAACTTACAAAATGTTTAAATGTAAAAAACAACAACTGAAAATCATCAAATGCTGTGGCACCAAATGAATAAGAAAAAGAACGAATAAGAGCAAAACGAATAAAGCCTGGAGGCACGGAATACACCTGGATATAAAATAAAATTAATTACACAAAAATGTAAATAAAGTAAAAAAAATAAGCAAACACTGTGGCAATGGCTGGGCGATTTATCAGATTTTATTGATTCATTCGAGTTTAATGTTTTGCCACAATTCGATTTTTAATAAATCGAGGAATTGCGATTTTGAATAGAAATATTACCAAACGCTAGAATTAGACACTTTGATAATAACAGTAAAGAGAAAAGACCAATCCAACCGCATGTCGGTGCACATGATTAACCGTTCACGTGTGATGCTCTCTAGGTGCCATTCACACAGAATGTGTTTTTGTGTTGACGCAGGCAGTGGAATAGAAAAAATACAAGAAGATGTGAGTTAAACATCTTTTAATAACTAGAGCTCCGCGTTTTTAGAAAGCCGTTTCGTGCACGAGATGCTGCAAGAGACGCGAGCGCAACAGTCAAACGCGTCCATGCTTACATAGAAAAAACAACGAAACAGCAGCGTAATCAAATACAAACCTGTGATGAACTACTACTGTATGTCTGATATTTCAGGTATGCATCCCGGTGACAGGCTGAAAACTGCTGTTCATTGTTTTACAGAGCCTTTATAGTTAATAATAGCACTCTAGGTGTTATACCTTCAGTCATTTTGAATTTGAATTACTTGAGTTTTTTTGAGCATTTGTCTTGTATTATTTCAGAACATATAGCCTAATATGCATAATAAAAGTGTGTACAAGATGTAGTTGTAGTTCATGCATCTTTTCTGCAAAGATATTTAGTAGTGGTGGGCCGTTATCGGCGTTAACGTGCTGCGTTAACATGAGACTCTTATCGGGCGATAAAAAAAATATCGCCGTTAATCTATTCTCAAAGTTGGGTTGGGAGCTGGGTCTATACTACGCAAGCTATGATGACTTTCACCCTGATATTTTAGCGCGGATGTATACCTAGCCGAATTGCACTGTAGGGGGCGAGCGAGTCTTGAACTAGAGGCTCAGTCCGTCATGGACAGATTGTTAACGGCTGGTCTATGTGGTAATACAATCGGGCAGGACATCCAAACGCTCACCTATCATTCATCAACCTCAAATATGGCTTTTCCTCTGAAAGATGTATGTAGTAGCAACTTTACATGGCCGCTCAATATGATGTTAACCTAGAAATGTGCGCTATTGAAGTGTTTGTGTGGAAGCGTTTGCTGCAGGACAGGCTCCGGTGCGCTCACTTGCTCTTACATCTCCGTCATTCTTGGTCATACAGATAAAAGTAGCCTAATACATCTTTTGAATCTGTAAAGACTCTACGTTTATTTGTGTGCACTCAGAATAACAACGAAACGTTGCGCTTTTAAGCAAACAGGATGCGCTTTAGGTCTCATGTGAACTTGAGCGAGAAACTTCAAAACTCAACCCAACACGGGAGTGGGAGGGAATGGGAGTCATTCTTCCGGGAGTGGAACGGGATTTTCCTCCAGTTTTTTCGTGGGATTGGGACGGGAAGAGATTAAAGTTTGTGATGCATTTTGAAACAGGAGATGAGCCCTGGTCTAATCGCCACCTGGCTTGAGAAACCCGTTCTCAAAGACTTACTTTTAGTCATTATTTGGGTAGCACACATATTCTGAATGCCTTCGGCAGAATTCAAATGAGCCATTTTAATCTAGATTAATCTAGATTAATTCCAAGATTACAGTGAGATTAATGTAGATTAAAAAAATTAATCTATGCCCACCACTAATATTTAGTGATTTGTTTAACATTTACATCATGAAGACAACGTCATGTGTGGTGCACTTAGAATATACTTTTTTTAACTAGAGGGTTAATAAAGAGAAAGTTGCTTGAATCATGTTGTAGTTACATTTTCAAGTTGACTAGTTAAAGTCACACAAAATCGAGAATTGGTCAAGTATTAGTGAAATTGCTAAACCTAAAATATCCTCCTGAGACATTATATTGTTTAGACCATAAGGAAAAAATTGAAAAATTACATTTTTGAAAAACTCTATTTTATTCATATTTGATTATATGACCTCTGTAGAGGACACAAGGGCTAAAATTAAATGGCATGAATAGACATCAAAACGGCAAAATCAATGGGAGTTTTTTAAATCACCAAATACATTATTAGGTTTCAGGATTTTTTTTATACTAAACTTTGTTTAAGGATGATTCTCAACTATGTTTTTAAATGTATAACAAAATGATTTGATATACCATTTTGTTTTATGCAATATGTGTGTAAAAATCCATAAACTGGTTTCCCATTAAACACAGCGTACCTATACACTGTATCTAATTTGCATATTAATGTGTTGCTGTTGGGACAGAATGTTGAAAAATTATTTTCAAAACGGGAGTAATACATGGCCAGATTTTCATAATAATATATAATATTTCATAAGCAAACTGATATATAATTTATTTCCCTATTCAATTGTTATGTCTCCCAAAATGCATAATAAACATGCTTTTAGTCCTGGTGTCCTCTACAGTGAACATTAATTAAATTATGTCCTGTTTCATAACAGGAAGTCATATTTGAATTTGAAAACCCATAACATTTTCCTGAGATGTTGCTTTATGACAAACAATCTGAAAATGATTCAGATGTAAAAGACATTACAGAATATAATCATATTTCCATAAGGATGTACAATTTTCACTAAATTAAATATAGCCATCTTTAAAGACGTATGAGAGGGTTTAAAAAACATTTAGTATCTCTATGAAGCCCTGAATGTGCTCTCTACAGGACATCCAGGCTTATAACTGTGACATGTGAGGTCTCAGAGAAATACACTAAAATAGATTGTCCACTACAGAGACAAAAGCTCCATAGCTGGGTCTCAGGAGGAGAAATAAAATAGCCTAATTTGATCCTAAAGTGTTGCTGCATATGCTTTTAGATCATTACAAACAATAATGCAAAATTATTATATTAGAATAGAAGATATGCTGTCTCCCGTATCACATAAATTATCAATAATTAAGTGTGGTTATGTGGTTTTGAAGAAGATTATTCTTTTCTTTCTCTGTTTTGACCGTCTCATTTGGACTTGGACTTGACTTGGACTCGAACCTCTTTGGACTCGGTCTTGACTCGGACTCGAACCTCTTTTGACTCGGTCTTGACTCGGACTCGACAGTCCTGGACTTGGACTTGTCTTGGACTCGACAAAGGTGGACTTGACTACAGCCCTGTGTTGTAGATAGGGCACTTAAAGTAATACTGTATCTCTTCAGTAAATCAAGGCTGTATAAAAACTAGAAATTTAGTGGAAATTTGAAAGACTAACTCCTAGGAGTTGCTTACACTTTTATGGTGACTTTGTCACTTTTTACTAATCTTCTCTGCGAGAAATGGTGATTTTTGTTTTTCCTTTCTTCTTTTCAATGATTGTAAATAAGAAAAATATTGTATACCAATACTTTTTAAGGGAACTGTGTCTAGAATGAGATAACCCTTTATGCATACATGCCAATAGATGTATATGTACCAGAAGCAGATACACACACCACCTGTAAATGAACTGTGCTTTTGCCCAGTACTGTCGTCACTCGCTGATCAATGAGCCATACACACACACACACACACACACACACACACACACACACACACACACACACACACACACACACACACACACACACACACACACACACACTCTCTCTCTCATCCACTCCTCACACCAGCATGACTGTGTCAAATCCTGTAATGCAAAACAGTCTATCTGTATGGAAGTATACTCAAACCAACCACACAAACAGTTCCTGGTTTTGTTATAATAAATCTTAAATTTATGACTCTAAAGAAGCTTTTCTTGTGGTGCTTTCTGATGTGAGTGTTTAACAGCTGTGTATTTCAAAGCCAAAATTTGTAATTTTTCTCAATTCTCAGTTTAACAGAGGTGAGCGCTCTATAAATATGAGGACATTTCATCTTTATTCAGTAAGATCAATTTCATGTGATGCATATTTTAAAGATATCACAATACCATTATTGTTTTGTTTTTATATATAAAAAACATTCTACATTAAACATTGACTAATAAAGTGTTTTAAGTTATATATCTTTTATATTTAGCTTTTGTCCGTGGTAAAATTCAGTTGCAAGAAGCCGAAAATATTATAATGACCTACATTAAGTAGAATGTTTAGCATGTTTCTAATAAATGTTTATATACAGTATATAGTATAATTGCACTAAAAATGGCAATCACAGATTGTTTAATTTACTCAGTCATGTTATCTATACAACAAAATGTGGTTTCTCTTCTAAAAACTTGACTATTAGATTGAAAATGATGTAGGGCAAATATGAACCAATCAAGTTCTTGAAAATTATTTTTAATCTTAACATAAAACCCAAATTCTGGAAATGTTGGGACGTTTTTTTTTTTTTATATAAAATTAAAACTAAAAGACTTTAAAATGACATGAGCCAATATCTTATTCACAATAGAACATGTATAACATAACAAATGTTTAAACTGAGAATGAGCTCATTTAAAATGTTATGCCTGCTACAGGTCTCTAAATAGTTGGGACGGGGGCATGTTTACCATGGTGTAGCATCTCCTCTTCCTTTCAAAACAGTTTGAAGACGTCTGGGCATCGAGGTTATGGGTTTCTGGAGTTGGAATTTGGTCCCATTCTTGCCTGATATAGGTTTCCAGCTGCTGAAGAGGTCGTGGTCATCTTTGACATATTTATCATTTAATGATGCACCAAATGTTCTCTATAGGTGAAAGATCTGGACTGCAGGCCAATTCAACACACAACACTGCTAATTATCTTTATTTGTTTCTCTGTTTATGATTAACATCCCGTGGTAACTAGGAATTACACAAACTTCAGTCTGGATCCAACCCTTAAATGATCTGAGATAACCGAACACCTGAGAAGAGACGATGACATCACCTCAGAGGAAGCCAACCATCAGCGATTATACTGAATGAACCAACTTTTGCCATAAGTTAATTGCATTGAGCTACTACAATATAAATCTATTTTAGAAACTTAATTTCCTGTGAAGTTGCTTTGCAACGATTGTATCGTAAAAAGCGCTATACAAATAATCTTGAATAGTGCCTTCCAAAACATGCAAGCTGCCCATACCGTATGCACTTATGCACCCCCCTACCATCAGAGATGCTGGCTTCTGAACTGAACACTGATGACACACCAGAAGGTCTCTTTCTTCTTTAGCCCGGAGGACACGACATCCATGATCGAACAAGAATGTCAAATTCTCGAGCACTGAGAAAATGAAGGACAGCGAAACTGCTGAAGGCAGAAACTATAGCAAAATTGCAGGCTGAGTGAGATCGACTTGGCTTTAAGGGGATTAAAAAATGAGGAGTGGGTAGATGTTTATTATTGTAGGGTAGTTGTGTTCACAAACTTCCAACACACATTTATGTCCAAACACCACGTAAAAGTGGATTTTGTATAATAGGTGCCCTTTGAATGAAAAATACATCAGAGACCACAAACTCTTTAGCAGCTGGAAACATAAATCAGGAAAGAATGGGACCAAATTTAAACTCCAAGAACTCACGACCTCGATGCCCAGATGTCTTCAAACTGTTTTGAAAAGAAGAGGAGATGCTTCACCGTGGTAAACATGACCCAGTTCCAATTATTTAGAGAACTGCAGCAGGTATCACATTTGAAATTAGCTCGTTTTGTGCATAACATTGAAAAATGTATCAGTTTAAACATTTATGTTCTCAGTGTTCTATTGTGGATAAGATATTGGCTCATGTGATTTGTAAGTATTTTGGTTTTCATTTTATACTAATAAAAGAAAAAACTGCCCATTTCCGGAATTTGGTGTGTGTTTTTGTATGTGTGTATATATATATATATATATATATATATATACACTATAGTGACAAAAGTATTGGGTCACCCCCTTTTAATGAAAGGTTTGACTACTT
Source organism: Gymnocypris eckloni scoliostomus (assembly GCA_027564155.1). Lineage (NCBI taxonomy): Eukaryota > Metazoa > Chordata > Actinopteri > Cypriniformes > Cyprinidae > Gymnocypris > Gymnocypris eckloni. The sequence continues at coordinate 33,236,302 of CM050422.1, forward strand.
TAGTAATTTCCATGAGTACAAATCTTAATGTTTAAGCATATAATGATATTCTAGGGAATCTAATTTTATAGCAACAGTTTGGACAGAACCCTTTTCTATTCTAACATGACAGTGTCTCTGTGTATAAGACAAGGATCAAAGAGAAATGATGATTCAGTCAGTGTGGAAGAACTTGACTGGTCTGCAGAAAGCAGCTGAACACCTCTGGTGTGACTTTAAATGAGCCAAAAACTCATCACCAAACACCAATGACTTTTACATTCATTATATGGACAAAAGTACTGGCACCCCTTCTTTAGAAGAGAAAAAGGCACTTCCAAACTGGCAACAAAGATGAAAACATAATTCATGAACTTATAATTTATATTTCCACCTCTGTTGCAACAGTTTTGAAGTGTATGAAATGACTGTACCCATATGTACAAGTCATTGGTGTTTGTCAAGAGGATGAGAAGGATGTGAGCTCCTCAGTGACCCTTACATATTGCGCTTGATTTTCCATTCAACCAAGGATCCTCGGATCTACCTGGGAAGAAACTCCCAATTACCACTGAGCCAGAATAACATATTTTGGAGTTCATCACCCTTCAAACACAGATGAGCTCCAACACCACCAAACCTTCAAACCATCAGAACTTTCATCTGAGACTGCATCCGGGCACTCGTTCAACGACCAAACGCAAAGCAAGTATCGTACATTTACCTAAACGAAACAGAGGTTTAGTATAAGATTTAGACCCCAATATAAACGGCACTGATGGTTTTATTCAGGTGGATAACTGACTCTTTTCATAGCTTCATTCTCTGGTTTCCTGAGGGTTTCATCCATCAACTCTCGTTTGCTCTTTCCCCATGTACGGGTGATTGTGTGTTTGTTTGTTTGTTTGTTAGTTAATAAAACTCTTGTGCACAAATTACATGAATTTCTGATTCTGCCTTGTAAATTAATGTCCCTTTATGATTTTTGATCCTTACTATTTGTTCTACTATATTAATAATTAGGAAAGTATATATTTTTTTGGGCCAAGAGTTGATATGAATTTACACTTAATGTTTGCTAGACGAACAGATTAGTTGATGGCTATTTATTTCTGCTACAGTTATTACTGTCATCTGATATAAATAATAGTAATTAATCATAATTAATTGTAATTATTTATATACAATTCCCATTTGATTTGCTACAGAAATGGTGGAGAATGCGGGCACTAGTTTAAACATTATTTGTGCATGGCGGACTCTGTATCAAACTTGTGTGTTTGTCCCATACATTTTATTGACGTCTTACACATGCAGTTTCTGATCAAATCAGATAGACTATAGCTTGATTGCACCTCACTACGAGCAGTAGAAAGTGTATCAATGCTACAAAACGTGTTTAAAATAGTTTGATAATGAACTAACCTGATATTAGCGAATAAATTCTAATTTCTGTTATTAGTAGAGCGTAACCCTTCTCTGACGAAGAAGTCTCAGATCAACAGCCTGTATAGATCGTACCAGACTAAATTAATCTGATCTTGGGCGAAGAAATACCCATTTCAGCTTTAAATGTGTAAATTTGTTCTGATGAACAAATCTCAGATTAGCTGCAGAAATGAATCTGCTTGGCGAAAAACCCCCACTTGCCTTGATATTAAACCTGGGCAACGAAGATATCTTGCTACAGGATTTTTAATTAAATGGTGATTTGAGCAATGCTCCTAATCTCCCAGAGTTAAGGCCTTCTTGTAACCTTCGCGTATAATTGCAGTCAGTGAAATGATTAAATTGAAAAACAAATTAATGGTGTAATTCTAGCCTAGCTAACTAGTAACTGCCATTGTCTGTGAAGTGAATGTGTTGTTTTGATTTGTGAAATAAGTTGTATGCGATGCGTCACAACTGACTGCGCGTGAGTTCCCATGCATGTTTACAGCAGCGCAAGTCCCGTATTTACCCCTTGTTTAGCTTGAATGTACCAGTTCAGCTAAGGATTTAATTAAATCAATTAGTTAATTTAATTTTTTATAAAATAAATTTTTTATTTTAGTTTAAGTTTCCTTAAGCCATTAGGACATTTAAATTTTACCGTTACCTTATTTTAGTTATTTGACATCATCCCTCTCGGTAAAGGATTAGAGGTAAAGGATCTAGCAACTGATGTCCCCTTAATGAGCTGTACAGTTTATTAGTAGCCTAAGTCCTGTCTCTTCTATTACCCCCCCCCCTTACACCAAGCCATCATTCATTATAAATGAAAACTGCCTAATGTTACCGAGTGAATTGTTGGTCAGAAAGTGTTAAAGGCCTGTGAAGCTACTGATGGAAGCCATCTACTGCATCTTTACTTTGATAATATTACTGAATATGATCCAGATGTAGTATTTGATAAGAATGGGATTGTCTCAGCATCAACTATAATTAGACGTGACAGTCTTATCACACATTTTAAAATGTGTAAAAATTCAGCATCTGGACAACCTCCATCCCCAGCATCAGCAGCACCACCTTCATCACCAGCATCAGCAGCACCACCTCCATCCCCAGCATCAGCACCGCCACCTCCAGCATCAGCAGCAGCACCTACACCTCCATCCCCAACATCAGCACTGGCACCGCCATCCCCACCATCAGCACCGCCACCTCCATCTCCATCCCCAGCATCAGCACTGCCACCTTCATTCCCAGCACCGCCATCCCCACCATCAGCACTGCCACCTCCATCCCCAGCATCAGCACTGCCACCTTCATTCCCAGCACCGCCATCCCCACCATCAGCACCGCCACCTTCATTCCCAGCACCGCCATCCCCACCATCAGCACCGCCACCTCCATCCCCAGCAGCAGCACCTCCATCCCCAGCATCAGCACTGCCACCTCCATCCCCAGCACCGCCATCCCCACCATCAGCACCGCCACCTCCATCCCCAGCATCAGCACTGCCACCTCCATCCCCAGCACCGCCATCCCCACCATCAGCACCGCCACCTCCATCCCCAGCATCAGCACTGCCACCTCCATTCCCAGCACCGCCATCCCCACCATCAGCACCGCCACCTCCATCCCCAGCATCAGCAGCACCAGAACCATCCCCAGCATCATTGTCAATAAAAAGAGTGTGTCCGGCAGCAAGTCACGGTGACTTGCACACATTGTGGCATCAAAATAAATCAAAAGAACTTGCTGGTTCATATCAACCGAAGACACAGGCAAAGGGTAACAGATATTACAGAAAAGCGACATCTATCATGCCAATGCATTGATGCCAAAAATGGCATCTTTGCTGTTGATAAGTCATTCTTTAAGCCATGCTCTCCTATACATGTTAAAAAAAAAACACGGGGTGCAAGCCATAAAATAACCTGTGAATTGGATGAATGCAGCACACATGTTGAATTTGCAGTGAGAAGTGGGATTGTTCCTTATGAGTGCATTCATCTCAAGTCATTGCTCTTCTGTCCCCGCTCAGACACTACACCCATCATTTTTGATGAGGCGGTACTGACAGAAATGGTTACTTGTAGGGTTTTTGGGGATGCGAGGAAGCAAAGCTGCATAAACCAACAAAAGGCAGCTACTGATGCAGGTGTTCCACTCTCTGTTGAGGTGACTGTTGGAGGGCCTCCATCCAAAAAGTTCATTTCAATATATGAGCCAAAACTTTCATACCACAGCAGACTGGGTAGGATAATAGCTGCATATGATTAAAAAAAGAAGTCCTGGCACTATCCATGTGTCAAAGCAAGACAGTCATGTCTTCATAAAACAATTGCAAAATGGCATATTTTTAGTACTGACCGACATCTGTTCATGACAGTGAGTGATATCAGGCCCGATCCGATTGTGAATAATCAAGAGACAGATTCTGTATCCAAAAATGAAGATGAAGGACAAGCATATCCACCGGAAGATGCAGGCCTTCGAAGGATGGTTCACTATTTAATGGACAAAAAAGCTCTTCCTGCCCAGCTACCCCTGCATTTGATCACAGGTTCCAAGTCTTTGCAAGATCTTCCAAGGCAGTTGATACCAAAAGAAACATCATGCGTGGAGTGTGCCGGGCAACTTACTGAGCCACTGCTCATAACAGCAGATGCCAAACTTGTCACTTATACTGGTGTTGTAGATGGTGAGACATGTCAAAATATATAATATATCATCTTAGCCATAATGTTAAAAAAAGTAGAAGTCAGTGCATAGGGAACTTTCTAGATGATTGAAAGCAATCAATAACAATATTGTACTGTTTCTTTTCCTTTATTTTTTTTTAGGCTTTTCTACATACTGCAGACAATGTCCTGACTGAGCTGATGTATAGATATCAAGAATGGAGTGATGGAATTCACAATTTCAATGATCATATTCTCATCACCCTTCATTTGTGTATTGTACTACGTGCATCACTTCAGGTAAGAATACATGTAATGTTTTACTGTCCTTACATTTTGAATGTGTGCCTTACTATATTTATACTTTCTTAGACTCACCATTCTGTAAGTCGAGCAATTGAAGTACTTGAGCAAACAGAAAATAAAACCTTCCCTAAAAAAGCCAGTATACTCCATGCCTACATGCACTTTGAAGCCATGACCTCACACAACTACTTATATTCTTGCTACAAATGTGGGTACTATCCACCAGTGGTGGTCATGGACCTTCACAGAAAGGGTGTATTCAATATGCCTGGTAAGTAATGGAACAAACAGCTTTTGATGAATAAAAGAAAAATGACAATAATTTTGTAATACCATATTTAAATATGCAGTAAGTGAAATGGAGGCACCACCAGTACATTTTGATGGCACTGTCGATAGCAAACAGTTTTGGGACTCTGTGACATCTGAAATTGTTTGCAGTGGCTTACTTACCTGTAAGTATGCCACTTACTTACTTATGTCTCTTTACTTAAAGTATTGGGCCTGTCTGTTCCCCACACGATTGCAGTGATAGTATTGTGATATAGACTTTGTATGTTGCTACTATTGTTTCATCTTAATCACAATTGTTAACTATGGCAACATTCTTAACTGAAAGCAAATTCGAGTGTGGGTTCACACAAGTTATGAACATGTCTGCTTCTGTTCCTGTATTTACTCAGAGTTGTCTGTTATTGATTACAGCTGCATGGTTTAAAAAAAAAAACATGTTTTGTAATAATGCAGTTTTTTTTTTTAATTTCAAGGTGGTCGAAAGAACCCGCTTGTGGTTGTTCCAAGTTATAACAACTGGGCTCCTTGGATTGGACCAAAAACTAAAAGGGATGACACCGTTTTTAACACAGAACATGAAAAGTTTCATGCACCAAGACAGGCTACTGAAATGGCAGATTCAAATGGCTACTGAAATGGCAGATCTTCATCTCCAAGATGCACTAATTAATATCAAGGTAATGGCTGGTTTAACTGATTATTAATTAACTTTGAATTAAGCTAAATAGTATTTATTGTTAACATAATAGGTGGACAGGGTTCGAAAATTGTGCAAGCAATGTGGCTTGGACTCAAAAGGCTCAAAAATGGACCTCATCCTAAGACTGCGGAATGAAATGAGGAACAGGTCATCTTACGACAAGATCTTCGAGAAGGTCTGGGGAGCTTCAGGTAAGATGCATCTTTTACTATGCAGTTAGATCTAGGGGTGTAACGTATGCATATCATGTATCGAACGGTATATGGGCAAGTTCCAAATGGAAGTGATCTGCTGACGGACAACATGCTGCGTTGTCACAGGAACATCCCAGATAGATGTTCCTGTGATAATGAGGAAATTAGATCGCTCCCTTTGCCAAGTGCATTCCAAACGACTAAATAATGGCTCGCACGTGCCCTGCTAACTCCAAAGTCCCCACTCCAAGGGGATAGGGATGGTCACTTCTATTTGGAACTTGCCGTGAACCGTTCGATACACGTTATGCTTACTGTTACATCCCTAGTTAGATCTGTAGTTGCGTCTTTTTACTCTACGGTTATAAAAAGTCATTTTGCCATGAGAATGAATGCTTGTAGCTCAAGCATACAAGTTCATCTGTAGCAGTTATTAAACATTGTTTATGTACATTATTATTACATCAATTATGTATTTTCCATAGGTGGATGGACGGTTGTAATGTGCCCCTGTGCAGTGGTATACTCCATAAAATTTAATTTAAGAGCAGAGAGTCCTAGAGACTATGCGGACATTTTACTTAGCTGGAAGCACTTCCCAAATGTTTCCATATATGACTTTGCAAGGGGACTGGCAATGCACACTAATTTGAGGGAGCCAGAAAAATTGCCATTTAGTCCACATGAGGGGCGGCTGGCTGAAGCAACAACAGACAATCTGCAGCTGGCAGGTGAGGGAAAGCTAAAGCTCAGTTTACCTTGGCTCAAAACAAAGAAAATAGATACAGACACAAACTGCCACCCAATCACTGGGTCATCTGACCACTACACCCTATATGACATTTTCCATGAGAGGAATACAAAGGATGCTAGAGACGCCCTTCGGAGGATTGGACTTGTCCCTGAACTGGCTGGTTGGGTTAACAGCCAGTGTGCTGAACAGTTATTTGCAGAAATGAGGAAACATAACTATTTTTTGAATACCCTCACACCCTCTCACCACATTTTCATGATGAGAAACATTCTACACCACTACAACACAAAATGCAATACCAAAACTAAAGCCAGCATCCAGAAAGTAGTGGGCAAAGATGTTCGGCTGCAGCTGAATGACAACGCCAACGGTCAGATAGTAATGGATAAATTAATTAAGCTGTTTATTTTGTCAGTTTAACATTGAATGGTCGTCTGCATTACTATTGTATAATCTGTACTGTTGTTGTTTTGTTTTACTACAGGCACAGCGGCACAGATACCAACTGAAGCAGAGGAAACAATACAATCCAGTGAGTGACAGAAAACTAAATAAAAAGTAATAATACATCTGCATTTAACAGAATGGATCTGCTTTATCTTGGGGAATATTATATGATACTTGTTTTCTACTTCTCCCGTATTCACATCAGGAGTTCAGATCAAGAATTTGATTTTGTTTTTTTACTTGTGGTTGTACACTACTTTTCTAGCTTTCTTAAGCTAGAAACAAGCTTTACTAAAAACATAACAATTAATTTACAAATATGGATCTTCTCTTAAGACTGTCCTAGCACATCTGGCCTAGTTCAAGGCGTAAGGACAAGCCAAAGAGATGAAAATGCAGTCAGGAGGATATGGGATGTTTACTATCTCCCAGCACAACAGAATTTGGTAATTTATTCATATTTCAATGATTGTCATAAATATTGTTATCTGGATTACTGTTAATATTTGTATGTTTTACTAAGTTACATAACAATGTCTATTTCATCTTATCAGCTGGCTTATGTCTTGGATAGAGCCAAAGATCCAAATGAAGATTTACTTCAGCTGAGCCCAACTCAAACATTGAAGAGAAGTGACTTTTGGTATTTGGCTTTTGATGAGTTAGAGGCAACAGTAAATATATATTCATAGGCATTGTTTTTCTGTTGACATTGGGTTGATATAAATGCATTTTTACGAATATTCTTCCATTTGTTTAGTTTTTTACCAGATTGGCAATCAGTGCTTTCAGCTCATAGCTGCACTTGCAGCTTCACAGGCCAGTTTGATAGCTTTTGTTGTGTTTAGTAATTCAGGGGTTATGAAAAATATTTAATGTCACCCTGCACTATGTGTTTCTATCTTTTCAGGGCAAAGATGTGCTTGCTGTCAACAGTTGTGTGGTGGTCACGTGGTTGCCTCCTTTTAACAGTGATCCTCTGCCAGCTTTACCTGTTACTATCCTTTAAAATATGTGGCACACACATTTTTTATGATTTGCTTATGTTGCGATATTAATTGATAGTGCAAGAAATCATAACTGTGGTTCACAATGATTCTCATTTCACAGGATGATGCTACAACCAAGGACTTAATTTTACTTCCTTCATGGGAGTCAGGGCACTGGATTATATGCGTAAGTTACATTTTTCTATATGAATGAATGATGTATTTATATAGTGCTTTATTTGCGTGTACACGCAAAGCGCTTTACAATCATGTGGGGGAGTCTTTCCTCAACCACCACCAGTGTGCAGCATCCACTTGGATGATACGACGGCTGCCACAGGACAACGGCGCCAGTGCGCTCACCACACACCAGCTACAGGTGGAGAGGAGAGAGACATAGAGCCAATCAAGTGGATGCTCACCACACACCAGCTACAGGTGGAGAGGAGAGAGACATAGAGCCAATCAAGTGTATGCGCTCACCACACACCAGCTACAGGTGGAGAGAGAGAGAGACATAGAGCCAATCAAGTGTGCGCTCACCACACACCAGCTACAGGTGGAGGAGAGAGAGTCATAGAGACAATCAAGTGTATGCTCTCACCACACACCAGCTACAGGTGGAGAGAGAGAGAGAGACATAGAGACAATCAGTGTATGTGCTCACCACACACCAGCTACAGGTGGAGAGAGAGAGTCATAGAGCCAATCAGAGTATGCTCTCACCACACACCAGCTACAGGTGGAGAGAGAGAGAGACATAGAGCCAATCAAGAGTATGCTCTCACCACACACCAGCTACAGGTGGAGAGAGAGAGACATAGAGACAATCAAGTGTATGCACTCACCACACACCAGCTACAGGTGGAGAGGAGAGAGAGTCATAGAGACAATCAGTGTATGCTCACCACACCAGCTACAGGTGGAGAGGAGAGAGACATAGAGCCAATCAAGGTATGCTCTCACCACACACCAGCTACAGGTGGAGAGGAGAGAGACATAGAGACAATCAAGTGTATGCTCACCACACACCAGCTACAGGTGGAGAGGAGAGAGAGTCATAGAGACAATCAAGTGTATGCTCTCACCACACACCAGCTACAGGTGGAGAGGAGAGAGAGAGTCATAGAGCCAATCAAGTGTATGCTCTCACCACACACCAGCTACAGGTGGAGAGGAGAGAGAGACATAGAGCCAATCAAGAGTATGCTCTCACCACACACCAGCTACAGGTGGAGAGGAGATAGATTCATAGAGACAATCAAGTGTATGCGCTCACCACACACCAGCTACAGGTGGAGAGGAGAGAGTCATAGAGCCAATCAAGTGTATGCGCCACCACACACCAGCTACAGGTGGAGAGGAGAGAGAGTCATAGAGACAATCAAGTGTATGCGCTCACCACACACCAGTTACAGGTGGAGAGGAGAGAGAGTCATAGAGCCAATCAAGTGTATGCGCTCACCACACACCAGCTACAGGTGGAGAGAGAGAGAGACATAGAGACAATCAAGTGTATGCGCTCACCACACACCAGCTACAGGTGGAGAGGAGAGAGAGACATAGAGACAATCAAGTGTATGCTCTCACCACACACCAGCTACAGATGGAGAGGAGAGAGTCATAGAGACAATCAAGTGTATGCGTCTCACCACACACCAGCTACAGGTGGAGAGAGAGAGAGTCATAGAGCCAATCAAGTGTGTGCTCACCACACACCAGCTACAGGTGGAGAGGAGAGAGAGTCATAGAGCCAATCAAGAGTATGCTCTCACCACACACCAGCTACAGGTGGAGAGAGAGAGACATAGAGCCAATCAGTATGCTCTCACCACACCAGCTACAGGTGGAGAGAGAGAGACATAGAGACAATCAAGTGTATGCGCTCACCACACACCAGCTACAGGTGGAGAGGAGAGAGTCATAGAGACAATCAAGTGTATGCTCTCACCACACACCAGCTACAGGTGAGAGGAGAGAGACATAGAGCCAATCAAGAGTATGCTCTCACCACACACCAGCTACAGGTGGAGAGGAGAGAGAGACATAGAGACAATCAAGTGTATGCGCACCACACACCAGCTACAGGTGGAGAGAGAGAGTCATAGAGACAATCAAGTGTATGCTCTCACCACACACCAGCTACAGGTGGAGAGGAGAGAGAGAGTCATAGAGCCAATCAAGTGTATGCTCTCACCACACACCAGCTACAGGTGGAGAGAGAGAGACATAGAGCCAATCAAGAGTATGCTCTCACACACCAGCTACAGGTGGAGAGGAGATAGATTCATAGAGACAATCAAGTGTATGCTCACCACACACCAGCTACAGGTGGAGAGGAGAGAGTCATAGAGCCAATCAGTGTATGCGCCACCACACCAGCTACAGGTGGAGAGAGAGAGAGTCATAGAGCCAATCAAGTGTATGTCGCTCACCACACACCAGCTACAGGTGGAGAGAGGAGATAGATTCATAGAGACAATCAAGTGTATGCGCCACCACACACAGTTACAGGTGGAGAGGAGAGAGAGTCATAGAGACAATCATGTATGCGCTCACCACACACCAGCTACAGGTGGAGAGGAGAGAGAGACATAGAGACAATCAATGTATGCGCCTCACCACACACAGTGGAGACAGGTGGAGAGGAGACATAGAGACAATCAAGTGTATGCTCACCACACACCAGCTACAGGTGGAGAGGAGAGAGACATAGAGACAATCAAGTGTATGCTCTCACCACACACCAGCTACAGGTGGAGAGAGAGTCATAGAGACAATCAAGTGTATGCTCTCACCACACACCAGCTACAGGTGGAGAGGAGAGAGTCATAGAGACAATCATGTGTGCTCACCACACCAGCTACAGGTGGAGAGAGAGAGAGAGTCATATAGCCAATCAGTGTATCTCACCACACACCAGCTACAGGTGGAGAGGAGAGAGTCATAGAGACAATCAAGTGTATGCGCCACCACACACCAGCTACAGGTGGAGAGGAGAGAGAGACATAGAGACAATCAGTGTATGCTCTCACCACACACCAGCTACAGGTGGAGAGGAGAGAGACATAGAGACAATCAAGTGGATGGGGATTATTTAGAGGCCATGATTGACAAGGGCCAGTGGAGGGAACTAGACCCCTATGTTTTTATAATGACCACAGAGCCAGAACCTCGGCTTATCTGTTTTTACAGTAAGTGTCCCTGTCACTATACCGGGCGTTAGGACCTCACAGGCCACAGGGTAAGCACTGCTGGTCTCACTAACACCTCTTCCAGCAGCAACCTAGTTTTCTCAGGAGGTCTCCCATCCAGGTGTAATTGTACTTATTAGTTATGTCCATAATCACTCAAGTGTACATTATGGGCTCCCGATTGGTCCAAGCTTCAAGGATGCACCAAAATTTTGGCCATTGAAAATTTTCTGCTGAAATCCTAAGTTTCAGGATAAAAGCTGCAAACTAACCGGACATCTTCTGGTTTAGGGTGTAGGTTTGTTGGTAGCTAATTATCCAAATTTAGAAAGTAATTTTGAGGTCAATCACATGAATGGAAGGAAAAACTTAAAAAGTATTTTAAGATTAATAGAATGTATAGTTCGTTTTTCAGACCAAAGCTAATTTTTAAATATAGACTTACAATTTTAGCTCAGTATTTCCAGTATCTTCAGTTTTGCTTTGGCTAAGAATTTTCTTCTTCAGTGCATCACCAATTTCTATTCTCATGTTCTTTCACAGATCCTTAAGCCAAAGTCAAGGGAGATTTTATTTTTTGACTCCATGAACCCTGGAGACTTTGGAGATGGGAGTTGCATTCAGATCTTCAGGTTTTTACCTGAGGATAGCACATTTCAAGTTCTACTGTTCTGCGTTCATACTAATAACATGCATGTGTTTGGAGTTCATACTAACACAAATTAATGCCTGTGTTCTTATGTAAACCAGCTTGTTTTATTATGTAATAGTATTTACCTCATTTTAAAGTAACTGGCCACAAAAATTTTTTTACACGTGTGAAGAGTGATGGAATAGTACTTTCATTCGACTTCATGAAGTGAAATGTGTCATGCATTATGAAATATATGGTGGATTTGTTTGAGCTCATACTTTTATGTTTAGGCCAGTTAAAGTTTTCAAGATTATAAAATTATAATTAAATCATAGTAAAACCAAAACCCTGGCTCTTACATAAAGTTCTATTTTTTTTATTGCAACATGATCAATTACAGGCTTAAAAAGGTGGTTGAAAGGTTCTTCACAGCGATGCCATAGAAGAGCCATTTTTGGTTCCACAAAGAACCATTCAGTCAAAATTTATTTGAAGAACCATCTCTGTCTTAGCTTTTTATAATCTGAAGAACCTTCTTTCACCACAAACAACCTTTTGTGAAACAGAGATTCTTCAGAAGTTAAAGGTTCTTTATGCAACCATTTAGACAAAAAATTTCTTATATGGCATCGTTATGTACCTTTTTTAAGAGTGTATGTCTTTGTTTGCGTGTGTAAATAAAAAATATTTTTTATTGTTGAATTACTTTAGAAAACTGGCAAATCACACTTCTCCCAGCCATTGGAACATGTCTGTAGTGACTGATTTTAAGGTACAGCTTTTTAACTTCCTTGCTTGTGAACTTTTCATATCTGTAGTGGAGTGTTAAGAAAGAATGTAGTAAACAGTTGTCATGAATAACCCGCTTTGGGTGAATTGAGTAAACCAAGTGCACTTTTTTAACAAAACTATAATCAAACATAAAGACTTAAACAAACAAAAAAATCACCGGACATGACAGCTTTATACTGTATTTATTGTATATGGTCTATAATTAAAAGGGGCCACCTCCTCAGCTAGGAGGAATTGATTGTGGGGTATTCATGTTGATGGTAAGTGGTCTTATTATTGCTATACAGCTGTGTCTGTGTGCTAAACACCACATTTGTTAATATAGTTTTGTTTTTTAGTATGTACTCCATGTTGCACTCTCAAAGCCATTTGATTTTGCTGTGGTGAGTTTGCATCAATGTATGGTTATTTGTAATTTTGTAAAGCAAAAAGGAATGAGAGAACACTTTCAACAATAAAAATAAATGACTAAGATTTTCAATTGCTATGTTTTATCAGTCTGGTATTCCTATAATCTGGAAGTGGGGGTGTTATCAGTTAATTCAGACATTTCCTCTGACAAGGTATGATATTGATAACTACACTTTTGATTAAAACTTCCATACTGTGTATTTCCAGAATGCAGGCAATATGTAAAAAATAAAGCAATGCATGCCTAAAAACATTGTAATGTTTATCACTTCCCACAGTCAAGTCCAACAACTAGTCACCCAGGAACAAGAACTACCAAATCCAGATGACATCAGATATTATTGAGATCACCCCAACACCAGGAATCTATGTATGTAGAGGGAATATTTATGTATTGCTTGACTTATGTACTTACCTTTCCTGTTTCATAAAGGTGTTTATGAGCAGCACTTTATTAATTACATTATTTTTGAAATTCTTATATTGCACACAGGATTCAGCGGTGATGATAAAAATGCAGCTGGCCTGTAAGTGGGTGGAAGAGAATCAACACCACTTTGCTGGGAAGATTGAACTGCCAAAGATATTGAGGATGAGGGAGGATGATGCCTTGTTGGCTATCACGATGCGAAACTTGTTCATAAACACCATGTTTTATGAAGGTGAAAGGGATGAAGAACAAATTCAGGCTCCCTTCCTTTTCACTTTTCAGAGAGTAGAGGACATGGAATATTTCTTGCAGGAAATACGAGACAAAAAAGATATCCGTGTGTCTTGTTTACACGACCCTCTCTTGTGAATACCAATGGGGTACTATGAATGTAAATATTGATTTTGTTTTGTAAAATATAAGTGTAAGAAAGTATGAGAAGTGTTGTTCTTGAAATATGTTTACATTTATTATTTTATAACTTCTTATAATATTTTATCTTGATTATATAATTGATTTTATGTTTAGATGCACATTTATGTTAATAGAAACAAAAAAAAACAGCGCAAACTTGTAGGAAACTTGTAGTATTAAATTACATCTGTCTTCTCCCAAACGTTGTTCGAGTGGATACCTCACTAATCTCCGAGCACATTTGTTATCTTGTTTTTCCTCTAGTATGAGAAGTCACATGGCTGGTTTTAGACTACTGGACTGGTTGCTTATTTACATTAAAAAATAGCATAATGCATAGCCTATAAGATGAAGGCTGAGTCTGTCTAAAATTACAGTCAATATTCCATTTAAATTTAATATATAATAAAAACAAATTACAACTAGCCTGTTGGAGTTCATGCATTTACATACAAAAATGGGCAGATTACGGTTCCTAGTAGAACTTTATTATTTAGTCTATTAATATAATTACTATTGTTATTATTTATTACATTCATTAATCAGATAATTTAGTTCATAAATAACCCACATGTTAATAAGGTGGCCAAAAGTTTAAGAGGGGTGTACGGAGAGTAAGCTTTCACATTGTTACTAATTTACATAATCATACTGCAAAGAGACTTCAAAAGTGAGGAAATTATTCATCCTAATAAGGAGACAATAATATGACACGCTTACACAGATACATAGTTTAAACAGGTGTTAGAAGCACAACCATATAGTTTGAGCGTTTTATAAGTATTTACAGTGGGAGAAACGTGTTATTTATTGACAAAGCATTATATTTAAAAAAACGTGTTTACGTAATGCCGTTTGTCACAGAAACGATACTGGCCATGATGAAAATAATCATAATCATTACAAATATTAAAGAAAAATAACCCAATAATATCTATGCTAGCAACTTGCGAATCAAAACAAACATTTACTTCAATTACGGTTGAACTCGCACTAACATTGACAGTGGCGCTTGATAGCGCGTTAAGCCCCGCCCACTAGATCCAGCGAGGAGGAGCTGGAGCTCTAGCTCCTCCCATTTGGTTCTGCAGAAGCAAGCTGGACAAAGATTTAGATTTAGATGGATACAAGATTCAGACAAAGTTTGGATTAAAACAAGCAGAGCACACAAACAAGTAAAGATGCTTTATTCACTAAGTGTAATGTTTCTTGATCCAGTAAAGAAACAGTTTTGTAACAAACGGATTTTATTATATTTTCAGTCCAGGAAGAGGAAAAACAGCAGTACAGTTTCACTTTTGATTCAGATCTACACACTCTGCTGGTAAGACTGTAACCATACTAGTTTTAGTTAATACTTTAGTTTTAGTACTGGCAAATAAAATCTGTTAAATTAATTGAATTCAATTCTTTGTTGAAAACAAACAGTATCTTTTCTGGACTGCCTTGTGGACATAAAGACACAAGTGAAATAATGAATTAATGAATACGTTAATTCTATTATCCAGTTGAAGACATTGTCATTTGTTTTTAAAGCTGTGAGGAGTTAGTGCCTTGTTTCCACTGAGCGGTACGGTACAGTTCGGTACGGGTTTACTTGATAGGTGTGGTGTATGCTGGAGAGTAGTGTTCGACGATATACACAACTTTGCCTCTTATTAAAGTATAAGAGGAAATAAAGACAAAAGCAAACAAATCACAGTCAAACGTTTGCCACAAAGTCAGCGCTGCAAGTTACGGTAAAGTTCAAAATAAATATAAAGTTAAACTTTGTGCTCAGTCAAAATGTTATGACCAGGAATAAATAATAGATCCATGAGACCACGAATGCCTGTTAAATAGGCCTATACCCAAAACGAATTGATTCTCGTTTAATCACTACAGAGACATCAGAGCCAGCGGCTAATGTCGGAAGGACTAGCCGAGCGTGAGGCTGCTTGAGGCGGATACACAAGCACCGAGCGTCCGGGGATCACCTGGAGCTCCGAAATCAGCAGAGCAAATTTACAAATAGACGCTATATCTTTATAAATAAACTGCAGATTTGAGTTTTAAACAACTAAAAAAATTAATAATTGTAAGTTTTATTCACAACTTGTTTGCGTGTTTTAAAGTCTTCCCGGTTAAATGTTTCATTGGTGGTTCATTGGTGGTCAGACGTGCACTTTTTCTGAGCCCGTAACGTTACATCTGAAGCGCGTGCACGGAAAAGCCTGTCTAACAGCGCCTGATAACTGAACCAAGTTATCTTTTGAGCCAATACTGCCAAAACACAACAAGGTTTGTGTATAGACTCAGTTGGTTATGTCAAAAAGGAAAGTAAACAGCCGAGATAAACGGTTGCTCGCCTGTGTATTAGAAACGCGCGTACACACACACAACACACACACCACTCTCCAAGGTACTACATTCTGGTATCGTACCGAAGCCAAAATTAGTGTATCGAGGCATCCCTAACTGGCAGAAGCAGCTGCCAAATAAAGTGCTTTTGCTCTTGCGTAGAAACTTACAGCGTTAACTCAACATGACAGCAACAGCACTACTGCTATACCGGAAACCACAATACAGCCACTAGCCTGCAATCTTTAGCTGAAGAAGCGTAATGACTAAAGCTAACGCTTCTGGTCCGGCAGTACGTGGCAAAGCAGACCAGAGGCCGTTTTTACTGGATGTCAATGGAGGAGAGGCTTCACTTCGCTGAATAAACTGCTTTTTAGAAGAAAAAAGCGTATTTAATGAGTAGACAGCTAATCTTCAACATGTTTTACACTAAACAATAGTTTTGGATTTAACTCTTTTTTACACCAAATAAATGTAGTTTTATAAGAGAAGTCACTGACTTTTTGCAACATTTTATTATCCATAAACGGTGATTGAGTGACTGAAATTCAGTTGAAATGCAGTTATATGAACAAATAAAACAATCCAAAAATGATCAGAACACATATGATCAGAATACAAACAAACTGTATTAAATATAGATATGTTTTATCCAGTGTTGTGTGTTCCCTGAATCTTATGTTGTCAACCCTAACTCTGCTAGAAGTGATGACTGTCAATCCACAAAAGCAATATCTGCTGTATATTTAGTATTTATATATAATAAGAAACACTATTTCATATTTAATATCATTGAAAACCACACAAATATGATGATGACTTCACATTGAATGTCAACTCCATCATTGGCTGGTCAGACAGAAACATCTGACGGAGTTGACATTAGGCCTTTCTTTCACAAAACAAATGGAGTTCATGTAGTAGCCATTTTATTATTGTTCTGTTGATGCTTGATACTAATGGATCCTGCTTCAGGAGAATACAATTATCTAAATATTTCAACGTCATTTCCTCAGAAAGTGTTGACATATCGTGGATGTGACCAGGAAATATTAACATTAAAATATTCTAAACTATAAACTACTGAGTCTGTCTGACAGCGATGTACTCTGCAGAGGAGGATTGTGGGAAGGGGGTCCTTTAGAGTGACCGCTGCCCCTGATATTCCCTGATTTTATTATATTTTAATGAATTTCTGACTGAAATCTGTGTTGACAAAAAGTGAGAACACAACCTTGAAACCTTATGAAACATGCATGTCACTGGAAAACAACTTGCTTTGATATGAGACATTATTAAGTGTTGCTTTTGATAAAAGAAGCTCTTTTTCATCATTTTTCAGCATATAAATGATTGAACCCTTCTCTGTGGACACTGTTTTAGATGCAGTGAGAAGACGATAAGTGCCATAGATTTGATATAATAATGATACAATAAAATTGAAGGGGACAATTGTGTTAAATACATTGTTATTAGTCAGGCATTTAGTGTGAGAAGTTATCCTATTCTTGCTATTATTTTATCATTATTTTACATGATTCTTAGTGAACAGAACCCAACATTTAGTTTCTTTAAATGTAGTGAAGACATTTAATAAGTCATATTTTAATAACTGCTGCTATATTTACTTGTTTATTTTCAAATAGTTGCATATGTATTTCAGGAAAGTGTCTGGTAACAGTAGAGTGATTAAAACCCTTTTTCTTCCAGTCCAACAGCAGTGATTCGGTGAAGGACGATGGCATCTGGTGAGCAGCATTGTGACACACGGGAAGAAGAAAAGCTGAAACAAGGTAATGAAGAACAGAATATCAGTAATGTTAAAGTTGTCATTTAGGAAATGTAATGAATCTCTCTGTCTGTATTCCAGCTCAGACGATCAGCAGTGTTGATGTGAAAGCTGAGACGGGAGGAACTGTAATATCTCCTGTACTCACTGAAAACACCTTCACAGGTTCAGTGACCTTCATCAGCACCACTGCAGGACACGGTACTGTTACTGTTCCTCTGCTCACTGAGACACAGCTTATTAGCAGTCAGTGTAATAATGCTGCGTGATCCTGAACCCTGTTCCTAGTAAAGTTCATGTAATAAAAAAAAATACAAAGGAGGCTATGTGACATTTCTTCACTCACACATGTTCTCTATGGTGACTGAACATAAGGTAAGTGAATGGTGACTCATGATACACCCAGGAGGAGAATAACAGCCTGTGAGAGACCTCTGAATCTGTTCATTTATGCTCATATTGTTCTTACACAGACATACTTTACATTCATTTATTTCATGTATCTGTATATTTCGTCACACATTTTTTTACTTCTGTCCTTTTTCTCTCTCTTCACAGAACCAAGTAAAATCTCAGAGACAGCGACGGCAGAGAAACACACCGAAAAACAAGGTGCAGTCTTATCAGTCATATTCCTAACTATGTTTTTCCTATAATTGTCACGGTATAAATCCCAGTTAGTGTAAGATTATCAATGGCAATTAATAAAAAACACCTCTATGCAATGGCATTGTTCATAATGTTGTGCAGATCAGGGTTGGGAGCATTATTAATATTAGAACAGAGATGAAATGTGAGAGGTGTTGTACTTTATCACCAGAAATAACTAGACTGACCTCCTCAACAGCCAAAAACTTCAGCTACAACCGCATGTGACCAGCAATGACCACACCAATATACCTTATATACACAGAAACAGTGCATTCACTGCCAGCTGTTCCCGAAGCCCTGTCCTCTGTACTGAGTTTACAAATTACACACGGAACAAAAGTACATATGCCTGGATGACTTGATTTGAATGCATAAATCCACGAGAGACATGACAAATTTAGTGAATTATTTAAATCAAAAACCTCAAAACTGTATTACCAAAGTCCCTTTCAGGCAAGTCATTTCACTCGACCTTCATTGAAACGCGTCTCAAGAAGCTATTTCAGTCATGAAAGTGCAGCTCCTATCTCTTTGAATGGGGAAACATTGAATTCTCCAAAGCTGTTACATTTAAATTCAACAATGAAATCTGACAAGTGTCTCATAAGACTTTTTTCTTATGCTCAAATGTGGTTAAAAAGCTTATTTCTCAGGCTAGACCAGTCATTGCACATACACAGTCCTAATAGTGTCTCGGGATGCTGACTATTTCTATAACAACCGACGCTTCTTAGTGCAGCTGCAGTGACGCCATGTCTTTACAAATTATCAACCGGCTCTTTTATTCAGAAGCGGGACTATTCCACCATATTGTGCGTTACACGTTCTCCCATTCAAGTATTATATGTGCACCATCTTTCTATATTTAAAGTCTGTGGTGTTACTTTCAAAAATCATTTATTTACAATGTTTAATACATTCTGAAGAAATCATGCTGATGTAAAAGCTTTGTCATGTGTCAAAAAATGTAATATTTTTTTGCTTTTCCTTATGTTTTATTAACTTAATCATCTTTTAAAACAGCAGATTTGATTCTGAAAAGTTCTGGAAACTCACAAATCCAACAGAAGAAGAAAGCAGAATGTATTTTGAGGGCAAAGAAGAAAATGGTTAAGCAATATCTCAGGTGTTTACACAGAGCTCTTCATCACAGAGGAGATATGGAAGGAGGTTCATCAGGTACATGAGATTCTGAAGATCGATGAGGCTTTCAAGAAAGAAACAAAACGCAGAACAAAACCAATCCTCAACTGCAATGATATAGTTACAGTATTAAGGAAAACAATGAGAAGAATGAGAAGAAGATTGTGCTGACTAAGGAGTTGCTGGTATTGGAAAACTGTCTCAGCACAAGTTCATCCTGACTGGGCAGAAGGAGTAGCCAATCAGGATATAGACTGTGTGTTTCTGCCTTCCATTCAGAGAGATCAATGTGTGATTAAAGACGGAGAGTTAACTCCATCAGTTTCATGGAAATTTTATGCTGAATTGAAGAACCTGGAAAAATTCCAAGTTATATAATAAATGCAAACTTGCCTTTATATTTGATGGACTTGATGAGAGTCGCCTGCCTTTACATTTTAAAGGCAAAACATTGAATGATGTTGAAGAAAGATCATCTGTAAATGTGCTGTCTACAAGTCTGGTCAAAGGTCAGCTGCTTCCATCAGCTCTGGTCTGGGTGCACTCACACCAGCAGCAGCCAATCAGATCCCTCCTCAGTATGTGGGTTTGTTTACAGAGGTGCGAGGATTCACTGACACACAGAAGGAGCAGTACTTCAGAAAGAGAATCACAGATAAGACTCTGGCTGAAAGAATCATCAAACACATTAAGACGTCTCGTAGTCTCTACATCATGTGCCACATTCCTGTGTTCTGCTGGATCACAGCCACAGTACTTCAGGATATTCTCATCCAGAACAGTGAAGAGAGCATCAGCACAACACTCACTGAAATGTACATCCACTTCCTGCTGATACAGATGAACATGAAGAACCAGAAGTACGATGACCAAGACGAAAGAGAACCTACAAAGAACTTAGATTCAAATAGAGAGATGATTTTGAAGTTAGCCAAGCTAGCGTTTGAACAGCTGAAGAAGGAAAACATTGTGTTCTACGAGAAAGATCTGAAAGCATGTGGTATTGATGTGAGTAAAGACACGGAGTTCACAGGAATGATCGCTGAGATCTTTAAGAAGGAAACTATACTTCATGTGAAGAAGGTTTTCTGCTTTGTGCATCTGAGTGTTCAAGAGTTTCTCGCTGCAGTGCATGTGTTCCTCTGTTACCTGAACAAGAACATGCAGGAGCTTCAGTTTTTCTTTGATAAGCCAGAAGAAATGATCACATTGCAGGAGCTACTGCAGAATGCTGTTGATAAAGCCATGAAGAGTCAGAGAGGACACCTGGACCTGTTCCTGCGGTTTCTGATGGGCATTACACTGGAATCCAGTCAAAACCTGCTCCAAGGTCTGATCACACACACTGAAGACACCACAGAGAGCATCAGACAAACAACTAAACACATTAAACGAGTTCAAAACAAGAAAATCTCAGATGAAGCTTCGGTCAACCTATTCTACTGCTTGCTTGAGCTCAAGGATCATTCATTATATGAGGAACTCCAGAGATACCTCAGTTCAGATGCACATCCAGGAAGAAAACTCTCATCTTCAATGTGCACCGTGCTGACCACAGTAATGCTGATGTCAGAGAAGGTGCTGGATGAGTTCAACCCAAAGAGATACACTTCAGAACAAGAAAATTACAAGAGACTCATTCCAGCTGTGAGATGCTGTAAAAAAGCCCTGTGAGTAATTTCACTGACTGCTGTTTGATCAAATGTTTTATTCTACATCACTAAACAATTAAATGTCAAAATATTATGTCAAATATCTTGTTTTCCTCATTATGAAGGGTACAATAAGTTATTGCAGAAACACTGAACATCAGAAAATGATCAGCATATCCTTCTGTTTTGGCAGATTTGACGGCTGTGGTTTTGATGAAACATGCTGTGAAACTATATCTTCAGCTCTCCAATCATCAAACTCTCATCTGACAGAGCTGGACCTGGGTGGCAATGACCTGCAGGATTCAGGAGTGAAGCTGCTGTATGATGGACTGAAGAGTTCACACTGTCAGCTGAACATACTGAGGTTTGACATTCACTGTGTTACAATATGTGGATAATTCAGCGTTTTATAACTATAGCTAGCAGATTTTCCCATTTATATTGTAGAATGAATGTATCAGTGATTCTTCTCCAAGGACACAAGGCAGGCAATGTCTACTCAAAAACCTGATGAGAAAGCAATCCGGCTTTCCAAGCATCCAAGAAAACCTGGAATTTTGTATTATGGAATAATTGAAATAATGAAATAATACCTACATTTCTTTAAGTGATTCTTTTGAACATTTTTTTCAATTTATAATTTAATGTTAATTTAAAACATGTTCCCTTTCCTTATGCATTTATTATAGTAGCTCTATTTTCGCTTCATCAATCAAATTCTCTGCACACGGTTATATAAATGTTTATATTATATTACTTGCCTCATTTAAGTAGGATATATTTAGTTTCACGAGTTCACACTTACTTAATAATGAACTGAGTAAACGGTATGCGTATTTGGCGTGTTGTCCGAGGAGAGGGCTCGAGCTCGGTAGTAGTTCCCGAGCCCGGGTACTCCCTCGCCCAGGAGAGGGGTCCGAGCTCGGCATTGGCCCGACCCAAAGCTCCCCTACCCCTGCTGGGGTGTAGACGGACTGGAAGTGTGGAGTTGGGGTGGTGGAGGGATTCTGGAAGACTAGAGATAATGGAGGTAAGGCTGCTTGATTATTTATAGGGTTCTCTAGCTTATTGGGTAAGTGATGTGATTACTGATGATGAATTGGCTGTGTTAATTATGCTGTTCCTCCCGAAACTTGTTTGTGAAACATCATCACGAGTTCACACTTACTTAATAATGAACTGAGTAAACGGTATGCGATTTGGCGGTTGTCCGAGGAGAGGGCTCCGAGCTCGGTAGTAGTTCCCGAGCCTGGGGTACCCCCTCGCCCAGGAGAGGGGTTCGAGCTCGGCATTGGCCCGGACCCAAAAGCTCCCCAAAGAATGCTTATCGTGGGACAGCAGCCAAATAGGCTAAGAGACCCCCAAAAATGCATGGTTTAGGGCTGATGGGATGCTGGACAATGCTTGTAAAGATGCTGGCATCTTAGAGGAAGAAGCGGCTTCTGCTGAAGTGTGCTGGTGTGGCGGTGTGGGGAGAGGAGGGAGGATGTGAGGGTAGATACTGCTGCGGCAGTGGGGAAATATATATGGTGCTCCTGTGGGAGCAAACACTGCTGCGGCAGAGGAGGTATTGATGGAGCCCTGCGGGAGCGGACACTGCCGCGGCAGTGGGGAAATAATGGGAAGGCTCCTGCGGAACGGACACTGCCGCGCAGTGGGGAATATAGATAGCGCCCTGCGGGAGCGGACACTGCCGCGCAGTGGGGAAATAATGGGAAGGCTCCTGCGGGAGCGGGCACTGCTGCGGCAGTGGGGAATATATTTGCGCCCTGCGGGAGCGGGCACTGCTGCGGCAGTGGGGAAAACAGGAAGCGCCCTGTTGGAGCAGACACTGCTGTGGCAGTGGGGGAAAAACAGGTAGCGCTCATGGGGAGCAGTCACTACTGCGGTAGTGAGGAAATACAGGTAGCGCCTCCTGTTGGAGCAGGCACTGCTAGGGCAGTGGGGAAACGAAGGGAAAGCTCCCTGGGGGCAGGCACTGCTGGGGCAGTGGGAAAAAGGGAGAGAGCTCCTGGGAGCGGCCACTACTGCGTGTAGTGGAAAATAGATAGCGCCCCCTGCGGGAGCGGTCACTGCTGGGGCAGTGGGGACATATAGAGAAGAACTTGTTGGAGCAGGCACTACTGCGGTAGTGGGGAAAATAGAGAGAAGGTTCCTGCTAGAGCAGGCACTACTGCGTAGTGAAGAAACAGCTGGGGGATTCCCATGGTGGCGTGGGGGCTGTTGGGAAGGGAGGGGGGGAGAGGCTCCCTGTTGGAGCAAGCACTGCTGCGGCAGTGAGAAAATAGAGGGGAGGGGGGGAGAGGCTCCTGCTGGAGCAAGCACTGCTGCGGCAGTGAGGAAATAGAGGGGGTGGGTGAAGGAGAGGGGATGGAGGGAAAGGCTTCCTGCTGGAGCGAGCACTGCTGCGGCAGTG
Organism: Gymnocypris eckloni scoliostomus; assembly: GCA_027564155.1. NCBI lineage: Eukaryota > Metazoa > Chordata > Actinopteri > Cypriniformes > Cyprinidae > Gymnocypris > Gymnocypris eckloni. Next base: position 33,259,946 of record CM050422.1, read on the forward strand.
AGGAAATTTAGGAAGCGCCTCTGGGAGCAGACACTGCTGGGGCAGTGAGGAAATACGGGTAGCGCTCCTGAGGGGAGCATTCACTACAGCGGTAGTGAGGAAATACAGGTAGCGCTCCTGCGGGAGCGGTCACTGCTGCGGCAGTGGAAATAGAGAGGGAGAGCTCCGGGAGCGGTCACTGCTGCGCAGTGGAAATAGAGAGAGAGCTCCTGCGGGAGCGGACACTACCGCGTAGTGGGGACAAACGGAGGTGCTCCTATGGGAGCGGTCACTGCTGGGGCAGTGGGGAAATATAGAGAAGGATCCTGTTGGGGCAGGCACTACTGCGGTAGTGGGGAATATAGAGAAGGTTCCTGCATGAGCAGGCACTACTGCGGTAGTGAAGAAGAAGGCTGGTAGGGGAGGGGGTGGGGGAGAAGAGAAGGCTCCTGTTGGAGCAATCACTGCTGGGGCAGTGGGGAAATACAGGTAGCGCCCTGAGGGGAGCAGTCACTACAGCGGTAGTGATGAAATACAGATAGCGCTCCTGCTGGAGCAGTCACTGCTGCGTCGAGAGGAAATACAGAAAAGGCTCCTTCGGGAGTAGACACTGCTGCGGCAATGGTGGAAATACAGAGAAGGCTCCTGCGGGAGCGGGCACTGCTGCGGCAGTGGGGGAAAAACGGTTGGGGTGGGGGGGGGGGGAGAGAAGGCTCCTGTTGGAGCGAGCACTGCTGCGGCAGTGAGGGAATATAGATAGCGCTCCTGCGGGAGCAATCACTGCTGGGGCAGTGGGGAAATACAGGTAGCGCTCCTGAGGGGAGCAGTCACTACAGCGGTAGTGATGAAATACAGATAGCGCTCCTGCTGGAGCAGTCACTGCTGCGTCGAGGGGAAATACAGAAAAGGCTCCTTCGGGAGTAGACATTGCTGCGGCAATGGTGGAAATACAGAGAAAGCTCCTGCGGAGCGGCACTGCTGCGGCAGTGGGAAAAACAGTTGGGTTGGGGGGTGAGTATGATGGAGAGGAGCGGTTGCTGTGGGGTTTCGGGGTGTATTCTAAAGGGATGGCCGATTAGGGTCTGGTGGGCTTCCTTGATGTGGGAGGCGGTTTAGTCGAATGTAGCTTTTGAAAGCCTCTGACGACCAGCGACCGAGTTCTTGGATCTGCTGTTGGGAAAGGCCTTTGTGGCCGCTGTGGTTGCTGCGCCTATTCTGAATGAGTGGCTGGAAAAGTTTCGGCTGGGGTACCTGATAGGTGCAGGACTGCTTTGAGGTGCTTTTGGAACCAGAAGCGAGTGGCGGGCGGTTGGAGTCGTCTGTGAAAAGGGGTCGGATGGGAGTTTGGACTGTGATTTCCTTAGATGGAGGAAAGCTAGGAGGGTTTGGTATGGTGATAGAGGTGATTGGAGTTTGAAAATGTAAATGAAGTGGCCTTTCTTTGTTTGGTCTGTCTTACTTTGCTTAATGGTGTAAGAAATGGTTTCGTAGTCCAGTACTACTAGATCTGAGATAGTGGGGTGGATGGCTGGGTCGAAACTGGATGGGATGGCGAGCTCAGAGCATCTGAGGAAGCCAAAGAAGGCCAGGATAAACATGGCGTCGAGTGTGCGGGCGGTGTGGATAGAATGGTAGCCTCTGGAGAGTGGAAATTCATTTGGTCAGAATTTTTGGAGTTATGGGCTGCCTGGAGTCTGGGCGGTGGGATTGGTTTTCTGGATACCTTTAATGAGTAAGGAGGTCTGTGAATTGGCTATATGGGCGGAAGGGGAACCGTATAAAGGTTTGTGGAAAAATTGTAGTCCGCTTAGGTAACCTTTAATGGAACTGGTTTGGAGTTTTTTGTTTATGTTGAGGTGGGAGATGAATGAGGTGATGGCCAGTAGTGAAAAGGTGGGGAATGGCAAGTTATAAGTGGAGTGAAAAGTTTTGGAGCTTTTCCATGCTGTCAGGTATGACTGGAGGGTCCTTGGGGAGACTGCTTGGAGAATTGAATTGAGGGAGGCTTCGAGGAGAGGTTTCAAGGGATGGTTTAAGGGAATATTAGTTCTGAAAAGGGAGGTACTGGGGTGGGGAGTGGATCCGCCCGTGCCAATGTTCTGAATTTCTGATAGAATTTGTGACCTGATGGACCTGATGGAGTTGGCTACGGGGGGTGGTTCCAGTGCTAATGCGTTTGGAGGTATGGGTAGAGGCGAGGTGGTAGAAAGAGAAAAGGGGGCCCCGGGACGGAGCTGACTGCGTGGAAGAGGGGGGGGAATGGCTGGTGTTTGGGTCGATGATTGGGGTAAGTTTGAGCCTGAAAGAGCTTGGTGGACGGAGAGAGGGGTAAAGGGGGTAAACGGGCGCCGGGGCTTGCGCTGATGGAGTAGGGCTGGCCGTGAGTGGCGGAGCTGCGGGCCATGGGTAGGGAGGGGTTCGTTGGTCCGAGGCTGCGTGTAGCTGTATGCCGCTGACGGAGGCGTGCTTGTTCTGGTGAGGCGGCTTGTGGAGGCGAAGGCTGACACTTCGCTGGGCTGAGTTGCAGCTGGCGCCGGTGGAAGCTCGAGGAAGGTGGGGGCTGAGGGCTGCGGTATCCGGGCGCGCCCAGGCTGGCCGAGGGCCTGCTGCTGCGGTTCGGTGGCCGGAGGCCGGTCCTTGAGGGAGTGAAGATTGGGCCGGGCCGAGTAGGGTGACGGCGGCTCTTGCTTGCTGTGGTCGTTGATTCGAGTGGAGGGAGGAATTTAGAAATTCCCGGACTGGAGAGAATTGTAGAGGGCGAGGAGATCTGACTTGCTTGAACGTCGTGGGATAATGACGCCGGCGCTGGTGAGAACTTGACGGATTTCTGCCACGGTCCAATTTTCTGCTGATGGAGCGTGTGAGGAGGCTGGAGAAGGTGGTTGCTGCCTTGGAGGCGAGGGTGAAGGCGGGCTGCGGCGCTTGGAGGCGTTAGCCGCGGTGGTGCGGGAAGGCTGGCGGCCCCGTATTGCAGCCACGGGCTCGGTTGAGTTGTCCTGCGGATCGCTGGTGCTTTGGACGGCGGCGGGAGGATCCGATGAGTCGGTAGGACTTTCGTCGCGGAAAACTTCGATCTCTGACATGTTGCAGGCGGAGGCAGCTTCACGCTTGCTTCGGCTGCAGGCCACATAGTTTGTAATATTCGGGGAAAAAGGCTGTAGAGCCTGATCAGCCTGTGCTGCTAACAGTGGCAGACTCGTGCTAGCTGTTCGCTACGGGAGCTGGAGGCCAAAGAAAGTAGAACAAAAATATGAGATGTGGGGCTGCGTTGCAAGTGGAGGTAGCCGCATGCTAAGTTGCTTCTGTAGGCTGAGGAAAAAGGGGGGCAGGGTTTGTGACTTTGGCGGGACATGCTGAAAACATCCGGTAGCCTGCAGTGTTGCCAATTTAGCGAATGATATATATTTAATTAGCATAGCGGTTCTCAGACTAACCTGGCGACTTGTATTTCGATCGTCTAGCAACAGGTTTAACTATTTTAACCTTTATTTAGCAACCTTTTAAGTGATAAAATTATGAAAGGCATTCATTTCTCTTAACCACGCAAAGAAAGAGTATTGAAACCCCTAGCCGGTAAGAGGCATATCTGTTGGTAACACCGGCAGTACGAACTTCATATATTAATTAGGTTGAACTTGCAATAATTGAGATATATATATATATATATATATATATATAAATAAATACACACACACGCGGTTTTATACTTGTGATTGTTAATCGTTACTGTTAGCCCACCATAATTAATAGTGGAATGTCTCTTCCAACTGTTGGTCTTAACCACGAAACAAATTATAATCCGCCTTTATCTAGCCAAATATGGGGTGAATTAGTACGGGTACAATGCTGGTGAAAAACATGGGAAGTTATTGTAGATTCTAAGCGCTTGCTTCCTGGTTACGTAATGCATTGACATCCAGAAATGCTGCGGTGTCATTTAACAATTTTAGCAACAAATGTAACTACTTTGGCAACACTGCTGGCCTGCGCCCGCTGAAGCGTAGGCAGCTTCGCTTAGCTTCTGGAAACGGAAGTTAGGCCCGGCTACATATGGCTCTGCGGCTGGAAGAGCCGCGGTGAAAGGCTGAGCAAAAGCGGAATCGAGTGAGGCTTGCTGCGGTGAGAACTGGGGCGCGCCCATGCTCGTTGAAGAATAGTACAGATCCGTTTATCCTCCGCGAGAACGGAGCGTCGTAATTAATCAGCGTTTACCTCTGGCTTAAATACGGTCCACTTCCGATCGGAGGAATTGTTGGCGCGGGCCGAATGATACGAGGATGCCGGGGAGTTGAAAGTTTCGCGGTGGAAGCCCCTGATTAAGCCCTGATGTCGGGAAATCTTGTGGCTGGTCGAGCGGAGGCGTTGGCCGCGATGGAGCTTGGGGCTCGGGGGCGTTGGCTGGCGGAGAAGGAGAGATCCTGGGTCCGGTCAATTTGCTGCGGAGGATCCGCGAATCTCGAGTATGTCTCGTTGTTTGGAAGGAGAAAATGAGATCTGTGATCGTGGCAAGGGAGCAAGCCGAACTCTGGAAGACTAGAGATAATGGAGGTAAGGCTGCTTGATTATTTATAGGGGTTCTCTCTAGCGTTTATTGGGTAAGTGATGTGATTACTGATGATGAATTGGCTGTGTTAATTATGCGCGCGTGCTCCTCCCGAAACTTGTTTGTGAAACATCACGTGTTGATATGAACCGCTGTGACCAGAGCATGTGAGCGAAGCGGCGCAGTGTGATGCTCAATATTCTGCTTTGTGTGCGTGCGCTAAGCTCATTCGCTCAGGGCAAAAGCAAACGCTCCGCTAATGTTCCGCTCATGCTCACCGGTACACCAAATCCTGCCCAGATCATGCTCTCACATTAAATGTTTGTTTTCCGTAAAAAATTAGATTATTGAAAAAAAATGATAAATTAAAGCAGCAGTCCGATAAGTAACGGTTATGTTTCAGCTTGTAGAATTGTATCAATTTAAATGTATTCAATTAAAATAATTAATTTAAAAACGTGTCTTGTTTTTGAAGCCACCTGGCAAACCTTTGTTAATTTTTTTTTTAAACTATACTTTTCCATGAAAACACCGCTTCAGTTATTGTGCAACAGAACATTCAAAACACGCACACAAGATGAAATGCAGTTATAGAATTTCACAAAATACACCTTGCTTATCAGGCCCATGAAAGCACACACAAGTTGAAATGCACTTAACAAATAATTATTTTGTAGCATAAATAAAATAAATACACTTTCTAAGATTAAAATAGAGCTAAACTGCGGGGAAATGTGGTCTATCTTCACAGGATTTTAGAATGTACTTTTAGAAACATGATCTTAGACAAACTATTGCTCAGCCTATTCCACAGATTCTCAAACCAGCAAACTGCCAAAGGGCGTTCTGGGTTGAGCGAGCGGAGCGGGATCTTCAGAAAGGTGCTCTCTGCTCTGAAGGAACTAAGACCGCTACGCTCCCCGCGAGCTCCACTCCGCTCACATGCTCTGGCTGTGACCAGATTCAGAGTCAGTGAGTTGAACTGGATCAAATTGTTCATGAGTCAGTTTGATTTGCTGCAAATTTAACACTCAGGAGTTGATCCTGAGGGATTTTTTGGATCTTGGAGATTTTTGACAAGCCCTGACATTTGTGCTTATTTCTTTTACTAATACCATTTTAATGACTTTTTAATGTCTACTATTTTAATGTTTATGTTGTATTTAGGACAAACATGCAGTCCAGATTATAAACCTGATAAACACATTAATATGGCTGTTTTTTTGTTCTCTTCACAGGCTATATGGCTGTAATCTCACTGCTCAGTCTTGTGAGAGTTTGTCATCAGCTCTACAATCCTCAAACTCCCGTCTGAGAGAGCTGGACCTGAGTAACAATGACCTGCAGGATTCAGGAGTGAAGCTGCTTTCTGATGGACTGAAGAGAAACTGTAAGCTGGAGATACTGAGGTCTGATTTCAAACACTTTCATTTTTTATTTTTTTCATTAAAAATCACATTGCTAAGATTTATTGTGTGTGCAATTACTGTTTTTCTCATTCAGGATTTTCCATATGTAATCTCACTGCTCAGTCTTGTGAGAGTTTGTCATCAGCTCTACAATCCTCAAACTCCCGTCTGAGAGAGCTGGACCTGAGTAACAATGACCTGCAGGATTCAGGAGTGAAGCTGCTTTCTGACGGACTGAAGAGAAACTGTAAGCTGGAGATATTGAGGTATTTTGTTTCCATAAAATGATTAACAACATGCTACCAGGGCGGCTCTGGCCAATTTGCTGCCCTAGGCATGGTTTACCTGGTGCCCTTGCCTCACATTAGTGAATATTACCTAACTTGAACTAACAATGAACAATACATTTAACACAATTCAACTAAATTAAATATTAAGAATAATCACATCTGGTATTCCTGCACAAAACTGAATTAGCATACATTAGGCTACAGTTTAATCTTCAAAATAAATGTTAAACTTGTTGTATTTCCAGTAGATGCAGCAGTGTTCTACTAGACCATTCTAATGTTTTCACCATGAATTATAGCCTACTGAGAAACATACATCTTTAAAGTGCAATTTACATTCATTTTACTTGTTTGATAAGTCCAGTAATAGTCCTATACAAACATTACTAAATTTGGCAATTCAAACAAAAAATACAATAAATCCCCAAACTACACAACTGTCGCGTAACAATATGATTCAAACATGTTGTCATGTTACACGAAAAATTACACTTATGTTACAAAATCTCGGATCTCTGGAACTCCAGAGATGATTATTATCCTATTTTAAACTTTTAGACTATAGGCTTTCTAGACTAGGCTAGATTTATGTCTAAAGATTTATGCATCTCACAAATATGTTGTGTATGAAATAATGTCTGTGTTCATGTGTAAAACAAAAAACTGACGATTTATATGCTTAATCATCTGTAATTGTGTGTATATATATATATATATATATATATATATATATATATATATAATTAAAAACTTGGTGAGAAAGAATAGAATCTAACCCAATCAAATACAGAAAGTTCAAAATTAGTTTCTGGAATTAGTTTCTAGAAAATATTAACATCTTCCTGAGCTTCAGTTCATTTTATTGACACGTTTCAGAATCATATTCGCGGAGACTGATATGGCTGAAAGCACACCCTGTATATTTGATTTATTTCACAAAAGCACACGGTTTTGTTTATTGTGAGTCTACACAAATAAAAGTAGACTCTTTACAGATTCAAATGATGTATTACACTTTTATTACAGGATCATTTTAAGTTCTTTTCGCTGTCATCAGGAAAAAATACAAGCGACGGCGCTATTGTCGACCCCAAGAAGTTAACCCTGGGAGTCTAGTGACAATGTAGAAATACTTTTTGCCTGTTTTTAAGTACATTTGTACTTTTAATGGAGTATAACTGTTTCTGATTACTTTACTTTTGTGACTGAAACTACAGAAAATAACAGCACAAATGACTGTTAGTGGTGTCTGACAGCCAAACTAATGTAATGTGGACTGTTGCTGTGTGTCTGTAGGTTGTCTGGCTGTATGGTGACGGAGGAAGGCTGTGGTTATTTGTCTTCAGCTCTGAGTTCAAACCCCTCACACCTGAAAGAGCTGGACCTGAGCTACAATCACCCAGGAGATTCAGGAGTCAAGCTGCTCTCTGAAAAACTCCAGTATCTGGACAAACTCAAGTATGTTGAGCAGCAAGTTTTTAGGTTTTATTATCTGATTTTGAACTACTCAGTGTCTCTACAGGTGCATCTCAATAAATTAGAATGTTGTGAAAAAGTGTATTTCAGTAATTCAACACAAATTGTGAAACTCGTGTATTAAATAAATTCAATGCACCCGGACTGAAGTAGTTTAAGTCTTTGGTTATTTTAATTGTGATGATTTTGGCTCACATTTAACAAAAACCCACCAATTCACTATCTCAACAAATTAGAATACTTAAGACCAATACAAATATATTTTTTGTGAATTGTTGGCCTTCTGGAAAGTCTGTTCATTTACTGAATATGTACTCAATACTTGGTAGGGGCTCATTTTGGTTTAATTACTGCCTCAATTCGGCGTGTCATGGAGGTGATCAGTTTGTGGCACTGCTGAGGTGGTGTGAAGCCCAGGTTTCTTTGACATTGGCCTTTAGCTCATTTTTTTGGTCTCTTGTTTCTCATTTTCCTCTTGACAATACCCCATAGATTCTCTATGTTCAGGTCTGGTTTCTCTCATAGATTCTCTATGGGGTTCAGGTCTGGTGAGTTTGTTGGCCAGTCAAGCACACCAACACCATGGTCATTTAACTAACTTTTGGTGCTTTTGGCGGTGTGGGCAGGTGCCAAATCCTGCTGGAAAATGAAATCAGCATCTTTAAAGAGCTGGTCAGCAGAAGGAAGCATGAAGTGCTCCAAATTTCTTGATAAACGGGTGCAGTGACTTTGGTTTTCAAAAAACACAATGGACCAACACCAGCAGATGACATTGCACCCCAAATCATTACAGACTGTGGAAACTTAACACTGGACTTCAAGCAACTTGGGCTATGAGCTTCTCCACCCTTCCTCCAGACTCTAGGACCTTGGTTTACAAATAAAATACAAAACTTGTTCTCATCTGAAAAGAGGACTTTGGACCACTGGGCAACAGTCCAGTTCTTCTTCTCCTTAGCCCAGGTAAGACGCCTCTGACGACAACTGTAGCCAAATTCCTCGACACGTCTGTGTGTGGTGCTCTTGATGCCTTGACCCCAGCCTCAGTCCATTCCTTGTGAAGTTCACCCAAATTCTTGAATCGATTTCGCTTGACAATCCTCATAAGTCTGCGGTTCTCTCGGTTGGTTGTGCATCTTTTTCTTCCACACTTTTTCCTTCCACTCAACTTTCTGTTAACATGCTTGGATACAGCACTCTGTGAACAGCTTCTTTGGCAATGAATGTTTGTGGCTAACCCTCCTTGTGAAGGGTGTCAATGATTGTCTTCTTGACAACTGTCAGATCAGCAGTCTTCCCCATGATTGTGTAGCCTAGTGAACCGATCACGTCCCGGGTGCACGGGGCCTGTGCAGAGAAACACACGGAGTAGAGGTGGTGGGAGTGTTAGCAGTGCTGCATACTTACCCCGGACTTGTGAGCGTCAGCCCGGGATGTTTCCAGCGTTGCTTTCAGTTTCCTCAGCTGGGCCTGTTTCCCAAGCAGCTCGTGGATCCGTCTCTCCACGGTCTCCAGCTCCAGCTGCACCGAATGCAGCTCGAACGTGTCCTCACCTGCACTCAAAGGTAGACACAAATCCGCCATTAAAGCAAGTAACAGTGAAACAATTGTAAATGTGTGTGTGAATAGGGTATTAGCTGTGTTAGCGGCACCCGCGCTGGCTATGCTAACGGGCTATAAGCTAATAGCGGACTCAGGAAATCAAAATAAAACTTGCGATAACAAGGCGCTCTGATTATTTACGTTGCGGAATGCGATCGGGGATATATTCACACGTTATAGAAACAAAAATGATGGTGCATAAAATTGGATTTTAAGATAGAAAATAGACGATAAATAATTGACTTGACGGAGCTCAAACTCAAAACATGCGTCAGCGACAAGCAGAAAGTGACGTCAATAATGTAATTCCACACTCACATTTTTAACAGTGCACCATTCACCTAAGCTTAATCATCATCCCTTTGGCTGCTATTCCTTAAACTCAGTTCTTGTCTAGAAACAAAGTGAATTTATACCATCTATTTATGTGCACAACACAGACTTTTCAGGAGAGAGAGTAAAAGACACCGCGAGAAGCAGCTGCTACTGACCCTTCATGGCTTTAGCTGTACATTTCATAGACTGGTTTAATGTGCTTTAGACCAGTCCAGTCTCTGTGAAACCAAACAAGACCAGTGGTAAAATCCGGAGCAGATTTAGTGATTTCTTTTGTCTTGTTATTTGCTGTGAGATTTAGTCGGCAGTGAGAGACAGAGTCTGAAAGTGTGTGAGAGCTGCAACCCTGATGCTATTGCTATTCTATTATGTTTAGCATGTTGACATAACTAGAATATTGCTAGTGTGATTAAAGCATGGTTTAACATGTTGCTTATCTTGATTACATTGTTTTCAAAATCATTGGAAGACAAGATCATAATCGAAAATATAATAATAGGACTCTGTGTGTTTTATAGTGTGGATCATGGAGGTATCCAGAATTACAGCAGGACTACAGAAATGTATGACGCGCACACACACACACACACACACACACACAGTTTTGTGCTTTAGAAGGACTCTGATGTCCAAACCAGTAGTAAAAAGCTGGTTTAAAGGGGTCATGAATTGAGAAATCAAATGTTCCTCGATCTTTTGACATAAGAGGTCACTGTACTTTAAAAATAACTCAAAACATTCTCATGAGTCTAAAAACAGCTTATATTGAAGGAAAGCTGCTAAAACAACTACCTTTGTCTTTAATAAAGTTTCAGACCATATTAGTTTCTGGTCATTTGTTTGCTTCATTTTACCATGGATTTGTTTTAAACAAGACACAGTTTGATGCAGGATTTTCAGAGAATTAAACTAAAGGGCGATGCTGTGTGACTATATTGAATCAGATATTAATGTCACAACACACAAGTAAGAGTAACTGTGTTTTTATTACTATTGCTTTGTCTGTTATTATAGATCGTTTGATATTTACTGAGTGTTTAATCACAGCAGCATCCATCTATAAAGGATGTAGTCATGCATAATTTTACATGAACACTGATTTGTAATTTGTCAGTTATGTAGAGACTCAAAATATCTAAACTTGATTTGCCACATACAATGAAATACAAAATGTGTGATACACATAAATAGAGTTAACAACATAATGACATAAACATGTTACTGTAACATTTTCAGTTAAACACTAAAATAATAGTGTAAGCTAACTGCTGCTTCACAAATACATAAAGAATAAATATAAATACTAGGGCTGTCAACCGATTAAATTATTTAATCGCACATTTTTATTTGTTCTAAATGCACCTTAAATGAATACTTTTCAAGTTTTTAATACTCTTATCAACATGGGCATGAACAAATATGGATGCTTTATGCAATATGTTTATTATTATTGAAACCATACTCGACATAGAGCATGAAGACTAGACATGTTTCAAAAGTCATAGATGTTTTTCAGAAGAACTTGTTCATGTCTATTCGACACATTAAAAATAAATACAAGGTTTCCATTACTTCTCTTTCTCTGCACTGAGCAATTTACTGACACAAACCTGTTTACATTTCTGCAGGACAGCTCTTCTTCTGAACATGCAAAATGTACATAGCCTATATTGTTTATTACATTGGTTTCCTTCTCTGTGCCCACATACTGTATTTTGATGCAGCAAAATTCTCAATAAAACAGTTTTTAAGTTATATATTTTACTGTTTCTGTTGTCAGACAACAGTATGAATATGAAAAAGTGATTGAAATGCGACCCATTAAGACTACATACATCTCCTTTACAAGATGTTAATCTGCACAAAAATCCTTATGATCGAGCCGTTGATTAAATAAAATACCCATAAGATAATGACAATAGCTGTGCTGTGATTTTGGCTATACTTGCATGTAAAATTAGAGAAGCAAGCAACAACATAATATCTGTTTAACTGAATTAAGCTCTGCTCTTCTCTGCTGCGCACTGAACAGAAACTGAGCAGATGCAGAGAGACAGAGATGTGTGTGTGTGTGCGCGTGCTGAACAGAAACTGAGCAGATGCAGAGAGAGAGAGGTGTGTGTGCGCGTGCTGAACAGAAACTGAGCAGATGCAGAGAGAGAGAGGTGTGTGCGCGTGCTGAACAGAAACTGAGCAGATGCAGCGAGAGGAGAGAGATGATGTGTGTGTGCGCGTGTTGAACAGAAACTGAGCAGATGCAGAGAGAGAGAGAGATGTGTGTGTGAGCATGCTGAACAGAAACTGAGCAGATGCAGAGAGAGAGAGGTGTGTGTGCGCGTGCTGAACAGAAACTGAGCAGATGCAGAGAGAGAGAGGTGTGTGTGCACGTGCTGAACAGAAACTGAGCAGATGCAGCGAGAGGGAGAGATGTGTGTGTGCGCGTGTTGAACAGAAACTGAGCAGATGCAGAGAGAGAGAGAGAGATGTGTGTGTGAGCATGCTGAACAGAAACTGAGCAGATGCAGAGAGAGAGATATGTGTGTGTGCGCGTGCTGAACAGAAACTGAGCAGATGCAGAGAGACAGATGTGTGTGTGTGCGCGTGCTGAACAGAAACTGAGCAGATGCAGAGAGAGAGAGTTGTGTGTGTGCGCGTGCTGAACAGAAACTGAGCAGATGCAGAGAGAGAGAGATGTGTGTGCGCGTGCTGAACAGAAACTGAGCAGATGCAGAGAGACAGAGATGTGTGTGTGCGCGTGCTGAACAGAAACTGAGCAGATGCAGAGAGAGAGAGATGTGTGTGTGGCGTGTTGAGCGCACCACGTCCTTTCAACAGCCTTACCACCGTCACTCGCGTGCACACACGTCACTCGCACACAAATACACTTCACTCACATACAAACACATCACTCTCACGCGTGTCACTCACACACAAACACACGTCACTCGCGTCGCATATACACACACACGTCCTTTCGGCGCACACACTTTCGCGCGCACACACACACACGTCATCGGCACACACACACACGCCACTCGTATGGCAAGCCAAAAGGTTCAGATTTACGCTATAGGAATTTGAGGTTTGAGGAATTACCATACCACACTGAGATGCACTGAGTCAGTACACTTTCTATGGCCCCGGAATAGAACGTTTTCAGGATTGCTGGTGAGACCCTGAATTTCCTCAGCTGTCGCAGATGGTACAGTCTTTGCCTGGCTTTCTTAACCTGTGTTTGAATCTGTGTAGTCCAAGTTAGGTCCTCGGAGATGTTTACACCGAGGTACTTGAAGCTGCTCACCCTCTCCACAGGGGTCCCACTGATCATAAGAGGAGTGTAGGGCCGCTGCTGTCTCTTCCTGAAGTCCACGATCAGCTCCTTAGTTTTGCTCACGTTCAGAGAAAGACAGTTGTCCTGGCACCATGATGTGAGTCTCTCCACCTCATCCAAGTATGCGGCCTCGTCATCGTTGTTAATGAGGCCCAGAACCACAGTATCATCCGCAAATTTGACAATGGAAGTGGAGCTGTGAGAGGACACGCAGTCGTGGGTGTATAGAGAGTAGAGCAGGGGGCTCAGGACACAGCCCTGTGGGGCTCCTATGTTCAGGGTGATGGAGGTGGAGGTGAACTGGCCGACTTTCACCACTTGTGGTCTGGCGGTGAGGAAATCTTGAATCCAGTCACAAAGTGAAGTGTTTAGGCCAAGGTCTGAGAGTTTAACAGCCAGCTTGGTGGGGACTATAGTGTTGAAAGCTGAGCTGTAGTCTATGAATAGCAGCCTGGACGATAGTCATTCAGGCAAGAGGGTTTACTGTTCTTAGGCACAGGGATTATGACAGATTTTTTAAAGGAGGTGGGAACAACAGAGGTAGCAAGGGACTCATTAAATATGGAAGTAAACAAACCAGCAAGCTGATCAGCACAGGACCTCAGAACGCGGCCAGTAATCCCATCAGGTCCTGCTGCTTTCCTTACGTTCACTCTCTTTAGTTCCCTCCGAACGTCGTCCTCCGACACGGTGATTACATGATCATCGCTGCTCTGCCTGCTGCTTCCTGACGCGCTGATCAGCAGAGTCGCACCGCCATTACATTCAAAGCGGCCGTAGAAGGTGTTTAGCTCTTCGGCCAGCAACGGATCTGCTCTCACCTCTGCGGAGGAGTTATTTTCAGAGGAACAGATGGTCTTCAGTCCCTGCCACATGCGTCGAGAGTCATTGAGCTGGAAATGTGACTCAATTCTCTCTCTGTACCGGTGCTTAGCGGCTCTTATTGCATGTCGGAGAGCATAACAAGAGGCCTTGTACTCGCTCATGTTTCCTGACAACAGACCGGCATTGTATGCGGCAGTGCGATGGTTAACCGCATCACGGATTGATCTGTCCACCCACGGTTTCTGATTAGAAAATGTCCTTATTGTTACCGTTTCAGTGGCTTGCTCGGTTAGCGTGTTTACAAAGCTTAATGCTACATCCGTGAATTCGCTGACGTCAGCTGAACTCGCCCGGAACATGTCCCAGTCGACGTCATCAAGAGCCGCCTGTAGCGTAGCTTCAGAGTGGGAGGACCAGCGCGTCACTTCCCTCTCCACCGGTGGTTCCTGAACGATCCTTTGTTTGTATTCCGGTGTGAGGAAAATGGCGGCATGATCTGATTTGCCAAAAGCCGGCAGTGAGTGGGCTTTGTAGGCATTTTGAGGAGTGTATTAGTGATCGAGTGTATTCAGTCCTCTGGTTGGACAGGATACATGCTGATGAAAGTTAGGGATGACCTTCTTGAGGTTGGCTTTGTTAAAGTCCCCCGCGATGATACATGCAGCGTCAGGATGTTTATTGATGTAGCCGCTGAGCTCATCGTGGAGTTTGGACAGAGCCAAGCTAGTATCTGCTTGTGGTGGAATGTGGCGGCAGTAACGATGATCGATGAAAATTCCCGGGGCAGATAGAATGGGCGGCAGATAATGGATAAGTTATATTGTTGTCTTTTCTGCTGTAAAGGTTAAGTGACTATTCACAAACTTTTTTGTTCATGGTATAATACTGTAAATGAGGACATATTTAACGTCTTCCATTCATTATTTGTAGCGCACCAGCCATCCAGTAATCACAACAATTTTGTGCTTCGCTGCTTTTACAACATCTTAAAAACATAGTCACTGTTTTAATGTGCTCAAACAGAGGATTTTTCTGAAGAACAGTTAGCAGTTTAACTTTCCAGAACAAACACTCATGAAACTCATCACAAAACAGAGTAGTTGTGGGTTTTCCAGGTAACAGCAACAAGGTAGTCACTTATTGAGTTTACATACATTTTCGGCAGCACAGTGAATGTTTAAGACAAAGATTATAATTGTTTGCGTTTTATGCTTAAGCACATTGTGTCTGGCTATACTTGAGACTTTGAAGACCAGATTATGTTTTGTGAACAGTAAATGCAGAAAACCAACCAACCATTCTTCTACTTTAATTTTTTGGCAAGCAACCTGAATCTTAATATTTTTTTTAAACAGCTCTGTTAAACAATTTGCTGCAAGATTTAAGTGTATTTCATGGCCAAAGAATAAATAACTCTTAACACACTTGTATTGGAACTAGGAGCTTTTTATTTTAATTAGGGATGGGTCACGATTTTCGAATATTCGAATATTCTATTTAATTCTAGAATATCGATTAGGTTGTGCGATTATTTTCTAAAGGTGTACCAGGGCTTGACAATAAAGACTGTCCGATGGCGTGCAGGACGCTCGGATTTGTCACTTGCCAGATCGGGCCACTGCAGGTGGTCACTAAATTGTATCATTTGCATGCGTTTTTAAGCCTTGTTTGTTTACAAATGTAAGCGATTCAAAAGCATTTGGGCGCGAAAGACAACTCCTTTCAGTACATGCGTGTTGTGTTCTGTTCTGTGTGAACAGCACGAGCACAGACAGCCGCGTCTCTGACACCGCGAGCCGCCTGAACGGGCAAACACATGATGTCTAACTAGCCCTCTTGGCAAGTAACTTTAGCAATAATTAATATATATTGAATTTATATACTGGAGTACAGATGCACAGATCAACAGGATATTTATTTGTTTTATTTAGAGCATCTTCTGTTCCGTGCCTGCACACAAACACACTGCAGCACTGTCGGTGGCGGCACACATACATAGTGTGTACACAATTCATACACACACACACTATAGTGTGAGTGCTAACCACGCCGGAGAACGGAACTTCTGATGCGTGCAGCCTGATTGCGTGAACAATAGACCTGTTAAGCAATATATTGTGAGAGGGTCGTTTGTTACAGCGTCCCAAACAACTCAAAATAATAAACCAAAGTTAACAAAACGATGCACTCCACAGAGTGCTTCTCTGTCGCCTTCACGTGCTGTTTCCCATTAATGAAGCCGTGACGAGCTCCCTGCATTTAAATTATTATTTTTTTGCTGAAATAATAAGGTAATATTCCACTGGTTGATATATTATATTTATATGCAAAATATGTGTGTTGTTTTTCGTGTTAAATGTGAAGAATGACAGGTTGGATGCCACACTTATTATTATTTTTGTTTTTTTTGGCAGAGTATACAGGTGTAATTTTAACTTTAACTTCAGGCAATGTAACATGATTTTATGATCGTATTTTTGACTTTATTCTTAAAATATTATGACGTTATTTATTTAGTTATTTATTTGAGAAAGATAAACTGATCAAACGTGCGCTGGCCGCTTGGTATTTAAAAAAACAAAAACTTGAATTTAACAAAAATAAGATGTTCCAATCATATTTCTAAATTAAATTAATAAAGAAAGGAAACAAAATAATGACCAATTTGTTATTAAAAACCAAAACTGAACTATTTAAATGGCTCAGCTAGAGAGAGAGAGAGAGAGAGAGCGAGAGAGAGAGAGAGAGAGAGAGAGAGACTGCTGCTGGGCTCTATATTCCTTCCCTTGTTTCAATTCAAAGTTCACCGAACTAATTGTGAACAACACTCCCGTCTTCTTCCCGAGCATGTGAACATGTTCATTTAATATATTTGTTTATATGAAATAGGTTATTGTTATGAAGACAGACGTTAAAATTAATGTTCACATAATAAGTGCCGTCATTCAGGCGGTTCACAATGTTTTAGCGTGTAATATGCTTTAAGAATGATATTCTGTTTAGCGCGCAATAAGTTTTACGCCTAATATTCATTGATGCATTAATCAGATTTAAGATTTTCTTTTTAATAATATGAATGTTCATGCTCATTTTTTAAAAAGAAATGTCCTAGCGTTATGAGCAGTTGATAATCGACGGACTGTTCTGTTAATAAATGCCTCCTTCGGTTATGTTATATTAATATGTTTCAGCAATCATACTTTACAACCATTAATTGTCTTGGGTTAAGATAGACTATTCTCTAATAATTAATTAAACAGTTTGTTATCATACAGATTGAAAGCCTGGACGGTCTCTCTCCCCCCCTCTCTCTCTCTCTGTGTGTGTGTGTGTGTGCGCGTGCGTGCGTGCGTGCGTGCGTCGTCTGTGCATCTTGTGAGGAGGGTGCGATTTTCGAATAATCGAATAATACCCAGTCATTATCGAATATTACTTTTGCTTAAATGCCCATCCCTAATTTTAATGAAAGTTTACATTTGCAATGACACTCGTGAACAAATCAAAACGACAGTATCTTACAATATTTACATCGTAATACAATGGCAATCAAAAGAGTTCAATAGTTATAAGTGACAATTATTGAGGTCTGAACATATGGGGTGGAAACATTTGACTAAAAGGTTTTGTGGGTGATTTGGACAGTTGTTTAGGCATCACAAACATGAAGGGGGAAAACACAAAGAAAAACAAAACGTCATGTGATTTTACAACGCTCTCTTCCACACTCAATAACCGTCCCGAGTTGTCCCGGTCCTGCAACAAAAATGGCTGCCCACTGCTCCGTGTGTGTGTTTTCACTACTGTGAGTGTACTTGGATGGGTTAAATGCAGAGCACAAACTCAGAGTATGGGACGTCATACTTGGCCACACATCACTTCACTTTTTCATCTTCCGACATAGTTGTGTAAGAAATAAAAAGCTACATACTGCATCACTTATGCCTGGTTTCACAGCCAGGGCTTAGACTAAGCCAGGGTTAGGCCATAGTTAAATTAGGACATGTAGCTTTTATTAACATAACAAAATAAAAAACACTACTGGTGTGCATCTTGAGACGAAACAATGGCACTGACAATTTAAGAACAGTCAATGCAAGTTTCTGTCAGTTAAAACAGCTCAAACATGCATTTTAGTCTGCATGGGACTAAGCTGAAGCCTTGTCTGTGAAACAAGGGGTTAGTGTTAAAAGAACTGTTGCCAAATATATACCATACCAGTATTTACTTAAATCCAAACAGCAATTTTTTTATATAAATGGAACAAATAAAGAGCCCAGAGGTGCATTTCATTGACTACGTCCAATATACCGTCACTCTCCAGGAAATGGAAGAGTTTGCAGTAAACATTAGTCAGTCCCTGCCATGTCACCCCAGAGCCTCTCAACTATTTGGTTATAAGTGCTCCTGCCTCTGATGGCACTGCCTCTTCCAGAGCCCCTGAAAATGTTCATAACTCAGAAAGCATTGGTTTTCTCCTCCATGATCCATCCTAACCCTAGAATGCACTCCACATCTGGCCAAGGCATTTAAGAAGCAATGCATTACAACACTGCTGCGGCATGGAGGAAGACTATAAGACGGCTGCAGCTATTGATACCCTTGTGAATGACAATTCTCCATCTAAACCAAAACAAACACACGAGAGAGACCTTAGACAAACAAAACAATTGTACAGTACTTGTTTTAATGTGTCATGCTTCTATATATAGCAAAATATTATTGTAGAATTTCACTATAATGAAAAAAAAATTATACGGTAATATTTTAAAGTGTTATTTATTGCTGTGATGCAAAGTTGAATTTTCAGCTTCATTACTACAGTCTTCAGTGTCACATGATCTGTCAGAAATAATTCTAATATGCTGCTCGGTTATTATTGGTATCAGCATACATATAAAGTAGCACAACTGTTTTCAACATGGATAATAAAAAAAATGTTTCTTGAGTATGCAAATCATCATATTAGAATGATTTTTGATGGATCACATGACACTAAAGACTGGAGTAATGAAGATGAAAATAACATTGTAATACTATTTCACAATATTAATGTTTTTACAGTATATATCAAAAATGCAGCCTTGGAGGGCATAGAGACATCATTAAAAACAATACAAATTTGTATTGTTCTAAACATTTGTACTGTACGTCAAAAAAAAACGATAATAATTATAAGCTACATAACGTGTATTATAAAAAAATTATAATAATTATATAATAATTATAATAATATTGCTGCGTAACTTGTGTATATTTACCTCATCAATTTATGGTTGCCAATTTGCCATCAAGGTGCCGCAGGGTGTTCGGTCCAGCGACACTGTAGTCTTCTGTGGTCTTTGCGATATTGCAGCGCAGCTACCCTAGGTTCAATTTGAACTAAACTCCTCTGCACTGTTTCTCTGGACCCAAACACCATCTGCCAGTAACTGTGCCCTCACAGCCTCAGATCCAAGCTGGTCATTCCCCAGCCATGAAGTCAGCAACCATTTCATCGAGCGCAGCATCTCTTATGTCGGAATATGACACGGAACCACTCAAATTGAACTCCCTGGAACAAACATAATGACTGTTAGTTTTCAATATATAATTCATATTAATGCAGATTTAAAAAATACATGTATTTAAAAAATAAAAATCTTGAATCAATACTTCCACTCAAATGGATTAATGATGCTGAAAATTCAACTTTTAAAAATCACAGGAATAATTTATATTTAATATATTCCAGGGATAGGCAACGTCGCTCCTGGAGTGCTGATGTCCTGCAAAATTCAGCTCCAACCTAATCAAACACAGCTGAACAAGCTAATCAAGGTCTTCCTGATCAGGCAGGTGAGGGTTTTTTCAGGGTTGCAGCACCTCCAGGACGATATATTTAAATAGAAGTGTTGTTTTAATACATCAGAATATAACTGGTTTTACAGCATTTTTACAGTATCAAATAGATGTAGCCTTGGTGAGAAGAAAAAAAAAAACTTCATTAAAAATATTTTTTTTAAAGTACAGTTCACCCAAAAATTAAAATTCCATCATTATTTACCAACCCCCCAGGTCATCCATAATGTATAAATTGGTTCCCAACCACATTCACAGAGCCCACACCCTTTTCAGGTTTTGGAGTCGCTCAATGGGCTGAATCGGTTGTGTTTGATTAAAAGAGACATGCAAGATGTGCCGTGTTGGTTTGGTGGGGTGGGATCCAGAAACGTGGTTCAGCGCCACTGATGTAGATGTCCTTTTTAGCAGAACAGAAAATATGATTTCAGAAGAAAACATTTTCCTCCATTTAATGCAAGTGAACAGGCCTCAACTTAGACCAGTTTTGATGTTCCAAAAGTCCTTGTTTAGGTTATTAAGCATCTTCTCTAGCAAAATGAGCAGTTATTATTATATATATATATATATATATATATATATATATATATATATATATATACACACATACACTTTTTATATATAAATGCCACCACATCACGTGTGACCCTCTCAGCTTGCATACAGCACAGTTGTGAATTGTGAAGTAAACCATCTTGTGAATAGACATCAGAGCTTTTTGTTTTTAAATAAAAGTCTTACTTGTGCTTAAAACATGGATTTTGGACTGTGAAATGGTCTATATTGAGCCCTGTTCACTTGCATTAATAAAATCCTGGAATGTTTACCTCAAAAACAGGGGTTCTCAACTCTGGCCCTTGAGTGCCACACATTTTTACCTCAAACCTTGATCAAACTCACCTGCTTGTAACTTTCTAGTGATCCTAAAGACATTGATTAGCTTGTTCAGGTGTGTTTGATTGTGATTTGTAATGTTTCACTCACCTTGTCCATGCTCTCTGTCAGTGACTTCTGCTATACTCCCATGTCACGGAGTAACTGATCAGCTGCTGTACAGTAATCAGCCGCCCTCTTGCCCGTTCAAGGCTTCTTTGCAATGTTTCCAATCTAATATATAATCTAGCTATTTGACGGCGCTAATACTGTTTTAAACGGCGTCAAAAACGGCGTTTTGTATGTAAACGCGATCTATCTATAGCGTGAATCTGAACCTTTTGGCTTGCCATATGTGTGTGCGTGAGTGACGTGTTTGCGTGTGCGTGAGTGACGTGTTTGTGTGTGCGTGAGTGACGTGTGTGTGCGCGCGAGTGACGTGTGTGTGTGTGTGTGTGTGTGTGTGTGTGTGTGTGTGTGTGTGTGTGTGTGTGTGTGTGTGTGTGTGTGTGTGTGTGTGTTGGTTAGTGTGCATCAATCGAAGCAGTGCATTAATATGGAACGGTGATTAAACTGACAGTTCAGATTTCCTGCACACCTGCCAGCCAAACAGAATCCAGTATTCAGACAGACCATAGTGTATATATACTGTGTATATAAAAGACTGGTTGCTGCTGGAAGAGGTGGATGATTGGACGGCAGTCACACACAGCTACAGCTGGAGAGGAGAGAGGATAGAGTCAGTTCAGTGGATGGGGATTATTAGGAGGCCGTGACTAACACTAACCCCTTTTGGTAATATATTGTATAATCATCGCCATCTGTTTGATTACATGTAATTTGACTAACTGCATGATTTTTACTGTATATTTCTGCCACTAATAACCTACTCCTAGATATATTGTAGAAACATACATTTTCTGTAAAGCTGCTTTGCAGTAATTTGTATTGTGAAAAGCGCTATACAGATCAATTTGAATTGGATGTAATTGAATACGGGCCAGTGGAGGTGATTTGGCCAGTTACACCCCCACTCTTTGAGAATTGCCATGGGATTTGTAATGAGCACAGAGTCAGGACCTCGGTTTAACGTCTCATCTGAAGGGTGGTGCTTGTTTACAGTATAGTGTCCCCATCACTACACAGGTGCATCTCAGAAAATTAGAATATGGTGAAAAATATTTTTTTCTTGTAACTTATTTCAAAAAGTGAAACTTTCATATATTTTAGATTCATTACATGTAAAGTAAAAATAGGCATGTTCTTAATGTAACTCATATAGGTTATAACATATTACATGCACGCACAGTTTTAAGGCATGTAGTTTTAATCTTCTTTTTGTTAACTTCATGCCTTAACTGACCACGACATTGCATACACGTAGTTTATATGAATTGATGATACAGGCTACAGCGTGCGTGCCAGTTTCCGCGCTCGTTTGTCTCGCGCCTGCTGCAGAAGTGAAGCTGGAGCGCGCGTCTGAAACGTCTCCCGTTAGATGTGCTCGTAAAGATGTTCTGCGACTGATTAAATGCACTTCTTGTCAAGAAAAAAACAGACAGAAACAGCAGTTATGAGTAGGGTGGCCAACCCTAGGCTCCGCCCCTACGTTAACGGCATTAAAAAACTGCAAGGGTAAATAAATAATAACTGATGTTTGAATAGTACAGCGTTTTCTTTACTCAGCAGGCTCGTCCAGGGCGGGCACTAGTGACTCACAGGGCGGGCCAGGCCCCCCATTGCCCGCCCATGGCGCCGGGACTGAGACCGGCTGCGCAAGACTCACCTGGCACGATGTGTTAGGCCACTTTCAATAGGTTTTTCTCTGTATTAGAGCGGTTTTGAACTTACTGTTTGAAGGCATTCGTTTACTGGATCTTTGACTGAAACCTTTACAGGAGAAAGTGGTGGACGAAGTACACAAATCAAGTAGTAAAAGTACAGATATGTATAATAAAATATCACTCCAGTAAAAGTACTGCTTTTTTAAATTTACTCGAGTGAAAGTACAAAGGTACTTGTTTTAATGTACTTAAGTAAAAAAGTACTGATAGAGATATGTATTTTGCTATTTTATATAGACTACTTAATTTAATATTAGCACATATTTTTATAACCCTAGTGCTCAAAATACCTGTGATTTTCCCAAAATAACCACTATATGGAGTCAAGATATATATTATGTTGTTGATATGGACTACGTTGACGAGAGTGATGTAGTAATGTTCACTGTGAAGCTTACACTGCGATGTACCTGCGAGTTATGAATAAACATTCATATGTCTACTCTGCTAGTTGAGCTAAACAATATAAAAATGTATAACGTTGCTGTAGATAAACAATATAAAAACAGACGTCACAGGGCTAAATGCGTAGCATTTTAATAAAACTGCTAAAGTTACAGCAGTGGTGAATATGAACGAGCATGAGTTATTTTATTGAATCTGTGTAATTTTAATGTTTCGTTTTTCTGACCTAAAACATAGAGACACTGATGTTGTGTATGTGATTTCAAGTATTTCAGAGGGCTTAAATAGATCACCTTTACAGCAGATTTAGTTCACAAACAACTGACAGTTTTGAGCTAAATATTATTTTCAGTTACAATAATTAATCCTAAAATTCGCCATTAGTAACTTACTTTTGGCAGCATCAGACGCGCGCGCTCACGAGATCTCGCGGTTGAGTTCAGTTCACTGGAGACTCGTTCTAAACGATTCATTTGAATCAGTGACTCGACTCGAGAACAGCTGTGATCGGATCATTCCAATTCGTCCACTCTTACATAATATTCCCATAAAAGACTGCTAAAACACACACATGAGATATATGAGAATATATATCACAATCTGTTCTGGGACACAGGTTTAGGTTAAGAGCAGGTTCTTATATAAAAGATCATGTGTTTGTGTGTCTGATTTAATCATTCATTCATAATTCCTGATTCTGATGTGTTTTATCTCCATCAGATTCCCGTCAGCTCTCTCTGGATCTGAACACAGTGAATAAACGCCTCCGTCTGTCTGAGAGAAACAGAGTGATTACTAACACTGACACAGATCAGTCGTATCTTGATCATCCAGACAGATTTGATGATTATCATCCTCAGGTGTTGTGTAGAGAGAGTGTGTGTGGACGCTGTTACTGGGAGCTGGAGTGGAGTAGATATGTATTTATATCAGTGTCATATAAGAGCATCAGGAGGAAGGGACGAGGTGTTGAGTGTGGGTTTGGATCTAATGATCAGTCCTGGAGTTTGATCTGCTCTCGCTCCAGATACTCATTCAAACACAATAACATACAGACTGCTCTCTCTGTGAAGCCCATCAGCAGCAGAATAGGAGTGTATGATGATGATGATGATGATGATGATGATGATGATGATGATGATGATGATATCAGGAGAATAGGAGTGTTTGTGGATCACGGAGCAGGAACTCTGTCCTTCTACAGCGTCTCTGACACAATGAGCCTCATCCACACAGTCCAGACCACATTCACTCAGACGCTCTATCCTGGGATTATGGTTTGGTATGGATCATCAGTGAAACTGTGTTGATGAATCAGAATAGACTGACGAGAGATTCTACCCATAATGCTTTGAGCTGCAGGATAAATCAGTAACAGATGTTATAGAGTCTCTTCATCACATTAATATGAACATAAATCAGAAGAAATGTGTGTCAGAAATCCACATAGAGAGTCAGATCAATCATTCATTCAGAACATATTCATCTGATTTCTCTGTATTGTTTTTGTGCACAAATAATAAAACACAGTGACAGACCATCTTGAGATCAGATTGTGATTGATGAATATGTAATCACTATTTCTAGTTTCTCACTGTAAAGATGCTTTGAATCACTGTACAATAAAGCTGATGAATCTGAGAGATGTCTGAATGATTTATGAATATAATCGATTCCTCACGAGACTAAATATAACGTTAATCACAGCATTTAATCAAATATAGTTATTATAATACAGTGAAGACTTATTACCATATCTTCTTCAGAAAATAACGTGACAGAATATTTATTTTATAATATTTACTAGTTTGAAAGTGTTTTAATGACAATAGATTCATCAGAAAAATCAAATATGTAAAAACTTTGCTGATTGATTTGAACAAGTGTAAATATATAATGCAAATATTACTTTAGCTGAAGACTTTGTATCGATACTGGAGTCATTTTTATTGATTAAACAATGATTTCAATTATAGCAAACAACTAATGAAATGTGTTACAATTGAATCATCCTACTGTACTGTAAAATATCAACTATTTCATAATAACAATAATAATATTAACAACCATTTTATTTCATAACATTAACAAATCAAAATAATTATTACAATAGAATCAACAAAGAAAGGTCACAATTGCAATTATCCTATTATACTACAAAATAAAAAACTGTATTTAAAAATGATAATAATCAAAATATGAATTTTATTTTCAGTATATCAAAAAGGAAATGTTACAATAATCCTACTGTACTAAAAATGGGTATTTAAAAATAATATCCTAATTATTTTAGTTATTTATTGATGATTATAACAATTACCCAAAACCATAAAAAGTTAATATAAAATAAAAACTCAGTATTCAATAATAATAATTATCATTATTAGTATATGAATTTTACAAGATTTGTTACAAATCTTTAATATGTAATATTGGTTATAATTGCAATAATCATACTGTACTGTAAAATAAAATACAAATTGATTTTTAATAATAATAATAATAATTTGTATTGTTATATTATTATTTAAATAACAATTAAAAACATTTTACTATTATTAATGACTATTGCTATATTTGTAATACACAATGAAATGTGAGTATTTAATAGTAACAATAGTCATAATATGCATTTTATTTAATCTTTCCCCTATATTTGATCTATTTTATTATTTTAATATAAAAAAGGAAACGTTACAGCTGCAATAATCCTAATATACTGTAAAATAAAAATGGGTATTTCAAATTAAGAATAAACTCATTATTTTAGTTAGTTATTGTTAATTATAATAATTACACAAATCCATAAAAAGTTACTATTGCAGTAATAATATTGAACTGTAAAATAAAGTCTGAATTTATGAAATAATAATAATAACCCAAATATGAATTTTATTTAATGTGAATTTTATTATTTTAAGCATATCAAAAGAGGAGATGTTATAATTGCAATAATCCTACTGTACTAAAAAAACAATGAGTATTTACAAATAATATCCTAAATATTTTATTCATTTATTGTTAATTATATCATAACAATTACCAAAACCATAACAAAGTACCTATTTCAATAATCATATTGTTCTGTAAAACAAAACTCAGCATTTAATAATAATAATATTAATAATATAATGTTACAATAATCATATTCCACTGTAAAAAAATATATATATAATTTGTATTTATTATTATTATTTATTTATTTTTTAAATCAGAACAATAAAAAACATAAGATAATATTGCAGTAGTTGTACGGAAAAATTAAATGTGAGTAATAGTAAAATGTCTTAATTGTTATTTAAATAATAAAATACAAGTATAATAATAATAATTAATAATTCATATTTAAATAACAAATCAATAAAGAAAGGTTAATTTAGATGATCCTATTATACTATTTAATAACAATACAACTATCACAGTAACCTTGTTGTACTGTAAAATAAAATGTCAGTAATAATAATAATGACAATAATAATAATGATGCATTTTATTTTATTATTTAAATAACAATCAAAATAAAACATACTATTACTAGTTACTTTTGCAGTAATTTTACAATAAAATAAAAGTGAGACAAAAATAATAAGAAGAAGAAGAATAGCAACCAAAATATGAATTTCATTTTATGTTACTTATTTTAAGTATATCAAAAAAGGACATGTTACAATTGCAATAATCCTATTGTATTGTAAAATAAAACTCAGTATTTAGTAGTAATAATAATATTAATAACAATAATATAAATGTTATTTGATTGTTTAATGTATATCAAATTAATAAAGATTTGTTTAATCTTGAATTGAATTATTTCAAATATGACAAATATAACATAAATATTATTTAAAAATGTTATAATCCTATTATATTGTAAAATAAAACTCAGTATTTAGTAGTAATAATAATATTAATGTTATTTGATTGTTTCAAGTATATCAAATTAATAAAGATGTGTTTGTTTAATCTTGAATTGAATTGTTTCAAATATGTAATATTTGTTACAATAGCAGTAATCCTACTGTACTATAAAAGAAGTAATAATAATAATATATTTCATAAGAAATGAATAAATACATTTGTTGAAATCCTACACAATACAATCCTATTGTTCTTTGATATTGTACTCATTGGTGGAGGTTGAGGAGATTCCCTCGTTAGCACTTAAAAACACTACATGTGACGAATTATCAAATACATATTACTCTAAAATAAAGAAATAACCAAAATATGAATGTGTTTTCTTTTATTATAACAAATAAACAAATCCAGAAAAACGTTACTGTTGCAATTATCGTATTGAATTGTGAAATAATAAGAATAATAAGAAATATTATTTAAAAATGTTATAATCCTACTGTACTGTAAAATAAAAAGTGGGTATTTAATAATAATAAAAGTAATAATAATAATGAGCAAAATATGAATTTTAATTTATTATTAGTTAAAGTATAATAAATTCCTAAATAAATATTATAATTGCAATCGTACTATAAAATAAAAATGTTATATTCAATAATAGTAAAAACCAAAATATGAATATTATATTGTAATTAAATTATAATAAATCATTAAAGTAATTTTGTTTGCAATAATCCTATTGTACTGTAATTTAGTTGTAATAATAATAACTAAATAATTCATTGTATTAATTATTATTTAAATTAGTCAGTAAAGAAATATAACAATCCTGTTGTAATAATAATAATAATTTTAGAGCACAACGGTAAAGTCGCAGTACTAATATTTATAGCGGTCTTTGCTTGTAAAACCTCAGAGTTGTATTTGATCAGAAACGCTTCATTATAAATGTGAAGATGTGTTTTCAGATGCACGTCCTGTACATTGTTCGGTTCTGGATGAGCCCGTGCCGCAGGGCCTAGTCACGGGTCAAAACACCGCTAATCCGTTCCGATGAAAACATTAAACAGGTTCTCCCCACTCAGTGACGCACACACTGAGAAACCTGATGAAAGTGCTCTAGTTATTGGCGACTCTATTGTACGGAACCAGCCACCATAGTCCATTGTTTACCGGGAGCCAGAGCGCCTGACATCTTGGCAAATTTAAAAGTGCTGCTAATGCTAAACGTAAATTCAGTAATATAATAATTACTCTGTAACATGCATGTGGGGTGGGGGTGGGTTAACGTTACTACTTAATAATAATAATAATAATAATTATTATTATTATTATTATTATTATTGTTGTTATTGTTGCATTTTACGTGAATGCAACTTATATTGTTTTCTTTCTACAGGAGCAGAATTCAGAACTAGAAAGTGCTGTAAGGAATCTTAGCTGCATCCAAAGGCATAGCAACCCTCAAGCACATGGGGTACATTTATTCTATATTTGTATATAGCTATTTGTTGGTGTGATGTGGTAAAGATTTGGGCTAGTAATCGATGGTTGCAGAAATGAGATCTGTTATCAATACAGCCCTGAGCAGGGCTCTTAATCCAGGTTGTTAAAGGGGAATTCTACCACTAATTAGTACATTGCCAGTTGTTTTGGTTGAAGGTGTCCATTAAATGTCATCAATGAAAACTATATTTGTATACTTTATCTATATTATATTGTATTTAATAACAGTTTACATCATATGTTTGGTTTTCTTCTATTTTAGTCTACACTGCAAATGATCTGTTCTTGCAAGAGTTAATTTTATAACAATAACTTTGCTTATTTGCACATATATTTTGATGTTTTATTAAAGAGCTTTTCCAGCACTTTACCATGGAAGCCGTAAACGAATGAGAAAAATGGCACCTGAACCTGCAAAAGTTACATCTGTAAAGTTCTTATAATTCAGTTCTGCTTGCTGTCAAAAAACTCCCAAAAGACTCCCAAAGAAACAGTTCTCTTACAAGCAGGCCTAGGCAGAAGAACGGTACATGTTCCAGACAACGCTGATCATACTGAGGTGAGCCATGGCAGAAAACATGATGTTTAGATATGTTTTGGACAAAAGATTTTTACATTATGTATTATTGTTTTTAGTATTATTCATTTTTAAAAAGGAGGAACAATTTTACCCATTTATGCCTTCGAATATCCAGATAACCAAAGTACTTCAGGAGTACCCAAAGTTGCAAAACTTAAGGGGTGGTTGGCTGCTCCAAAAAGCCTCAGGTAAGATTATGATACCAAATGCATTTTCATGTTTTATCCTTTCATCAAAATTGTTCTTGTTTTTCACATATCTGTTTAAAAGGGGGCAGTGGACAAAGGAAAACCACATCTCTGACCCAGGATTCCCAGAGCTACACAGCTAAAATATTGAAGGCATCCTCTAACAATGGGAAAAACGTCATCTACATCGTCCCCCTCCAAGAAGAAATCGATATAACCCCGTTGCCATATGATGCACCTGAATTTCATAACATGCCAAAAAACATCTGCATGACCTGTGGTACATCAGTCCCATTATAGTTGCTGCCATGTCAAAGTACTAATGCTGTAAGTGATATTTCAGTGTCATTCACAAAAAAATGAACAAGTGTATATACTTTAAAATAGATTATGGATGGAAATTCTGTTGATGAAAGTGCACCTTCAATGTGTGATGGGACTGATTTTGTGTGTTTTAGTCCCTCAGAATGAAAGTTATTTCCATGATACCATACCATGAAATGTACAGTTTTTTGGCCACAGATTGGAAGAGGATTGAGTTTCCAGAAAGGGCAGCAATACTGTACAGGCGGTGTACACTTCCACAAAAAGAAGATGAGCCCCCCCTGAAAGTAAGGATTGATATTAGAGAAGACATGGAGGACCAGGAGGGGAGAATAATACATTTTTACAAGGTCCCCAACATTGATTGGACTAGACCTCTTCAATGCCGATTGGAAGGTACTATAACAATATTAAACTTAATAACGTAACTAATAATCAAACCTTGTCATTACCAGAAACAAAACATCCTGTCCTATTGGATTTTATGTCATACACTATATTCTTTAATTATTTATACTTTTTATGATACACCTTGTTTACATGTTCTTACTAACATATTTTGTTAGTCCCATGTTTAGGGGATGTTTCCAATGGGGATGGTGTTCAGCGCCATTTTTCAGCACGGTGCTGCACAAGCTGCAGAATGGATTCCTCTTTAGTGTTGATTAGTTCTTTCAACGAATATCATCGAGGAGGTTATTTTAACCACAACCTTAAAGAGAAAGTTGCCATATTTGACTAACCCTCCTGTTGTTTAAACCCCATATGGCTGTCTTTCTTCTTGTTTATATGATAGTTTTGGACAAAAATCTATGTTATCATTTTAAAGCCACCAAATCTTTCTGGAGCCATTGTATGGAAAACAGCCCATACGATTCTGGCAAATAGCTTTTTTTGCGATCTGTATCAGAAACACAGTCATACATGTTTAGAATAAAATAACTGTCTATACAAAAGATGTAAATTACCATTTTGTAAGCATTGTGTGATCAGTTTAGTAACAGACATTGTCAACCTGTAGTAAGTACATGTAGTTAATTAATATTACACAGTACTTAAATGTATAATGAAACTGTAACAAGAACACCTTAAAATAAATTATAACCAGTGTTTTTCTTTATTTTATAAGCAGTTGAACTTTATGCAAAAGTTCAGCAGTAGACCATTAAATTTGACTTTATGTTTATGTGAAAATCAGTCAAATGTGAATAATTTTCAAAACAGGAAGCAAAACAAACCATGATAATGTTAATGCAACCCCTATTTCCTAATTACATTAATGATCAGTCAAATAGGATTCACCAAATTATTGTACCTGTCATATTCAGGTGCTGACAAGAACTTGGTGACTAGTAAAACAGCTCAGACAAGGACTGAAGGAGTCAATGTTATGGCAGTTATTGGAGGCCCGAGCTGATGTGGCGTCTATGGTTTTTCCAAGACAGTCAATGGCTGACTGCAGTACACGGGTGATTTATTCAGTTAAACTACCAACTTCATAACATTCATTCCTACATGTAAAATATGCCCTTTTTGAATACTAAAACTATAATTAGGTTCTCTTAAACAACATCATCTGGCCCATGGAAGATGAAGAGGAGGATAATGAACGTCTCAGGTTACGTATGTAACCATGGTTCCCCGAGTGGGGAACGAGACACTGCGTCCCCTAGGGGTCGCTACGGGGAACGCCCTCAGCGTGACTCGGTCTGAAGATACATATGAAAAAACACCACCTGTTGGCTGGCGACAGCCCATGACGTCACTACCGGCGTACCACAATATAAGTGCCGCCGGGAGGATACATCATCAGCTTCTTCGTCTGAAGCTTGCGTCCAAGCATGGCTCAAAGCCCAGGGGCGCAGTGTCTCGTTCCCCACTCGGGGAACCATGGTTATACGTAACCTGAGGCGTTCCCCTTCATGGGAACTCGAACTGCGTCCCCTAGGGGTCGCTACTACGGGAACGTTATACCCACTTCACCATGCTGAGGGGAATGCAAGCCAATTTCGCAAAAAGGCGAGCACTAAGCCAACTATACCCGGCTTAAGGAAGTTTCCCCGGACGGACTGATGGCTGTCAGTGATATTATCCCCTTCGGCCAAAGGCCCGAGCTGCGTACCCTAGTACTTACCTGTTAGGCGCCGGGATTACCGGGCCTAGGGTAGAAACTCAAGGTCTTGGAATCAGAAAAGATTCCTTCAAGATATGGCCAGGCACCTGGCTCACCAGGTCCTGGCCGATCACTCAGGGGTTACCACCTGCTCTCCCAAGCTTACTGAGGGAACTGTCTCAACAGACCTCTTGGTAGTGTACACCCCTTTCCCTTTTTGGACCCAACATATATGGGACAGGGGAGGCGGGGCCCAAGGCACAAACCGGGCTTTAACCAGCTCAAAAAGGGCACGAAGCAGTGCACAGAACCCTACCCTTACGGGATTTTTAGAAAGAACGCAGAATCTTTAATGTGCGGACTTACCACTAAGTGGATTTAGAAAAGTGCCCAAAGTCTTGCGTGTGCACTTATTAGAACGTTCTATGCCTTGGAGCGGAGAACTACTCATTCCTCGGAGTGAGAGGGAACTCAGACGCTCAGAAGGGAGCGGCACGCTCATAGATGACCCTCTGGTTGAGGGGAGCAATGCTGGCTCGACCAACAGGCGAGCGACCTATCACAGAGCTCTGGGGGGCGGAGAAACTCGGACGCTCAGACGGGAGCGGCATGCTCATAGGTGACCCTCTGGTTGAGGGGAGCAGTGCTAGCTCTACCGACGGCGAGCTCTGGAGAGCGGAGAACTCATTCCTCGGAATGAGAGGAACTCAGCTACCAATGAGGAGCTCTAGAGCGGAGAACTCACTCCTCAGAGTGAGACCTATAACGAGCTCTGGAGAGCGGGGAACTCATTCCTCAGAATGAGAGGGAAACTCCCCGCTCAGCAGGGAGCGGCATGCTCATAGATGACCCTCTATAGTGAGGGGAGCAATGCTAGCTCGGCCAGCAGGGAGGCGACTTATCATAGAGCTCTGAGGAGCGGAGAACTCATTCCTCAGAATGAGAAGACACTCCGCCCGCTCAGAGGGGAGCGTCGAGCCCAACCATGAGCTCTGGAGGCGGGAACTCATTCCTCAGAATGAGAGGAACTCCGCCGCTCAGAAGGGAGCGGCATGCTCATAGGTGGCCCTCTGGGTGAGGGGAGCAATGCTGGCTCCACCAACAGCGAGCTCTGGGGAGCGGAACACTCATTCCTCGGAATGAGTGGACATTCAGACGCTCCGAAGGGAGCGGCATACTCGTAGGTAACCCTCTTATCGTGAGGGGAGTAATGCTGGCTCTACCCTTGCAGTGGTGACCAGAATGACTGAAGATCCAGGAGGATCCGCAGAAACCTCCGAGGGGACTCACGTCCAGACCATCAGTAAGGCAGTTCGAGAAAACAGAACCTGCCTGAATCATCATAGGTCCAGCCTGACTGCAGTTCTTAGGCTCCCACCTGACCTCGGTTCCGGTGGGGTAGATGGTGGTTTGCAGGGGAATTAAGGAGGGAAGCTAAGGGTCGATGGTAGAACCCTCCCCGAGGGAGGGGAGTAGATATTATTTTTTACTCTGGTCCAGACGAGAGCCTCTTTGAGGCGCCGTCTGGATCACCTCCCTCAGGTCTTGCCTCTTACCTTTCTTTGACCAGTACCTCCCTCTACCCCTACCCGCAGGTGGGGAGGGCACCAGTCGCGACACTAGCCTTCTGCGCCCGCCTCTGGTCCTCAGACCAGGATGGACCAGGACCCCCGCTTTGTTCGGGCTCGGACCTGGACCTTCTTGGAATGAAGGTTTTGAAGGCAGCTGAGCGCGCCCTCGCCTCCCTAAACTTCTCGACCACCGTCTCGACGGAGGCACCGAAAAGCTGGGAGGGCGAGATCGGAGCGTCGAGAAGAAAGCCCTTCTCTTTCTTCTCGAGGTCTGCCAGATTCACCACAGATGCCTCTCCGTTACCACCATGGCTGCCATAGACCTGCCCATAGCAGAGGCAGCCTGCTTGGTGGCACGGAGGGCTAAATCTGTGGTGCGGCGCAGCTCGGCTACCTCGTCAGGTGACAAGCCCTGACCGCTATCCAGGTCCTTCAGCAGGTCCGCCTGGTACGCCTGAAGCACCGCCATGGTGTGCAACGGCGACTGCCTGACCGCTGCTGCGTCGCCCTGCCATTCAGCGTGATGTAGCCTGAAGGGGCATGGATGGCAAGGAGGAACCTTCAGAGAGGTGTCTCCCCATAGAGATAGCTAGCTAGCGTCTCTTCTACCGGGGCATCCTCTCATAGCCGTTTCACGCATCCCTGCAATGTTAGCATAACTGTTATGCTGGAACTTGTGGATGCGGCGGAAAATGGCTTTTTCCATTCCTTCTCAACCTCCGTATGGAGATCAGGAAGAAATGGAAGGTTCACTTGAGCTGGGGTTTTATGGCCAGGAAGAAATCGCTCGTCGGCGTCCTCGGCGCCGCCATTTTGGTTCGCTCCCACGGCAAGTCAAGCCTTGCGCGGCGCCGCCCATAACATCCAACAGCTCACGCACGCAGGGCAGGAGTCCTGAGAGAGTTCAGTCTCAACATCCTCACTCAGACATCTCCTGCTCTTCCTGGGCACAACCCAGTAGAGCACTAGCCGGATCAGATGATGTCAGAGAGATTACATCATCATAATCTAGCGGCTCGCTCTGCATTTCGCCGACTCGTGTGAAAGGGAAAGCTCCCCTCAAACTCATCGGCTAGATCCACTGAGCCCCACGATTTCATTCTCCTCCGTGCCTCGGCAGCGGTGGGACTTAAATCGCGGGAAGCAGATGGCTGCCCTCTTTCCTCGAAAAGAGGGACAGGCGAGAGCGGAGCGTCCTCATAGGGAGCCTCACAATGCACGCAAACCGCCCCTCAAAGGCATCGGCGTGCTCTATGCCCAAACAAAGACGCAACAGTCGTGTGTGTGTCATCGGGTGTCAAATAGCGAGGACACGGATTCACACACTTCCCAAACGCCTTGCTAGTGCTCGCCATAGTAGAAAGAAAACTGTACTCTTACCAGTATTCACTTTGCACGCTTCAAACAAATCAGTCAGTGAAGACGAAAAAGCTGATGATGTATCCTCCCGGCGGCACTTATATTGTGGTACGCCGGTAGTGACGCGTCATGGGCTGTCGCCGCCAACAGGTGGTGTTTTTCATATGTATCTTCAGACCGAGTCACGCTGAGGGCGTTCCCCGTAGCGACCCCTAGGGGACGCAGTTCGAGTTCCCATGAAGGGGAACCCCCATTTACCACCCAATGCAGAATTTCAGGGTACCTTAGGCAGTTTGTGGAGACTGGTATGTTGTTTTTGTGCTTTCCTAATAGCAAAACTAGCCATGGAGCTGCCTGGTGCTGATACAAATCCATATACAGATGAATATTTAACAGATCTTTACATTAACTTGCATATATATTGTCAAATTCTGGGTGTGCTGGGAGCTGGCAATGAAGGACATGCAGGTGAAGGTGGTGCAGGCAGAAAACCCTTCATCCTCCACCTGTTTTTGCATTCTTCGTCTACACAACCTTGTCAGGCTGGCAACTGGGAAAAGAACGGAGGACTCAAGTGCTGAGCAAAACAGAGGAGTGAAGTTTATTAGCAAACTCCGGATGACAACATCCAAAACCAAAACAGAAATCTGATTAAGAGGAACAGGTAGACGGGGGTGCCGTCACGCTCCCGAGCGGACACGCTATCCAGCGGATCAACTACTCCTCGCCTCCTGGACACAGAATACAGATGAAAGAGAGGAGGTCTTCAACAATAGGTAAGACAAACCACAAATGACACACCGACACAGAAAGAGGCATAGGCCTGAATAAATAGGAGAAGGGAAATGAGTAACAGGTGCAAGGCTGATGGAGCACACAGTGCTGTGAATCAGCACTGATTGCTCCCCACGTGCGGCAGCCGGTGACAGGGCGTAAACAACCCACCACATGTAGCTGTTAGTGGCAGGAGTGAGTCAGAGAGGGTGCCCGATCGTGACAGAATCCTCCCTCAGGGATGCCTCCTGGCATCTCCAGAAGACTCACCATGACGCCGATGGAACTGGGCTATGAGGCGCGATCCAGTATATCGCGGGCGGAATCCAGCATCTCTCCTCCGGACCGATACCCTCCCAGTCTACCAGATATTGGTGACCCCTACCCCTGCGCCTCACATCAAGGAGTCGGTAAATGCGGTGTAAGCAGGCAACCCCTCAATGAGTCTGGGAGGCGGTGGGGCAGAGGTCTGGGGTTGGAGAGGAGGCGAATAACGGCTTGACTCTAGATACGTGAAATACCGGATGGATTCTTTTAAGCAGAGGGGTAGTTTGAGTCGAACCGTCACCGGGTTAAGCACTTTGGTCACGACGACGGTCCAATGAATTTAGGTCCCAGTTTACGTGCGGGCAGCTTGAGAGGGATGTCTCGGGTCGACAACCAAACCTTCTGACCACACACGTAAAGTGGGGGCTTAGAACGGTGATGGTCCGCCAGCGTCTTGTTCCTTCGCCAGTCCGGATAAGGGCTTGTCTGGCGAGCCTCCATGTCCGGAGGCATCTTGAATGAGCATGCGCGCGGATGGAACAATGGCGTCGGGTTCTTGTGAGGAAATAAGGGGCTGGTAGCCTAAGCAGCACTGGAAGGGTGACAAACCCGTAGACGAGACCGGGAGGGAGTTATGTGCATACTCGACCATGGCTAATTTGGAACTCCAAGTCAAAGGCTCTGCTGACGCCACGCAACGCAGGACTCTCTCCAAGTCCTGATTGGCCCGCTCGGACTGACCGTTAGTCTGCGGATGGTAACCGGAGGAAAGGCTCGCTGTCGCCCCCAGTAATCTACAGAACTCAGTCCAAAATCTGGATGAGAATTGGGGACCCCTGCCAGAAACCACATCAACCGGGAGGCAATGTGGATGCGGAAGATGTGATCAACGACAATGACAGCCGTCTCCCTCGCTGAGGGTAGTTTGGGGAGGGGAATGAAATGAACCGCCTTTGAGAACCTGTCAACCACGGTGAGGACCACGGTATTGCCACTAGACGGGGGTAGGCCTGTGACAAAGTCCATGGCGATGTGGGACCAGGGTCTCGAAGGGATAGACAGCGGTCGGAGAAGCCCAACTGGGGGTCGATTAGAGCCCTTCCCCACCGCGCACACCGGGCAGGCCAACACGAACTCCCGAGCATCCCGCGCTACCGACGGCCACCAGAACCGCTGCTTAATCAGCGCAAGTGTCCGAGCCACTCCTGGGTGGCAAGCTAGCCCAGAGGAATGGCCCCACTGAAGGATGCTGGTTCGAACCGACTCTGGTACAAATAACAGACCCTCTGGGCACCTCGCGGGGATGGTGACGCCGTCAAGTGCCTCACGGACCCTGGATTCCACCTCCCAAGTGACCATCGCAATCACCCGGCTGGGTGGCACGATGGGCACCGGAGAAGGGAATCCAGGTTCCACTTCAAAAATCCGCGAGAGTGCGTCCGGCTTACCGTTCTTACTCCCTGGGCGATAGGAGATGGTAAAGTTAAAACGCCCAAAGAATAGAGCCCAGCGGGCCTGCCGAGAATTTATTCGTTTGGCGGAACGGATGTACTCGAGATTTTTATGGTCGGTCCAAACCAGAAAAGGAACCCCCGCACCCTCCAGCCAGTGACGCCACTCCTCCAAGGCCAACTTGACCGCCAGCAACTCCTTATTCCCAATATCGTAGTTCCGTTCCGAGGGGGTCAGACGATGGGAAAAAAAAGCGCAGGGGTGTACCTTGTTGTCGGAAGGTGATCTCTGAGACAAAATAGCTTCAACTCCCACCTCCGACGCATCCACCTCCACTATGAATTGGCGAGACGGGTCTGGGTTAATTAGAATCGGGGCCGAAACGAAGCAGCTCTTAAGCTTCTCAAAGGCCTCCAGGGCCTGTTCAGACCAACAGAATCGCCGTCGTGTGGAGGTAAGATTAGTCAGAGGCAGGGCGATCTGGCTAAAACCTCGAATGAACCGCCTGTAAAAATTGGCAAACCCCAGAAATCGCTGGACCGCTTTACGATCTTCTGGGGTGGGCCAATTAGCAACTGCTTCTACCTTGGCCGGGTCCATCCGAATGCCTTCCGGCGACAAAATAAACCCCAGGAATGGAACTGATTGTGCGTGAAACTCACACTTCTCCAGCTTGGCGAACAAGCGATTCTCTAGAAGCCGCTGTAACACTAGCCTGACGTGCTGGATGTGGTCACGCTCGTTCTGGGAGAAGATCAGGATGTCGTCGAGGTATACAAACACGAAACGGTTGACCACGTCTCGGAGCACGTCGTTTACGAGTGTCTGGAAGACTGCGGGGGAGTAGGAGAGTCCAAAAGGCATTACCAAATACTCAAAGTGGCCTGTAGGGGTGTTAAAAGCAGTCTTCCATTCGTCCCCCTTCCTAATCCGAACCAGGTGGTAAGCATTGCGTAGGTCTAACTTGGTAAAAATAGTCGCCCCCTGCAAGAGTTCGAACGCGGAAGACATTAACGGCAAGGGGTGGCTATTCTTGACCGTAATGTCATTCAGCCCCCGATAATCAATGCAGGGACGGAGCGATCCATCCTTCTTCTCCACAAAGAAAACCCGCCCAGCGGAGAGGAAGAAGGGCGTATAAACCCGGCTAATAGAGATTCATTGATGTATTTCTCCATGGCCTCCCTCTCAGGACCGGAGAGCGAATAAAGGCGCCCTTTAGGAGGAGAAGTGCCAGGTAGTAATTCAATCGCACAATCATACGGGCGGTGCGGAGGAAGAGATGAAGCCCGGGACTTACTGAACACCGCCCTCAGGTCATGGTAAGCCTCTGGAACATTAGCCAGGTCGACTGGCTCCCCCTGTAACACAGAGACAGACATGACAGGGGATGAAGCAGACACCAAACATTGAGACAAACAAAATGGACTCCACTCTAATACAGTGTGGTGAGCCCAATCAATGAAAGGGTTGTGCTTAATAAGCCAGGAGTGCCCCAAAACTACTGGAGCGGAGGGAGAGTGGATCAGGAGGAATCGAATCTCCTCAGTGTGATTGCCCGATATGGTCAGGTGAACGAGTCCCGTGACGGCTGTGATCTTGGTGAGGGGGGTGCCACACAGGGTCTTGGCGGAGATCGGTTCGGCTAGAGGAGAAACAGGGATGCCCCACTCCCTAGCTAGCTCAATGTCCATGAAATCCCCCTCCGCTCCCGAGTCAATGAGCGCTGCCACCGTGTGGGTGATCCCCTCAGATTGAAGTACTGCCGGGAGGGTGGTTGGGCCACCAGATGGCAGTAGAGCGGCAGTCACGCCTATCGTGCACGGTCTCTCACCAGAAGAAGATTGCCTCTTGTGTGGACAGACGGTGATCATATGGCCCGCCTCTCCGCAGTAGAGACACAACCCGTGGGCAATCCGATGCCGCCGTTCCCGGGCTGTGAGATGAGCGCGGCCGATCTGCATAGGCTCCTCTTCAGCGAACCCAAACCGTGGTGATGTGGCGCTTCTAGCGCTGGACGCGGATGGATCAAAGCTCTCACGCCTGTGCGGATAGCGGTGTTGCGACCTGGCGTAGCGAAGATCCACCAGCGTGGCGAGTTCGACCAATCCATCGGTGAGGGGCAGCTCCTGGGAGTAGATCTCGTCCTTTATCTGCTCCGCCAGTCCGTGGAGGAAGTGGTCCCTGGCGCCCTGCTGTTCCAGCCGCTCGATGCGGCGTCGAATTCAATGGCGTAATCTGACACCGTTCTGGTTCCCTGTCGCAGTAGCGATAGCGCCCGTGCTGCCTCATTGCCCAGAGCTGATCGGTCG
Source organism: Gymnocypris eckloni scoliostomus (assembly GCA_027564155.1). Classification (NCBI taxonomy): domain Eukaryota; kingdom Metazoa; phylum Chordata; class Actinopteri; order Cypriniformes; family Cyprinidae; genus Gymnocypris; species Gymnocypris eckloni. The sequence continues at coordinate 33,299,001 of CM050422.1, forward strand.
AAGACCTTACGTAGCTCCTGGGAGAAGTTGGAGTAGGAGCTGCAGCACTCATGCTTGTTGTCCCACATCGCTGTACCCCACTCTCTCGCGCTACCGGCCAGGTGCATTATCACGAACGCCACCTTGCACTCCTCGGTGGGGAAACAGGAGGGCTGCAGTGAGAAAGTCAGGGAGCATTTGGACAAAAACGAACGACAGGATGTGGGTTCACCTGAATAAGGAGCCGGCGGGTTCAGGCGGGGCTCCGATCGACGCAGAGGGGATGCCTCCTCAAAAGCGGGTGCCGCTACGGCAGGATCCACCGATGGACCGACCTGGATCTGATCGAGCCGTTGGGTTATGACGGTGAGTTGTTGAGATAGCCTGGTCAGGGCTTGATGAGAAGCCTGTATCTCGTCCTGTTGACGTCCGAGGAGGATCCCCTGTTGTGCGAGGGCGTGGCGGATCTCCTGGTCTCCAGCTGAGTCCATATCTGGTTCGGTGTGTTCTGTCAGGCTGGCAACTGGGAAAAGAACGGAGGACTCAAGTGCTGAGCAAAACAGAGGAGTGAAGTTTATTAGCAAACTCCGGATGACAACATCCAAAACCAAAACAGAAATCTGATTAAGAGGAACAGGTAGACTGGGGTGCCGTCACGCGCTCCCGAGCCGGACACGCTATCCAGCGGATCAACTACTCCTCGCCTGGGGATCCTGGACACAGAATACAGATGAAAGAGAGGAGGTCTTCAACAATAGGTAAGACAAACCACAAATGACACACCGACACAGAAAGAGGGCATAGGCCTGAATAAATAGGAGAAGGGAAATGAGTAACAGGTGCAAGGCTGATGGAGCACACAGTGCTGTGAATCAGCACTGATTGCTCCCCCACGTGCGGCAGCCGGTGACAGGACGTAAACAACCCACCACATGTAGCTGTTAGTGGCAGGAGTGAGTCAGAGAGGGGTGCCCGATCGTGACAAACCTATGACCAATTCAAAAAACACCTGGAAAGCTGTATTGCCACTAGTGATGCTGGTTTTGGCCTTGTATAAAATTACATGAACTGCTTTCAATGTAAAATATTAAAGTGAAACGGTAATTTCAGACATTAAGAGATTTGTATGTTTCTGTAAATGCCAAAATTGGTAAAAGGAACCGTTTTAGAATGTTTAGATGTTACAGTGTTTTACATATGATGATGCTTTTGTGTGATATTAAATGACCCAAACTGTTTATATTAATGTGTTAAAATAATAGTTAATTGTCTTTTTTTTCATTTACTAGTTCAACATTTAAACTTTTTTGAGACAGCTACAGTTGTAGTAAGACAAAAGACTGCTTAAAGTGAATTCATTTATTTTGTCTGCTACAGTTCAAGAAAAATAAAATAAGACAGAACTTGTTCTTTGTGTTTTTTTATGGGGGGTTATCTCAATTACAGATATTTCCAATGTCTTACACATAGCCAATACTATGCATGTACTGCAGTGTAGCAACGTAAACATCTGCCCCAAAATGTTCTGATGGCTGCATTGGGTCCACAGCAGCCTTTAGCTCGTTACGTTCCTCAGATCTCAGTGGACATTCAATTTCAGGAACCTGGATGTCAGAATTTGTGTGACTGGGGATAAGACCGCTGCTTTCCCAGTCTATTTGTGGAATCTGTAGATTCTGTGAGAAAAGATGAATTAGAAACAAATAAACCACATACCTACCTCATCACACTCTTCTGAATGGTACTGCTGCCCCAGTTGCCCCAGCTGATTAGGAGAGAGGTTGCCCTCTGATGAAAGGGGATGTTGTCCCATCCATTTCTAAATATATTGAGATGGGCTTGGACTCGTGGGATGAAGGCATAGTGACAGCAGAAGATGTGAAGACTGCTGGACAGATCCAGATGCCCATCCTCTTCCAGCTGGTGCAGAACATGGTAGAAGTGGGAGGTAACCGCAGTGAACACATCCCGCCACAATCACTCAATTCTGTTTCAAGCAAAGGAGTGGAAAATATTTCAACATGGTCACCACTTTAACAGAAGTCATTTCTAGAATTAGATTTTACGAGGAAGGCTGCAACCCACAGGTTTAATGAATACATTTTTTCAAATAATAATTTGATAAAACTTAACCTTTGTGTGCACACAAAAATGTGGCATAATTGCACAATTTGTATCTTAATTTTTGAAAGGGCTTTTTCTATTATAATGCTGATTTTACAATGTCTAAAAACATCTCTACTGTCTGGGATCTCTAGAGACCCTTAACAGCCCCAGTATACACTCTAAACGATCAGTGCACAAGGGTTAAATATATAATGTGATATTAAAATGTACCTCTGATTGTGAACACTTTTAGCAGCAATGAAGCTACTTCTCCCTGTTCCCCGGACAGAGAACATAAAGCAGGCCACATCTACATTCTCCCCTCCATGATCCCCCCGAACCCTGGCAAAACATATGTTACAAATAATGAGACAGCATACGTTTACAAATCTTACAGATTTATATAAAATAATTTTTGCATCACAACAATTTAAGCCTCTATTCTGCTTATTTGATACAAAAGCAGTAATTGCCAGAGGCACATTTGAGCTCAGTGGAAATCCAAACTTCTGAACCGCCTCATGCAAGAAACACAGTGTTGTCGAAGCCAGATTGTTATTTGACACACCAAGGTACATTATCTACATTAATAAACAACAAAACCAGAAGAGAACTTTTAAAAGTATTCTACATATTAACATGTAAATATAGTCTTTCAAATATTATACCTCTTTAGTGACATGTTTGAACAAGTTTATGAATAAAAAAACTATCATTCACTAATTCATCACTCGTCTAGTTTAATTAAGCAGTGTCTTTATCTTTACCTTCCTGAAGTGCATCATACAGTTCATTCGGGATGGGTATTTGATTTGAGATGGCACTAAAAATGACCAGCTCCTGAGAACATGTCAATTCCAAAGTGACAGAGGAGTGGACAGCCGTTGTAATAAATGGTTCAACAACAATTCCTGAAAGATAATATGAATATATTAATAATAAAAAAACATGAATGTTATTAAAATGTAAATTAATTGTAAATCCTACAATTCATCTAACATAACAATGCCTTTGTATGTATTATTAAGCTGTAGTATGTTCAATAGGTAAAGGCATGGGGAGTGGAAAGTAGTAAAAAGATCACATCGCGGCACTCTGGATTAATCATTATGATGTGTAATAAACCGGATGTACAGGCAATTGACTCAAAATAAACCGCATTTAGTGTGATAACACGGTGCAACACTTCGCGTTGGCGTTCTAATCACCTTGTCCTCATTTAATACATTATCAAAGAAAATGCCCTGAATAATGAATTGTGTTGAGCATTTACACCTCATAAACAACTAACGTTATCTGTGGCAAAACGTTATTTTCGTGTGGAAAGTAGTCTCCATCAGTAATACAGTATATCAGTCAAGGAAAACATAGTAATTATTTTATTTTTTTAACTGTCTTTATTAAAAATAAACAGTTACCCTGGGATCGCTTGATGCCTCCATCACGATGACAGACTGCTACCTTGACCACCAAAACGGCGCGATCTGCTCTGTGTAGTGACGTCATCGCGTACAAAAACGTCCCATTTCATTGGCTGACTCCAACCAATAAACGACTTTGCTACTCTTTTACTGTAATATAAAATCCCGTTAAAACTAATGATATTTAATGAAAATATTGTCCAAGAGTTGTAACAATAACTCATATATAGGCGTAGTTCATTGGTCAGGCATCGACCAATAAAACGGCTTTCACTGAGCTCATCCGCTCCATTGAGAGAAGCCGCTCTGAGCTGATACGGCTGATCAGAGATCAGGAAAAGAAAGAAGTGAGTCGAGCTGAAGGACGACTGGAGCAACTGGAGCAGGAGATCAATGATCTGAAGAGGAGAGACGCTGAGCTGGAGCAGCTTTCACACACACAGGATCACATCCAGTTCCTGCAGGTAACAAAGATCTAGAATAACAGGATCATAGTGGACTTGAGCAGATCCTGCAGGTAACACTGATCTAGAAGAACAGATCATAGTGGACTTGAGCAGATCCTGCAGGTAACACAGATCTAGAAGAACAGATCATAGTGGACCTGAGCAGATCCTGCTGGTAACACAGATCTAGAAGAACAGATCATAGTGGACCTGAGCAGATCCTGCTGGTAACACCGATCTAGAAGAACAGATCATAGTGGACTTGAGCAGATCCTGCAGGTAACACAGATCTAGAAGAACAGATCATAGTGGACCTGAGCAGATCCTGCTGGTAACACAGATCTAGAAGAACAGCATCATAGTGGACCTGAGCAGATCCTGCAGGTAACACAGATCTAGAAGAACAGATCATAGTGGACCTGAGCAGGTCCTGCAGGTAACACAGATCTAGAAGAACAGGGTCATAGTGGACTTGAGCAGATCCTGCGGGTAACACAGATCTAGAAGAACAGGGTCATAGTGGACTTGAGCAGATCCTGCAGGTAACACAGATCTAGAAGAACAGGGTCATAGTGGACTTGAGCAGATCCTGCAGGTAACACAGATCTAGAAGAACAGGGTCATAGTGGACTTGAGCAGATCCTGCGGGTAACACAGATCTAGAAGAACAGGGTCATAGTGGACTTGAGCAGATCCTGCGGGTAACACAGATCTAGAAGAACAGGGCCATAGTGGACTTGAGCAGATCCTGCGGGTAACACAGATCTAGAAGAACAGGGTCATAGTGGACCTGAGCAGATCCTGCGGGTAACACAGATCTAGAAGAACAGGGTCATAGTGGACTTCAGCAGATCCTGCGGGTAACACAGATCTAGAAGAACAGGGTCATAGTGGACTTCAGCAGATCCTGCGGGTAACACAGATCTAGAAGAACAGGGTCATAGTGGACTTGAGCAGATCATGCAGGTAACACAGATCTAGAAGAACAGGGTCATAGTGGACCTGAGCAGATCCTGCAGGTAACACAGATCTAGAAGAACAGGGTCATAGTGGACCTGAGCAGATCCTGCAGGTAACACAGATCTAGAAGAACAGATCATAGTGGACCTGAGCAGATCCTGCTGGTAACACAGATCTAGAAGAACAGCATCATAGTGGACCTGAGCAGATCCTGCAGGTAACACAGATCTAGAAGAACAGATCACAGTGGACCTGAGCAGGTCCTGCAGGTAACACAGATCTAGAAGAACAGATCACAGTGGACTTGAGCAGATCCTGCGGGTAACACAGATCTAGAAGAACAGGGTCATAGTGGACTTGAGCAGATCCTGCAGGTAACACAGATCTAGAAGAACAGGGTCATAGTGGACTTGAGCAGATCCTGCGGGTAACACAGATCTAGAAGAACAGGGTCATAGTGGACTTGAGCAGATCCTGCGGGTAACACAGATCTAGAAGAACAGGGTCATAGTGGACTTGAGCAGATCCTGCGGGTAACACAGATCTAGAAGAACAGGGTCATAGTGGACCTGAGCAGATCCTGCGGGTAACACAGATCTAGAAGAACAGGGTCATAGTGGACCTGAGCAGATCCTGCGGGTAACACAGATCTAGAAGAACAGGGTCATAGTGGACCTGAGCAGATCATGCGGGTAACACAGATCTAGAAGAACAGGGTCATAGTGGACTTGAGCAGATCCTGCGGGTAACACAGATCTAGAAGAACAGGGTCATAGTGGACTTGAGCAGATCCTGCGGGTAACACAGATCTAGAAGAACAGGGTCATAGTGGACTTGAGCAGATCATGCAGGTAACACAGATCTAGAAGAACAGGGTCATAGTGGACCTGAGCAGATCCTGCAGGTAACACAGATCTAGAAGAACAGATCATAGTGGACTTGAGCAGATCCTGCAGGTAACACAGATCTAGAAGAACAGGGTCATAGTGGACTTGAGCAGATCCTGCAGGTAACACAGATCTAGAAGAACAGGGTCATAGTGGACTTGTGCAGATCCTTTAGGTAACACAGATCTAGAAGAACAGGGTCATAGTGGACTTGAGCAGATCCTGCAGGTAACACAGATCTAGAAGAACAGATCATAGTGGACTTGAGCAGATCCTGCAGGTAACACAGATCTAGAAGAACAGGGTCATAGTGGACTTGAGCAGATCCTGCAGGTAACACAGATCTAGAAGAACAGGGTCATAGTGGACTTGAGCAGATCCTGCAGGTAACACAGATCTAGAAGAACAGATCATAGTGGACTTGAGCAGATCCTGCAGGTAACACAGATCTAGAAGAACAGGGTCATAGTGGACTTGAGCAGTTCCTGCAGGTAACACAGATCTAGAAGAACAGATCATAGTGGACTTGAGCAGATCCTGCAGGTAACATATATCTAGAAGAACAGGGTCATAGTGGACTTGAGCAGTTCCTGCAGGTAACACAGATCTAGAAGAACAGGGTCATAGTGGACTTGATCAGATCCTGCAGGTAACAAAGATCTAGAAGAACAGATCATAGTGGACTTGAGCAGATCCTGCAGGTAACATATATCTAGAAGAACAGGGTCATAGTGGACTTGAGCAGTTCCTGCAGGTAACACAGATCTAGAAGAACAGGGTCATAGTGGACTTGTGCAGATCCTTTAGGTAACACAGATCTAGAAGAACAGGGTCATAGTGGACTTGAGCAGATCCTGCAGGTAACACAGATCTAGAAGAACAGGGTCATAGTGGACTTGTGCAGATCCTTTAGGTAACACAGATCTAGAAGAACAGGGTCATAGTGGACTTGAGCAGATCCTGCAGTTAACACAGATCTAGAAGAACAGGGTCATAGTGGACTTGTGCAGATCCTTTAGGTAACACAGATCTAGAAGAACAGGGTCATAGTGGACTTGAGCAGATCCTGCAGGTAACACAGATCTAGAAGAACAGATCATAGTGGACTTGAGCAGATTTTTGAGACTCACAGAGAAACATTTCATGAGTGTGTAATTATATAATCATCAGTCAGACTCTCATCTCATCATCTTCTTCTGAAAGAGATGAATGGCTTTTTTTTCTTTCGGCTCAAATTAGTCTCATATCAGAACTTTTCTTTCACTTCTATAAGCGGCGTCCCTGTGTGGAGCTGATGAGTTTTGATTTGTGTTTTCTGTAGAGTTTCCAGTCTCTCTCAGCACCTCCTGAATCTACAGAATGATAATCTCTTCAGTTCTCTCGTCTCTTTTGATGATCTGAGAGAATCTGTTCATCAGCTGAGAGACAAACTGGAGGATTTCTGCAAAGAGGAGCTCAAGAAGATCTCAGACAGAGGTAAAGTCCTGGATATTAATCTGCTCTCAGAAACCAGTCCATCATCATCTCATATAATGGAGAACATCATATTAGAAATGTGTTATGAATGGATGCAGGATCATGAGAATCACACTGTTCATGTCTGTTGATTTCCACAGTCACATTCACCAACATTGTTCCCAGGACCAGGAACCACTTCCTACAATGTAAGTCAGTAAGAAAACCAGCAGAAAACTCACGAGTGTGTTCATGTTCTTCTGTCTCTCACGCAAAGAAAATATATTTCCTAATATATGAATGATCAACATATTAAACAACATAATGATATATTCTAAATTATACAGAATAATATATTGTGTAAATATATTATGATATATTAAATAGTACATAAGGAATTACCGCTTTTCTTAAATTGAAAAATCTGTGACATTATATTTACTCATATATATCACAATATATGTAATTTTATATTCAGTAATATACTTTATTATATTTAGATAAAATATGGTACTGCATGTGTACAAATATATTAAACATATATTTAGTCATGCAGTACATACACACATATATGGAAATATACTGTATATTTATTATATTTAACAATTAATTTTGATATACATGTTTCATAATTTAAAATATAGCTACAATAGTATACACAGACCTACTCGTACTAAACACTTAGAGAACAGACTGTCACTGTGCTGAAAAGTGCTCTAACATTAGTTTATTAATAAAGTAATATATCATGTAATGATCATCTACTCTTCTGCACAATAACCCCACAAACTTACCCGAAACCCTTTTACACGTCACAATAATACAACATTAAACACAAACAGATACTCAGAGATGGAAATAGTACGAAAATATTCTACTCCAGTAAAAGTACTATTACATTAATGAACATTTACTTAAGTACAAGTTCATAAGCACCAGTCTAAAAATCTGCTCAAGTAAAAGTAAAAAGTAGCTCATTTAAAATGTACTCGGAGTAAAAATTACTTAATCAAGTCCACAGTGTAAGACATCAAAGTACCGCGAGAGCCATTCGAAAGCATAGGTTTCATCTGCTCTTATCGCTCTCGCGGTACTTTGATGTCATACACTGACCATTCTGTGCAGCGCCGCTTTAAGTCGAACACGCCTAATGTGAGAACACAAGCCGAACATGAGAAACACTGTGCAACGAGACAGTCAGAAGGCTTTTCAATATGCACATTGCCATTATTTACCATGGATTTACTGTAGTAACATTCACTACACTATGGCATTGTGGCAGAAATGTGGGATATTCACATTTAATATTATTACAGGAGTAATGGTATATAATTATAGTAAGTATGTGTGGTTAAGGCAGCTATAGCATGTGTACATTATACTGAATGGTTTTAGACTACTGTCTTTCATACAAATAGACTACTTAAAAACCATTTAGTTATATTTTGACCATGTTATTGAGGTGCTATATGTGTGGTTTTAACTGTTTATCATTATTTAAATGTATGCTACTATAGGAGACCAATGCTTAATAAAAATAAAAACTTGGTCAGAATACATTATACCATATAAAACTGAGGTTGCTACAGATGTTACTGATGTAAAGATGTTACTGATTTTGATAATGAACAAAAATGTTACTGCATCCTAACTCAAGCTACGATCAAATGTGTATTTCTAAGAGACAAAAAAGTGATATTATTATCATTCATATTATGAGGCAACCCAAACCAGTTTCTTGATTTTGAAACAATATCAACTCATTAGAACATGCAGAAACTAAGAAATACATATCTATTTAGATACTTATTGTGTTAAGGAAAATTAATGGTCTGGTTTCTAAAACTTTCACTTTGGAGCAAAAATATGGCTTTAAACTTGAAAGAAATAAAGATTTGACATTTATCGTGATAATTATCGATATCGACTGATATGAAAATAATTATCGTGATAATTTTTGGGGCTGTAACCGCCCAGCCCTAATTTGGTCTGATTTTTGCATTGGTCTGAACAAAGATATGTGAGTCAGTCTGAATTAATGTGTAAATCCACATTTTGACAGCAGGTGCCCAGGTGCGATTCTAGAGTGAGTGGATATCCGGCGCTAAGCCCAAAGACATTCAAACATGTGTCAGAATACATGGATACACTTAAACAGATAGGCTACATATGTTCCAATTATACTTTAGCTAAGTGCCTTTATTTTCTAAAGCCATATAATTAAAATCTAAGGTATAATATAAATTGCTCTAGGCAAACACAGCTTCCATAATAGAGCATGAATATGGCCAGGGTTCACTTCATTTCCTTCGAGTTCAACTTCAGCAGAATACGACGGGTTTGGTTTTCAGCCGGGTCTGCATCATTAACGCCTGTCTTGATCTTCTGCATCTTTCTTGTGATTTTAGCACCGGTTTGTTCTTCTGCCCATTATTTGCTGCAGTAGTTTAGATTTCTTTACTCAGTAATTAATGTGTTTTAAAATATGTACAATACTTTAAACAAAATATACTTGAGTAAAAGTAAAATTACAGATTTTAAAATTACTTTAAAAGTAGAAGTACAAAAAGCTACTCAATTACAGTAACGAGTAAATATAATCCGTTACTTTCCACCTCTGCAGATATCCCCATATTAATATTGAGCAAAAACACATGAAATAACTCTTAATTTGAACCGTTTTACTCCTTTAACAGTCAGAAGCAAAGCATGCTGGGAACTAGAAATCTGCTGTAACTCATTCAGTGAATGTGTGTATTATATATGTGTGTTCATACATTCACATTTATATGGGAACATTTATGAGCAATATATACTCAAAGGATCAAACTATTAATATTTAATTTTGTCTTCTTTTCTAAATATATAGCCATATATTGTCAAAGCATATCCTGCTGTATATTGAATAATATAAGCACTAGTTTCCAATATATGGAAATGTATTGTGTAATGTATCACGTTATATTTTGCGGTATGTTATTATATATTTTTGTTTCGTAAGGGGTAGAAGAGTTTATAATTGATGATGTAAATGATGATTAGCACAGATATCTGGTCATCTGTACTGAGACACTGATGATACACTGAACTTGAAGAGTTCAGATACATGAAAAGATCAGATTCATAATTCCTGATTCTGATGTGTTTTATCTCCATCAGATTCCCATCAGCTCTCTCTGGATCTGAACACAGTGAATAAACGCCTCCGTCTGTCTGAGAGAAACAGAGTGATTACTGTCACTGACACAGTTCAGTCGTATCCTGATCATCCAGACAGATTTGATTATTGTCAGGTGTTGTGTAGAGAGAGTGTGTGTGGACGCTGTTACTGGGAGCTGGAGTGGAGTGGATATGTGTTTATATCAGTGTCATATAAGAGCATCAGGAGGAAGGGACGAGGTGTTGAGTGTATGTTTGGATCTAATGATCAGTCCTGGAGTTTGATCTGCTCTCGCTCCAGATACTCATTCAGACACAATAACATACAGACTGATCTCTCTGTGAAGCCCATCAGCAGCAGAATAGGAGTGTATGATGATGATGATGATGATGATGATATCAGGAGAATAGGAGTGTTTGTGGATCACGGAGCAGGAACTCTGTCCTTCTACAGCGTCTCTGACACAATGAGCCTCATCCACACAGTCCAGACCACATTCACTCAGACGCTCTATCCTGGGTTTATGGTTGGTTCTGGATCATCAGTGAAACTGTGTTGATGAATCAGAATAGACTGACGAGAGATTCTACCCATAATGCTTTGAGCTGCATGATAAATCAGTAACAGTGAGATATTATAGTCTCTTATTTTCTCTTTATGACATTAATACTGCAGCTGAACTTCTATCAGTGAAATAACATGAATCACATAAATGTGTTAATAAATCCTCATATAGAGAGTAAGATCAGTAATGCTGAGTGATGATGTGTTTCTGTGCTTTTCTCAGCCTGTTTGTGTTGCCTGGCCAGTAGTCCCCACAAGATAAAAATATAATTAAAAATACTAAACGATGTTGAAATGCTCAAATGTTTTCTGTGAGGGGTAGATTTCTGTTCCCAAGTCTACAGCAAATCACCACAAACACTCATAAATGTGTGTGAAAGAAAAGATGAGAAAAGCGGGAGACTTGATATTGAACCGTTTGAATTATACCGGGTTATTGTGGTGAAGAATGATGGAACTAATATACATGATTAAATAATGTTAATCTTCATTATAAATAATTGTTTTACAAAAAACCACATGAATTTCAGATGTGCAAACGTGGGAATTAGATTAGGTCTGTCACTGACGATTATTTTGGGAATCGAGTAATCTGTCGATTGTTCTGACGATTAATCGAGTAATCGGATAATTATAGGGTCATATGATTTAATGACGGAATTTACTGTATTTGTGGATGGATAAACCAAAAGTAGGCAAGTACACAAAATCAAAACGTGATATGAATTATTGTATGTGAATATTAAGCCACAAAAATAGCATTTATATATGAATCCAGTGTGTTCTGCGTATATCTGTGTGAATGAATGGCGCAGACGTGCGGTTTTGTTTACTACACACATACTGATTTCAATATATGAGTAAATGAACATCATCTCTATAACTGCTCTGAGTCACTTCATCAGCATCTGACCGTTTCTTTTGAGAAAAACTATCATCATATCAAACTTGAAAGTCTTCACAGCAACCCTTCAAAATAAAAGTCCAGGTTAACTTAAAGAAACTGCGACCAATCAGAAATAAATGACTTAATGTAATGATGGTACTACTAATACTTATAAAATTATAATCAAAACATTATTTTTAAGAGTATTTAACAAAAATATTATTGACCAGAATTTATTTAGGAGAAAAATATAGATACACGGTATTTAAAAAATAAAATAAAAAAAAATACATAAACAACAACAAAAAAATATTAATCGAGATGCTTTTGATTATTAAAATTTAATGGAAACATTAAAATGGAATCCAGAAAAGTAATGGAAAACACAGAATTTGGTCAAAATATAACTAAAACTCAATAAATTAGACAGGCTTTTTGATTAATAATTTTTATTTAACTATTAAAACAGTTTATATTATTGAATTTGGACAAAACATTAAACTGATTTCATAGGGCCGTATAACTATAATACATTTATTTGTGGTAATAAAAAGTGAACAATAACCTTTAAACTTACCTAAACTACATGTATAATAGCAATGAGGCAATAATGATTAGTTCAAATAAAGTATCAAAAGCAAGTAATCATATGTTTTTATTGAGTTTATTTATCTAAATCTAAATAAACGGGGGAATCCTGATATCTCAAAAACTGCTCGCTGAACTCACAAATAAATTACATATTTCAAATCGGCAACAAAATATGAATTGACCTGCCCCATCAATGTTATTTCTTATGCTCAAATAGCGTTTAAAAAGCTTATTTTTCAGTCTAGACCAGCCAATGCACATTTGGAAAACACGATGGGACGGACTGGCTGGTCGAGACTCAGGTTTATATGGGAACAGGAGCTTCTAACAGTAGCAGCAGTGATGCAATGACTTTACCAATCAGTGATTGGCTCTTTCATTTAGAAGGCGGGACTATTCTGCCATATTGCGCATTGCAGTTTATCCCATTCATAAGTATAGGACTGAACCATCTTTGTTTTTCCTATAGTCTTTGAGTGCACTTTAAATACCCCGATGATGCACTTAAATAACCAACAATAGTTTTTTGGAGCCAGAGCCTTTGCAGTAGAGATTTGTTTGGAGCCCACGTCTTTACAGTAGAGATTCGTTTGGAGCCAGAGTCTGCGCAGCAGAGATTCGTTTGGTGCCCACGTCTGCACAGTAGAGATTCGTTTGGAGCCAGAGTCTGCGCAGCAGAGATTAATTTGGAGCCCACGTCTGTATAGTAGAGATTCGTTTGGAGCCAGAGTCTGCGCAGTAGAGATTCGTTTGGAGCCAGAGTCTGCATAGTAGAGATTCATTTGAATAATGTGTCTGCACAGTAGAGATTTGTTTGGAGCCAGAGTCTGCGCAGTAGAGATTCATTTGGAGCCAGAGTCTGCGCAGCAGAAATTCGTTTGGAGCCCACGTCTGCACAGTAGAGATTCGTTTGGAGCCCACGTCTGTACAGTAGAGATTCGTTTGGAGCCAGAGTCTGCGCAGTAGAGATTAATTTGAATAACGCGTCTGCGCAGTAGAGATTCGTTTGGAGCCAGAATCTGCGCAGTAGAGATGCGTTTGGAGCCCTTTCTGCACAAGTAGAGATTCATTTGAATCACGCGTCTGCGCAGTAGAGATTCGTTTGGAGCCAGAGTCTGCACAGTAGAGATTAGTTTAGAGCCAGAGTCTGTGCAGTAGAGATTCGTTTGGAGCCCGCGTCTGCACAGTAGAGATTCGTTTGGAGCCAGAGTCTGCACAGTAGAGATTTGTTTGGAGCCAGAGTCTGCACAGTAGAGATTCGTTTGGAGCCAGAGTCTGCACAGTAGAGATTTGTTTGGAGCCAGAGTCTGCGCAGTAGAGATTCATTTGGAGCCAGAGTCTGTGCACTAGATATTTGTTTGGAGCCAGAGTCTGCACAGTAGAGATTCGTTTGGAGGCAGAGTCTGTGCACTAGATATTTGTTTGGAGCCGAGTCTGCGCAGTAGAGATTTGTTTGGAGCCAGAGTCTGTGCACTAGATATTTGTTTGGAGCCCGAGTCTGCACAGTAGAGATTTGTTTGGAGCCCGAGTCTGCTCAGTAGAGATTCGTTTGGAGCCAGAGTCTGCGCAGTAGAGATTCGTTTGGAGCCAGAGTCTGCACAGTAGAGATTCGTTTGGAGCCAGAATCTGCGCAGTAGATATTCGTTTGGAGCCAGAGTCTGTGCAGTAGAGATTCGTTTGGAGCCAGAGTCTGCACAGTAGAGATTTGTTTGGAGCCCGAGTCTGCACAGTAGAGATTCGTTTGGAGCCAGAGTCTGCGCAGTAGAGATTAGTTTGGAGCTAGAGTCTGCACAGTAGAGATTAGTTTGGAGCCAGAGTCTGCGCAGTAGAGATTCGTTTGGAACCAGAGTATGTGCAGTAGAGATTTGTTTGGAGCCGAGTCTGCACAGTAGAGATTCGTTTGGAGCCCACATCTGCACAGTAGAGATTTGTTTGGAGCCAGAGTCTGCACAGTAGAGTCATGAGATGGAGCCGCGGATTTAAACTCCCGCCCAAACTCCGGCAGACCCAATCAACCATAACGACATGCCCCGTTTTTATAGTATCAAATCACTAGCTAAAATGAAACTTATCATAAAAATTAGCAATTGAACATATATCAGAGTGATAACAACTACCTTAAATGACCAAATCCATATTTCGGAAAATTGTATTGGAAGTGTAATTCATTTTTTTATTTTGACTCAAGTCCCATTCGTTTACATGGAGAGGGGGTTATGCAAATAAACAGGGTTTATGACCTGTACTGCAGCCAGCCACAAGGGGCGATCAAAGAGCCCACAGCTTCACTTTCCAGGACATGTGAGGCACACCCGTCTGAGACACGTGCACGTAACGTACATGCATGTAAATAAAACCTGCATATATTAAACCTGCATATTTATTTAATTAAACCGTAGCATTTGTGAATTCACAATAACATAATGATTAATTATGATTTTTAAATTGGTTTAATAAATCATGCAGCCTTGGAAAACTGTCTAATAATGTGTTTCATGCATTGTCCGTGAAATGCGCCACTTCCGGTATTTTGCCGGTTAATCGACGCAGGCAAAATTGAATCGAGAATTTTAACAAATCGATTACTCAGAGTCGACAAATCGTGACAGCCCTAAATTAGATGACTACATTATTGAGACTAGGGTATGCGTTTTATGCAACCGGACCCAGATGTCAACAAATGCTTTTTGGGGCCACTGAAATAATTACATCAAAGCATCAATTAGTTCAAAGCATTGTTTGTTTTTAATGAGTCATGTACATTAGAGAAACGTTCAGATCTTCATGCAAACGAGACCACATTCTTCAAGGTGATTCCTTGTTCTTCGAGCTGCCATTTCCTCTGCGGTTTCTTCACACAGAGCACACTGATCACCGTCACCATCAGCATGACCACAAACACACCGACAGACGCCAGCACCGCCGTCAGAACACTGCTCTGAGCAGAGCTCTTAAACTGACACCTGTCGCCGTTATACCACCAGTCCTGTCCCACTGGACACCTACACACACACATGCACGCACACACACACACACACACACACACACACAAAAGACCAGAAAACAACATATGTTAGTGAAGAACAAACACTAAACTCCTCATGTATCCAGATCATACAATGCCATTTAACTAACCCAGGTGAAAAAATACACTTTATTTCAGCACATTTAGTGCACTTCCATAATGTAATTAAAGTGCTCTGTTTTCTCGCAGGAATTTTGTACTTAATAAACTAAAATGATTCTTTAGTACCTCTTAAGATAATCTTAATATCATCTATGTGTGCTCAACGGTGGTATTTTCGGACACCATGAGAATGAAGTAAAATTTACTTTTAACATACTATCTCTGTACTTAAAGAAAACTGAAGTCATTGCATTTGGAAACAAAGATGAAGTTCTCGAGGTGCATGCATACCTTGACTCTAGGAGTCAAACAACTAAACATCAAGTCAACAATCTCGGGGTGATTCTGGAGACAGACCTTAGTTTCAGTAGTCATGTAACTAAATCAGCATACTATCATCTCAAACACATTGCAAGGATCATATGTTTTGCTTCCAGTCAAGATTTGGAGAAACGTGTTCATGGCTTTATCACCAGCAGGGTGGATTATTATAATGGTCTCCTTCCAAAGAAGAGTGTTAGACCGCTGCAGCTCATCCAGAACACTCATTCTGACCAGAACCAGAACATCTGACCACATCACACCAGTCCTCAGGTCCTTACACTGGCTTCCAGTTAAATTAAGGATTGATTTTGAATGAATAATTAATGAATGAATGATGCATTTATATTATGCATAATTTATAATATGCATTTATGATATGCATCAACATGCATCGCTTTATTGTGTATTTCTGTACACCCAAAGTGCTTTACAGTCATGGGGGGGGGTCTCTGCTCAACCACCACCAGTGTGCAGCTGGTGATGAGGGATGATGCGACGGCTGCCACAGGACAACAGCGCCAGTGCGCTCACCACATACCAGCTACAGGTGGAGAGGAGAGAGTCATAGAGACAATCAAGTGTATGCTCTCACCACACACCAGCTACAGGTGGAGAGGAGAGAGAGTCATAGAGACAATCAAATGTATGCTCTCACCACACCAGTTACAGGTGGAGAGGAGAGTCATAAAAGCCAATCATGTATGCGCTCACCACACACCAGCTACAGGTGGAGAGGAGAGAGTCATAGAGCCAATCAAGCGCCACCACACACCAGCTACAGGTGGAGAGGAGAGAGAGTCATAGAGCCAATCAAGTGTATGCGCTCACCACACACCAGCTACAGGTGGAGAGGAGAGAGAGTCATAGAGCCAATCATAATAATATATCATTATTAAGCTCAGATGAGCTTTATTTTTCACTTACACAATTATACAGAGTATAACCAGCAGTGAAATGTATTCACTGCATTTAACCCATCCAAGTGCACACACACTTGGAGCAGTGCGCAGCCCAGGGAGCAGTTGGGGGTCTCACCTCAGTCGTAGACAATTCCTGCCGGAGCCAAGATTCGAACCCACAACCTCGGGTTACAAGTCCAACGCTCTATCCATTAGGCCACGGCTGCCCCAAACAGGTGGATGGGGATTATTAGGAGGCCATTATTGATAAGGGCCAGTGGTGGGAATTTGGCCAGGACACCGGGGTTACACCCCTACTTTTTACGAGAAGTGCCATGGGATTTTTAATGACCAAAGAGAGTCAGGACCTCGATTTAACGTCTCATCCGAAAGTATTTTAAAGTACTTTTACTCGTTTATAAATCACTCAATGGCCTAGGACCTAAATACATTGCAGATATGCTCACTGAATGTAAACCTAACAGACCACTCAGATCAGTAGGATCGAGTCAGTTAGAAATACCAAGGGTTCACACAAAACAAGGAGAGTATGCTTTTAGCTATTTAGCTGGTTTGATTGATGTCTTACAGTCTGTACAAGAATATCAGGAGAAGCTTTTGTAGAACATGAGCGTGATGTGGTGTGTGATGTTTGACCTGCACACGGCCTGTCCTGCGTCATCCAGCACACACACTCCGTCGTTCTCACAGTGCACGGACACACACGGCTCAGGAGGAGCAGCGCTGGGGGGGCTGGAGGTGGCAGGGGTCGTGCTGCTTGTCTGGGGAAGTGAAGTTTGGTGGATTCATGGTTGTGGAAGGCAAGGGCTCTGACACAGCGAGATGAGAGATATCTGCAGGAACACAGTGTCAGATTAACATGTAATCCCCCCCAGTCACAAGTTTCCATTGATAATGCTCTAAAAACTTACTGACTGATGTTTTAGTGCATTTCCTGCAAATATGGAAAAAATAAAGGGTCTCAATTAAATATGTGCAGTTTCACGTTATTAGTGCAGTTTAACTCCTGTTTGCACCATTGAGAAGATGATGTTAACATAAAGATAAAGTGTACCACAATATCTTTAAGGTGTTTATATATGAATTCACATATATTCAGTTTTGTTGAGTGTGGTAATACAGTGAGAAAATATGTTGATGGTCACAATATAAATCCAATTGCAGTCGTTAGTGAAAATTTTAATTACGCTAAAATGTGGCAACCACAAGTTATTGCACTAGTTCAAATGTTACAATATTGATGTTGTTCGGTAGCACTTATTTAATAATTGATATATGCTACAGTAAAGTTAACATTTTTTAAAATATGTTGATGGTTGTATTTTTAAGGGTTTTTATGCATAATTGTAACCCTAGAATGTGATCAAACCGGTTAAAATAGCTGTGCTGTATAGATGTATAACAATTTTTATGACTGCAGAAATATGTTAATACAGTACACCGGTCACAATTATTCACACACTTTACAAAAAAAAAATTATTGATTATTTCAAATGGTTATGAATGACACATCATCGGAATATGTTCATGTCTGAAAAACTTGGGATTAAATGGGTTAAAGATTTGTGGCTCTTGACAGTCTATGATTCTGCTTAACATCTGCTTTGGAGTTGCTCAGTGAAATATGAGTAAACGAGTTTTCATTTTCATCATCAGTTAACGAGTCGGTCACCCGCCGTGTGTTTCTCACCCTCCATCGTGAGTAGGAAGATAGCGTCTCCGCCCTTGATGAAATCTCGGCTCAGTGCTCTGGCCTGCGTGAGGAAAACCGGCGTTCCTGCACCAGGACCTCGGAAATACTCCGTCCCATCCTCTTCTGTTACCTTCACTCCTACTTTACGTGGATCATCCCAGAAGAAATCTCCAGTCCCTGACGAGAGAGTGAACAAGAGAGCCACAGGGTTCTGTGAGACTGCTGGACCCTGGCCACCCAGAAGCCTCAGTACGTGTTCAAATCTAATTACAAAACTATTTGCACTACAAACCAGAGAGTTTGTATATACACAAATACATTAAAATAACTTAAGAAATGCCAGTCAGCAATATCAAGCAGCATAACGGACTGTTTTTGTATCTGTCTCATTAAGGTTAAGCTAATGATTAAAGAAAAGATCGATGGGTTACTTAACGTAAACATGGGTTCTTTGATAACAGAGTGAGGTGTTTCACCAGCACTTCCCTCCTTGCACAGGTAAGGGAAAAATGTCTCTAAAATGATTTTGGCAGCGGTAAGTCGACCTGACTGATATAGATGGGGCGGAGCCTGGTCACAGGTCAACCTGACTGATATAGATGGGGCGGAGCCTGGTCACAGGTCGACCTGTCTGTCAAAGACAGACGTGGTGTCACAGGAGCTTTCACAGTTGGTCACACCCAAAGCGATTCCCATAATGAAACAGCTCACTCTGTAATCAAAGAACCTGTGTTTACGTTAAGTAACCCATCTGTTTTTTTTTTTTATCATTAGCTTAACATTAACGAGACAGAAGGCCTATATAGTAAGTCCTACTGTACTGCACGGATCTAATATAATGTTACACATCCGATGTTTTCCCCAGCAGTTCCCCAAATGTTCACTTAAGACATAACAGATTATGTTTGCATGAAAAGCCTACTTAAATACTTTAATTCTACGTATACAGTCTGTGTATATTTATCAGGATCGTACACTGGTGAAGTGTCATTATGTTCGTGATTCATATATCAGTCAGCGACAGCACAAGAAGCAAGCAGAGAAAATGTACTCCTCTCAGAAAACAAACAAAGATCATTTTAGATGTTTAATTACTATTTGGAGCATTGGGATCGCTAGACGAGGACCTTATGAACTCATTTTTGTGAAAACCTAAAATGTATGTCTGTAGCTCAAAATTTGCCTGTGCGCACTCACACTCATTTTGCCAGTATGAGTAACAAATAATTATTTACATAAAATATTTGCAATTTGGTAAGCTATAACACAGTTTGTACTTTTCCAGATGCTTTGCCAAAGCAATGGCGCGAAGCACAACTTTAGAGATATATTTTTGGTTCGTTACGAAACTGTGGGAGCCACTAAGGTTTATTAATGGGAAACGCTGGATTCCTCTTGCAAAGGATAAATCATTTGCATGTAAATATTTCAGAAACCCAAAAGGACAGGATGGGGATCGTGAGCCTCACCTTCCACAGTCATGGTGGGGTCAGTGGTGACGCTCCTCTGGTTGTTCATGCGTCTGCGAATGTCTGCGTTCTGGTCCATCAGCATCATGGTCATTTGCTTCCAGCGCGCGGGCCAGACCAGACCGTCCTCCGCCGCTCCAGATGTCAGGTGAGCGTATGCTCCCAGCTCTCCCGTGTATCCAGCTGATCCGCTGGGATACAGGCCCATCTGGAAGCTGTAGCCATCTGTAGAGGTAAAGCGTGGGCTGTAGATAGCAGCGTCCAGCGGCGTGTTCTCGAGGACGCTCCTGAAGTCCTTGATCCTCCACACATGTTCAGGACAGTGGGTCTCTGAGAGGTTGATGTCATCCAGTGAGAGTCCGCCAGCATTCCCACTGCCTTTGATTCCCTCAAAAACCACTCGAAACTTTCCGGAGACGTTCAGACTGACGTGATGGAGCTGCCACTCGTCACCAGCAGGAGCTTTTCAATAAAGAGTGCTCGTTAATACATGATATATGCACAGAAGCTGTCACCTTTTAGAGAAAGTCTGATACTCATTCATCCAAATACTGGAGACATGACCCTCAAACACTCTCTAGATGTACCCAGGTGAAAAAGAGCAGTAAATTACACTTTATTTCAGTACACTTCCATAATATACTTAAAGTGCTCCATTTTTGCTAACTAACTTTGTACTTGATATACTAAAAATTATCTCTTATGATCATCTAAGTGTACTCAACGGTGCTATTTTGGGACCCCATGAATATTAACTAAAATGTGCTTTTAACATACTTTCTCTGTATTTAAAAAAAGTATTTTGCTACCACTTGAAATCTTGATCTTTCATACACTTTTTCATTTTTTAATATTTAATATTAATATATAATGAATATATAAAACATGTATTTATAATGTATTTCCCACATATTTTTATAGATTACATAATTGAAAATGTGTTGCAATTATGTTAACATTCCCTTTATATGATATACTTTACTACATGTTAATGGTGTCTTTAATTATACAATAAAGTACACTATTACTACGCCATTAATAGCACTTTTTTCACATTAAATTATAGTACTTCAAGTAGTTAATGTTAAATGTATACTTACTGTTAAATTGTGAATTGTGGTACACATCTAAACACATATGAATGAATAATCCAATCATTTAAAGCACAGTAACTTATAGGGTTTTACTTAAAGCTGCAGTCCGTAACTTTTTTGGGTTAAAAATGATCAATATCATTATTAAAAAATCAAAATTTGAGCAAGTGCATAACCAGGCAGTGTTCAAAACTATTCCTTTACTTTAGCCCGATTCACAAGTCATTACGTCACATCTGTAAAAATAAAGAAGTTTTCCCGGCTAGTAGACTATATCACATGTGAGGATCCTGCAGGTAACGCGTCGTTTATAGCCTTTTCTCACAGCAGCTGGAATAATTAAATGTAAAAAAATCATTTAGATGGCCGATTGCAATCCAGAAATGATTAAGAGAATTTATGAAACATGTGGCTGAAATTAAATTAGATTCCAGTTTTAAATGTGCTTCTGATTACAGATAGCCTGGGTTTACCCAAGATTTGTATTTTAAAGAAAATCAGTTCGAAGGGAGCATAATTTGTTTTTTGGGTAAACATTTTTTTATTAATATGAATTTCGAATGGCATTTTCAGGGATTCACAGTCACCGTCACCTCAGTCACCGGCCACAACAGTCATCAGATCACAGTCACCTATCTACTGATCACCTGCACCTGCAGCCACTAATCATCACTACTACAAATACACTCTTCACTCAGACACTCATCGTCCGGTCTACCTTTCACTACCCCGAACTGACACCAGACCCAGTGTGCCCTTACTGGTCTATACTTACCTTTCAGCTCTCCTACGATCCTCCTGTGACACTCCGTCTAAGAATCCCCTGTGCCTGATTCCCGCTCTCCATCGATCCTGCAAAGATACTCACATCAGTTGAAACCTAAGGCTCATTCTCTCCTCGCAATCTGCATTCAACCTGTTAATAAAATCATCTTATTATTTCACTCACCACTTGTTCCCGACTCTGTTTGTGACAGAAGACCAGACCAACAACGACAATTCCATGGATCCCCGGCCTTCCTCACCTTCTGATATCCTGGAGGAGCTGGTCAACACTCTTCGGGCTTCACTCAAGCTTCCATTCCTCAATCTGCCTCTGCCAGTCCTATGGCTATGCCTGCTTCAAACACGGGTGATTCGACTGAGTGTGGCAGCTTCCTCCTTCAATTGGTGCTGTATATTATAGTTATAGTTCAGCATTTAACACCATAGTGCCTGCCACACTGGTTGCGAAGCTCCAGAGTCTGGGACTGAACAGATCTCTGTGCAGCTGGATCCTGGACTTCCTGACAGGCAGAAGTCAGGTGGTCAGAATGGGCAACAACACCTCATCTCCCCTGGTCCTCAACACTGGTGCACCGCAGGGTTGCGTCCTCAGCCCACTCCTGTACTCCCTGTACACACACGACTGTACAGCTACACACAGCTCCAATGTCATCGTCAAATTTGCTGATGACACAACGGTGATAGGCCTGATCACTGACAACGATGAGACGGCCTACAGAGAGGAGGTGAGTACCCTGACTAAGCAGCTGATAACAGAGCAGCTTTAAGTTCCTCGGCGTTCACATCACTGAGGATCTCACTGAGGAACTCACACAGATGCAGTGCTGAAGAAGGCACATCAGCGCCTCTTCTTCCTGAGACGGCTGAGGAAGTTTGGAACGAGCCCCAGCATCCTCAGATCCTTCTACACCTGCAATGTGGAGAGCATCCTGACCGACTGTATCACCGCCTGGTTTGGAAACAGCACCGCTGGCAACCGCAAAGCTCTGCAAAGGGTCGTGCGAACTGCCCGCCACATTGTTGGAGGTGAGCTTCCCTCCCTCCAGGACATCTACACCTGGCGGTGTATAAGGAAAGCCAGGAGGATCATCAAGGACTCCAGCCACCTGTCCCACAGACTGCTCTCTCTGCTGCCCTCAGGGAGACGTCTCCGCAGCATCCGATCCCGCACTAGCCGACTGAGGGATAGCTTTTTTCCTCAGGCTATCAGGACAATGAACAGTCAGAAATAATTCACCCTACATCACACTCCCACTCACACAACATGCCATGCACTGCACTTTAACACAGTTCCACTTTATCACAGTTCCACTGGACTACACGCACAGACTGCACTAACACAACCTATCTGCTATCACTGGATACCATACAATGCACATCCACGACATTACATATGTATAATCTGTTGCACCTTTGCACAACTCTCTGTTGCACAACTAATCTGTTGTATAATGTATAATCGGTTGCACCTTCACATATTACTATGTATAGATGTGTGAATAATGTAGAATGTGTACATACAGTGTATAATGTGTATTGATAACTAAGTATGTCTTTATATTACACTGTGTGTACTGAGTATATGTATGTGTTTTTTGCACATTGTCTTCTGTACAGTCTGTAAGTATGTACTGTCTATATGTAAATAGTTTTTTTGCACTGTCTGGAGCACGCTCTCAAGAATTTCACTCACCAAGGCACTTGTGCTGTGGTGATGACAATAAAAGTGATTTGATTTAAGGTTCAAGGTTTCTTTATTTGTCACATAATAAATGATGATTCTGTTGGATTGGAGAGTTTTATGCAGAAAGCCAATCAGATTTCCCAGCGCTTATCAGCTTGACACAACTCCGAAGCTGCTCACCAGTCTCACCCGCCACTGGTCCCCCAGTACCAGAGCCCATGTAATTTCCACCCGGCTTTCTTGTGAGGAAGATTGCCTACTTGGTGGGCACGAGGCCAGTGTGACTTCCTTCGTCCCATCTGATTATGTGGCATTGCAGGATGTCTTCAAGCAGGCAGCCACCCATCCAACTTCCACCCTGCAGAGCGTGTACAACCTCGTTCGAATCCGGGAAGGCGATGAATGGAAGACGGCCTTCATTACCCCTACCGGCCACTATGAATATCTCATTATGCCGTATGGCCTTGCCAACGTCCAATCCGTCTTCCAGGAATTCATGAACGAGGTACTCCGGGAGTTCCTCCATGCCTTCGTAATTGTCTATATCGATGATATACTCATCTACTCCCGGAACCTGGCCGCCCATCGCCACCACGTTAAGCAGGTCCTTCAGAGGCTCCATCAGTACCATCTGTACCTCAAGTTGGAGAAGTGCGAATTCCATCACCCCACTGTGTAGTTCCTTGGCTACATCATCCGTCAGGAGGGAATCCAGATGGACCAGGGGAAGTTGACAGCCATCACGGAGTGGCCAATTCCCCAGTCAGTAAAAGAGCTTCAGTGATTACTGGGATTTGCAAATTTATATCAACGCTTAATCAAAGATTTCAGCCTGCATACTGCCCCATTGACTTCCATGCTCCAGGGAAAGCCCAAGTCCCTGCCCTGGAACACCAGTACCCACGAAGCCTTCGAGGAACTCAAGACTACCTTCAGCACGGCTCCCAACCTTCATCATCCAGATCCCCAGGTTCCATTTGCGGTGGAAGTGGACGCCTCCACCACTGGAGTCAGAGCCGTGCTGTCCCAGCAATTCGGTGAGCCTCCACGCCCACAGCCTTGCGCTTACTACTCCAGGAAACTGACCCCAGCGGAAAAAATTATGATGTCGGAAATCGTGAGTTGCTGAATTAGTGGCGGCACTGGCTGGAGGGAGCCAATCACCCATTCACCGTCATTACAGACCACAAAATCTTTCAGTATCCTCGACAAGCCCACTGCACTCTGTTTTTCACCCGGTACAATTTCTCCTTCACCTATCACCCAGGAAACCGCAATTGCAAAGCTGACGCCCTATCTCGCTTTCATTCCCTCAACGCTCCCTCGGATCCTCAGCCGATTCTCCCTCCAGCCCTCATAATAAGCCCCATCATCTGGAAAATCGACGAGGAGATCAGAGCCGCCACTCTCACCAAACCCGATCCGCTGGGAGGCCCTGAAGGGAAAACATTTGTTCCTACCTCACAACGGCAGTCCCTTCTGGGCTCAGTTCATAGTGTACCGTGCTCTGGACATCCAGGCAGCCAATGGACCCTCTCACTCCTCTAAGCTCAGTACTGGTGGCCCAGTATGTCCCGCAATGTCCGCAGTTGCTCAGTCTGTGCCATGTCATCGACTCCTCGCCACCTTCCGGTGGGCAAGCTCGTGCCCTTACCATTCCTCGCCGGCCCTGGTCACACATTGGAATAGATTTTGTGACGGACTTACCAGAGTCGGAGGGTCACACATGCATCTTAGTGGCAGTGGATCGCTTCTCAAAAGCCTGCAAGTTTATTCCTCTCCGTGAATTACCAACTGCCCTTGAAACCGCCGAACAGCTGTTCACCCATGTCTTCAGGAGAGCTTGTCCCATCTGGCATACTGGTCAGGGATTCACAGTCACTGTCACCTCAGTCACTGGCCACCACAGTCACCAGATCAGTCACCTGTCTACTGATCACCCGCACCTGCAGCCACTAATCATCACTCCTACAAATACACTCTTCCCTCAGACACTCATCGTCCGATCTACCGTTCACTACCCCGAACTGACACCAGACCCAGTGTGCACTTACCTGTGTATACTTACCTTTCAGCTCTCCTACGATCCTCCTGCGACACTCCGTCTAAGAATCCCCTGTGCCTGATTCCCGCTCTCAATCGATCCTGCAAAATTACTCACATCAGTTGACTACTAAGACCCATTGAACTGTTCCTATCACCTGCCATACTCACCTGCCATTCTCTCCTTGCGATCTGCATTCATCCTGTCAATAAATCATCTTATTTCACTCACCTCTTGTTCCCGACTCTGTTTGTGACAGGCATGAAAATTAGATTAGACTGTACAGAAATTTAAATCTACATGCTAATACACACTATACTCAGTCACGCAATGCTGATGTTGTAAACATGAATAATTTGAGAATAAAGTATTGCAATAATTTTCTCAGTTTGATGTGATATGAGCTAATCGGTCATTAGATTTCATCACCATTGGTAGCGAATCTATTGTAATGCTTTTTTACTCAGTTGAGCAGAACAAACGTGGCAGACTTCTTACTTGTTCAGCTGGCAATATACGGTGAAAATTCTTATTTGTGTCATATAATCCAAGACATAGGCTAGAATCTGTAATTGCAAAGTACAGTAAACATCCACACCTGAGGTAACTGACACCTACACATTCACCTCAAAACATTATATTAATCCGCGCTGAAGCCGTGCCGGTGCACAACCCACGCAAGCAAGATAATTACGCAAAAATCTGCAATTCCAGAGAGGGCGACAAAGAGGCAAAAGTTACGAACTGCAGCTTTAAGCAACACATTTGTACTGTATTTTTCATGAAAATCCAAATAGTGATAGTATAGCTAAAAATGCACTATAATTTTATGTATTGATCATAACACTTTTAAGCAATGCAATTGTAAAATACTTCTGGTTCTTTATCTGACTACACTTAAATTAAATTAGTTAGTGCTAATTAGAGTATTTATTTTCAGTCCACATTAGTAGCACAGTTGGGAAAACGGTACATATAACTATTACTTAATTATCAATTTAATTTAAACTTAGAATAACTATATAAAAGTGTACAACTAATTTTTTAATAATTCAAAGCACACTTTTAAGAAAAACTCCTCTGTATGTTTTTGCTGGGGATTAGTGTACTTTATTTCAATGCACTAAAAATCTATTTAAATATCAGTGGTATTAAGTATAATTTTTGCAATTGCACTGAAGTACTACTGCTGAATAAATATAATTTTAATTAGTAAATCTATAGTGAATATCTTTTAAAATTGTATTTATCACAATAATAAGAATGTACTACAAATGTACTTGCTTGTATTGAGGTATTTTTTAGCGCATTCAAGTACACTTTATTTTTACCTGGGAACATCCGTACCTTCAGCTTGCTGAATGAGCCGCAGGGTGCCGTCTGGGTTTTCCGTGTCGTACTCTCTCGTCCAGATCCTGAGCCGGTCGTTAATGTGGCCGCTGTTGTAGAGGAAGAACTGCAGGCACTGGAATCCCCGTCTGGGGTAGAGAACCCTGCTCTCCAGCAGAGCCCTGTTCCCCTCCGGTCCGCTCGCAGTGCTGAAGTGCATGAAGTAACCCTTTCCTGAAAACAGGACGGATATCAGAGATAAACCGAGAGTATATGTGACCCTGGAGCACAGAAGCAGTCATAATCAGCACAGGTATATTTGTAGCAATAGACAACAATACATTGTATGGATCAAAATTAGCAATTTTTATGTTATGCCAAAAATCATTAGGATATTAAGATCATGTTCCATGAAGATATTTTGAAAATTTCCTATCATAAATGTATCAAAACTTAATTTTTGATTAGTAATATGCATTGCTAAGACCTTCCTTTAAACAACTTTAAAGATGATTTTCTTAATATTTAGATTTTTTTGCACCCTCAGATTCCAGATTTTCAAATATTATCCAAACCATACATCAATGAAAATATTATTTATTCAGCTCTCAGATGAAAAAAAATTGACCCTTATGACTGGTTTTGTCGTCCACGGTCACATATGAGCTGGACTTTTGCAAGGCCTTCCATGTTTCAATAATTAGAATGATTATAAGATCTGTTTGTAGTCAAAGAGGATCCAGACATGACAGTGAAATGGTGCATTCAAGTCTTCCCGGGAAGTTCATATGTGACCCTTTCTGTGTAATTTTTTTGTGATTTGCTGTTTTCTACATAAAATCATCCTTCATATGGTAAAGAACATTCTGTGAAAATTTAACCTTTATATCTTTAATATTGACTGAGTAAGTCATGTTAAATATTGAAATTATAGTGGAATTATGGTAGAAATCAAACTTTGATGCTTGTTATCTCATAATTAGATTTTGAGACTTTAGCCTGGATTTCACAGAGAGAGTCACATATTTATGGGCTGGGACGTTATTATGATGATGTCAGGTGTGTTCCAATCACTTCAAAAAATCCAAACATCCAAAAAACAATGTGCATTGGTGGTTTTTGCTTTTTAAAGTTTTAATTAACTTTACAAAGGTTCTGTAAATTGAATCGTTATATATTCTGTGGTAATTGTACAATACTGTGCTATTTTGTACATGCAACATTTTTTTCCACTTATTGGACATGAAAAAACAACTAATTTGTACTGTAAATACTAACACTATATTTAGTCACTGACATGCTCTCAACTGGGAAAATCTGGTTTTAACTTTGTGTAGGCGCTGATGTGCATTCAACTTGTAAAAATAATCTTCCAGACATGTTCAGAGTCGTCACATTAATATTACAATTTAGTAAATTTTACAGATTAAATACCACCATCAAAGGAATCTTTTAAAGGAATAGTTCGCAATGAAACTCATTTACCCTTGTATATATAATTTATACTGTACAGAAGCTCTAGCTAATTATTATCAATGTGCAAATGCTACCGAGCTTTAAAAAAAAGACTAAAATGCACCATAACAGTATCAAAAAACATATATCATAAGCATTGTGATACAAAACTGGACTTTAAGAAACATAGTTCTCGTGTGGCCTGAATATGTGTTATACTAGACATCAAAAACACCACATTAGTGTTTCAGTCAACATGAGTGTGAGTTAATTATGACAGAACTAAAGGTGAAGCATGTCCATTATAGAAATGCAGAAAGTGCAGAAGACTTGCCATCGCAGCGTCCCATGTTGGTGTAGTCGGTGTCTGGTCCACCTGCGGCTGTGGAAACACGCTTCCAGGTCACATTATCCTAATTTTCACGGCTTTGGATCATTCCACAGATGCTCTCCGACTCGAAGTCACAGGAGTCCAGAAATGTGGAGGAGCTGGCTGTGAAATAACCACACTACATTCACTACATGTTCTTATTTACACTTGGCCATTGTTGACTGGTTATGGCTGAATTGGCCATCAAGAGGCACATCAAGTTCATGACCGTGACTAACTAAACCATGCATTTGATAGAAAGTGTTACAGCAGTTGTAGAGTCGGCTGAGCTTGAGCAGGTCGCCGGTGCTGAACTCCATGCGCTGGCCGATCACGTCGCCGAAGGCCGGGATCCTGGTGACGATGGTGGGCTCCGAGCCGTTCTGGAAGGCTTTCTTGCTGTAATGCATCATTGATCCGTAGTCGTAGGGAACGTTGAGCGCACGGGATGTGCTGTCGTTGTATTTGTTGAAGTTATGCTCCTTACCTGTGAAATGTCATAAAACCATCACAATAATCCACAGCACACTAGTTATGATCTGGAGAAGACAATAGCCAAAATCCATAATAACTCTTCCTCCAGTCAAAAAGTGCATCTTCTGTTATCTCTCACATCAAAATCCAGCAACATATCTGTGACCTGTGTTGGCAAAATTAGCTTTTCATGAAAAAAAACCCATAATATTTTCACATTTATGTATGATTTGTTGCAATCTGACGAAAAATTACCTGTTTGAAGTCATCAAATTAAATTTAGAGAAAACCGATGTAAAGTTTTCTGAAGGTTACAAAGCAAAATAACCAGCAATATTGCTTCTTTCCTTTTCTTAATAATCATTACTAGATTAATAATCCCAACATCGCTTAATTAACAAATTTTTGTGAAAATCTTAAATTCAACAAAAATTGACATTTTCAGTTTATTTTCCACTTTTTTTATACATTCACACTCGTTTTGCAAGCACAGATCACATTAATTTAGAGCTGTTTTGGACTGTTTTTAGTTTGTAAACGCTGCAGATTTCTCTCCTGATTCAGACCAGAACACTTTATCACTGGAGGAAGCGTTATTATGGATTATGGATTCATATTTTAGACACTTAATGCTGTATTTGTCTCAGCTTCTGATGTTAACTGATGCACTGGAGTGCTGTGGTGTTTTTATCAGACTCTCATTCCGACGGCACCCATTCACTGCTGAGACACTGAAGCAGTCATGCATTTCTTCATGGTAATATCATGGCACATTTAGCAAGCATGTTAACTATGAAAACCTCTAAATGTAATGTAAGCCAGAACACAATATTGAACTCAAACTGCAGATCTGGATTTCAGAGGCTGTGCTGTTTCTTGGGTCTTGGTTCGAGTATAAAGCAGACCTTCAGTAATGCGGTCCCAGATGATGGACACGTAGTCGTCACGGTCGGAGCGTGATTGCTCGTGCCAGAAGCCTAACGCGTGGAGAAACTCATGCTCAATGGTTGCGA
>CM050422.1:33334237-33484183 GCA_027564155.1 Gymnocypris eckloni scoliostomus
TTGACGTGTTCGTTGAAGTGTCCTTTATGTGTGAAACTCTTGTTGCACTCGGGACAGACGAAGGCATTACTGGCTCCTTGCGAGGGTTTCTTTTTCGATTTTTCTGCATTAATTACCCCCTCCTGATGTTTATCCTCTGAGTCGTTCTCTAAAACAAACAGCAAACGGTCAAAAATCAGTGCACAACGTGAAACCAAATGGTATCTTTCCTCACATTATTAACAATCTTACACTGTACCAGAGGCTAAAATGACACCGTTTACACAATAGTAGTGCTGGGCGGTAGACCGGTTCATACTGAATACCGGTTGAAGTATTACAAATTTTATTTTAAATGTTTAATTTAGATACTTTTCTTACTAAGAAAGTTTATCAGGAAATTCAGGTGTTTGAGAACGCTTCCTGACCATTTGAGCTCGACAGCTGTGCTTTTGTCTCTATGATAATGTTAAGATCAATGGGTCAGACTTCTGAGAGATTCAACCTTTGATCTGCAAATGACTTTGTCCTGGCCAGATGTGGATTCGTTAGGTTTATTGCCCTCAGATGTATGTTTATTTGATGTTTTGTCTCAACCTGTAAAAGTCCCTCCTCCAATTCGGCCTATAAAGATACCCTGTAAAAATGACTTAAGAGGAGATCTTCGATGACTGCAGATAACAACACATGTCATAGAATAAAGAAATTCTGCTGACGATCCAATCCGAAGTCTCCTGGTCTTCTCTTCT
The DNA here is from genome assembly GCA_027564155.1 of Gymnocypris eckloni scoliostomus. Taxonomy (NCBI): domain Eukaryota; kingdom Metazoa; phylum Chordata; class Actinopteri; order Cypriniformes; family Cyprinidae; genus Gymnocypris; species Gymnocypris eckloni. Next base: position 33,334,966 of record CM050422.1, read on the forward strand.
GAGTTTTCTACACTTTAGAAAAACAGAGTTTTCAACAGTTGGTGCCGTGACCCGGACGGGAGTGAGGTTTAGGGGGGTGAGTGTAACGGATGTAGCTATGCCAGTAAGGGCTGTGTGTAAACCTCACTCTCCTGACCTCAAAAAGAGGCGCTCTGGCAACTGATGCTAGAGGCTGTAGCCTTTGGCGTTCCTTGTTAGAGCGCCCGCCTCCCGCACCGGAATCCCGGGTTCGAGACCCGCTCCGACGAGTTGTGGCAGTGTGGACCCGGGGGAGTTACATTGTCAAAACCAGGCTAAGCAAAATGCATCAGGAAGGAGTACCATGGGTTGAAGCACTGCCCGCAGTACTGTGTAGTATGAGAGCATCACCTAACAGATCAGTAGGACTGAGCCCTCATGAGATTATTACTGGACGCCCAATGCAGATGCCAGGTGTGATTGATCTTAGAAATGCTGATGTGCACATTGCTTCAGATGCCCTGATCGCTTACTGTGAAAACCTCACAAAGGCAGTGCAGAGTGCCAAAGAGAGAGTTGAGTCGTGTTGGCAGACTCCACCAGAAGGTGGACACACAATCGTCCCAGGTCAATGGGTCATGATAAAGACATTCAAAAACAAGCCATTAGAGCCTAAGTGGTACGGACCACATCAAGTGATGTTGATTACAGCAGCTGCAGTATTGTGTCAGGAAGGAAAACTTGGACTCATGTGTCACATATTAAGGTTGTTCCTCCCCTGCAGGGATAGGATAGGGCAGACACAAGAACCAGTGAGGAGCCCAGGGAAGAACCGAAAGCAACAGGCTTGGGGCCAACCCTGAGGTGAAGATTTCCTCATAGGCCTTTCCTCCATTAGTCCATCCTTTCCTCACTGTTCTTTAGGTGTCGCAGGAATTAAGAAATAGGAAAGAAGGAACAACCATAGCAGACTATATTTTGAACAGAGGATACAACCCTAATGTTTGCAGACTCTACAAATACTGCTCTGTGCCGTTGGTCTCTCTTGTTTGTGTTTCTTTCTTCCTCTGTGCAGATACCATTTGATGGCTGTCCTGAGATCCATATGCACCACCCTTCTCACCTGCGGATGAAGCCACAACCTCTAGAAAATAACTAGACCCATTGCAGAGCCAACTATCACACAAGAAAGAGAAAAGAAAGAAGAAGGAAAAGAATAAAAATACACAACGCAGAGACTATTACCCGTAAAATCTTCACGGACCCTAATTGCATGTTTTGTTTCTGTGTCAGCATGCAATTACATATAAACAACACAGAACATGTACTATTTGTCTGTAACAATTACAAGTTACAAGAATTAACTTTTAAGTGTCTAAATTTGTATTTTGTGAGAGTTATTAGAACTCTCAAAGGGGGAATTGAAGTATTACAAATTTTATTTTAAATGTTTAATTTAGATACTTTTCTTACTAAGAAAGTTTATCAGGAAATTCAGGTGTTTGAGAACGCTTCCTGACCATTTGAGCTCGACAGCTGTGCTTTTGTCTCTATGATAATGTTAAGATCAATGGGTCAGACTTCTGAGAGATTCAACCTTTGATCTGCAAATGACTTTGTCCTGGCCAGATGTGGATTCGTTAGGTTTATTGCCCTCAGATGTATGTTTATTTGATGTTTTGTCTCAACCTGTAAAAGTCCCTCCTCCAATTCGGCCTATAAAGATACCCTGTAAAAATGACTTAAGAAGAGATCTTCGATGACTGCAGATAACAACACATGTCATAGAATAAAGAAATTCTGCTGACGATCGAATCCGAAGTCTCCTGGTCTTCTCTTCTGAGTTTTCTACTTTAGAAGAACAGAGTTTTCAACAGATGGTGCCGTGACTTGGATAGAGTTCCAGCTTCCTCACCTAAAAAAACTTCAAGCTCAAACAAAGATCTGCATCTTTTGGAATCCAGCGAAACTTCAAGCTCAACAAGGATTCCCAGACTGAATTTTTCTCTCAAACCAAGTGTGGTGAGTGGCTGTTCTCTAATCCAAAAGAACCTAAGACCAGTGTATCCTCTGTGCCGTCAGAGAAGAGTTAACATACATCTGTAGGGTTTTGTTTAACTAAAAGTTATCCTCTGTTCAGGCAGGGAAGGTTAGCATTTCATGCTAATAATTTTGTTTTATCCTCTGTTCTTTCAGGCAGGGAAGGTTAGCATTACGTGCTAATTTTTGGTTTATCCTCTGTTCTTTCAGGCAGGGAAGGTTAGCATTACGTGCTAATTTTTGGTTTATCCTCTGTTCAGGCAGGGAAGATTTAGCATTACGTGCTAATATTTGTAATCCTCTGTTCAGGCAGGGAAGATTTAGCATTACGTGCTAAGATTTGTTATCCTCTGTTCAGGCAGGGAAGATTTAGCATTACGTGCTAATATTTGTTATCCTCTGTTCAGGCAGGGAAGATTTAGCATTACGTGCTAATATTTGTTATCCTCTGTTTTGGCAGGAAGAATTGGTTATCCTCTGTTCATGCAGGGAAGATTAGCGTAAAGTGCTAGTGAATTGTGTTATCCTCTGCTTTGCCAGGGAAGGTTAACAATAGTTGATCTGTGTTAACAAGTGTACCCTCTGTTGATCAGAGAAGTTTTAGTGTTTTGATTGTGTGATAACAAAGAAACTCACAAAATGTTTAGAAAGAATGCTAGACTGATCCCACAACTGAAAAGGTGGTCTAGCGACTCCTTTGTGGTCAGATAGCGAATTCAAATCACTTTTAGGAGTGCAAATGAACATAATAGTCACTGAGAAAGTTAGACAAGAACTAACTCAGAAATATGAGATCCATCCAGACAAGACTTGGTCTGTAGATGAGTGTAAAAGGTACTGGGAGCATGTATTCGCAAGAACAATGTGAAAGGCATTATCTGTTGTCACAGAGAATTCAGTGTAACGCTAGCGACACAACAGTCTCAGCGTATTTCAGAGCTAGAGAAACAGAACAATGAACTCCGTGCTAGAATATACACTTTGACCAAGAAATTGAACCTCAAGAAAGAGGCAAAACTGATGTGGAAGTAAGTCAGCCTGATAACATTTACCCTGATTTACAAGCGTTTTTTGAAACAGATGTAGCTCTCCAATCAGTAACTGATGTGCCTGTAAATTCCTTCAATGTGTGTGGTGCGAGGAGGAGATCTCAGGGGATTGAGGAAACTGATAGTGTTCCTCTCAATTCTTCTGTGGTGCAAATACAAACTGTTGCCAAAGCTTTAGGTCCTAAAGATATAGAGACTATCTCAAAGTTTACCAGCACGCACACATTTTTCTGAATTTAGAAGAACATTGATCAGTAAAATGCGTCTTTATGACATATGTCGTTGACAGAAGTCACGCAGCTGATGTCACAAATACTAACTGAATCTGAATTCAACAGTTTTGAATCTGCTGTCACTTCTGAACTGCGAAATGCCAGTAAGGGTGATTTAAGAGAAGGTATTTTGAAAATCCTAAAGAATATCTTAGGACCCAAAATAGATTGGTCTAGAATTACTACCTGTGTGCAAAGGAAAGAAGAAACTGTGAGTGAATATACTGAGAGATTTTGTCAGTCAGCTGTAATCTACAGTGGAATTGTTGATGACCCTGAAAGTGTGCTAGATGACAAGGGACCCTTGGTTCGTATCTGGTCAGATGGCCTTGTAGCCGAATACAGAAAAGCTTTACCATTCTTAGATCTAACTTGGTCTAACAGAACTCTCAGAAGTAACCTAGACAGGTTAACTACATGGGAAAGAGATGCTGATGTCAAAGCAAAAGTAAGAGTAGCAGCAGCTACGTTTAACACAACGAAACAAGACAATAGATGGTCTAAAAGAGAAAGCAAATGCAAATACTGTGAAAAATTTGGACATTGGGAGAAAGAGTGTAGGAAGAAGTTGCAAGATAGTAAAAGAAATGCTATGCATAATTCTGCTCCTTCTCAGCCTGCACACAACCCTGAAGTAGTTCCGCCAGTGACCACTGAAACTATAGGACAGTTAGTTCAGGCTCTTCTAAGAGCACAACAAGACCAGGAAAAAAACTAATTATTGGGGCTGTGAGTAGCTACCTTTCCCCTGTAATCCAACACAATGACCAAAGAATTTTTGTGAAAGGTAGCATAAAAGAGAAAGAGATTGATTTTTTGCTTGATACAGGTGCAGAAATTACAGTAATTCCTACAAAATTGGCGCAAGGTTTAAACATCCCATACAAGAAAACCAAACTTTGTTTAACTGGTGTAATAGGTGAAGATTCTGTTTTGTATGAAACTCCGCCCATAGAGGTACAATTTGGCCCAAAAACTCTGACTACAAAATTACTATGCGCTCCATTAAATACAGGTGCAATTTTAGGCATGGATCTTCTGAGACAAATAAATCTAACTTTAGACATGTCCTCAGAATCTACTAGCATAAAAATTTCCTCAGCACAGATTTCTACCAATAATGCAACCCCTCCCGAGTATGTTTTCTTACAGAATCATCCAATTTGGGCTAAAGACAAGGATGATTGTGGGTTGTTGACAGGTGTAGAACCAGTTAAATTGACAGGAACTCCACCTCCGGTCACCAAACAATATCCGATTAATAAGGAAGCTATACAGGAATCAAACTTATTGTAGAAAATTTGCTGATGCAAGGAGTGCTAGTTAAAACCAACAGTCCATGTAATTCACCCATATGGCCCATCAAGAAATCTAATGGGACATGGAGACTTACAATAGACTACAGAGTAGCCAATAAACATATTGAAAAATCACCCCCTAGTGGCAGATCCATCTACAATTTGTAATGGCTTACCATTAGATTGTAAGATTTTTCAGTAATTGATATGTCTAATGGATTCTTTTCTGTACCGTTGCACTCTGACAGCCAGCCATGGTTAGCTTTCACAGTTGACTATGAACAATACCAGTGGACACGATTGCCACAGGGATTTCAAAACTCCCCAACCATATATCATCAGGCTGTCAGATTTGTGTGACCCAGAATGTCCGGTAAAACAGTCCACTATGATCCAATATGTTGATGATATTTTGATTGCCTCAACAGATCATGAGGTACATCAAACTGAATTGGCATCATTGTTGGACTATTTGCATAAAAGGACACAAATGCAGCTTTCACAAAGCTCAAGTTGCTAAAAAGCAAGTCACATTTCTGGGTCAAACAATTGGTGCAGGAAATAGATCCATTACACAGGATCGGCTTCAGTCAAAGCCATACCTCCGCCTAATACCATTAAAACACTCCGCTCATTTTTAGGAACAACAGGTTATTGTAGACCTTGGATTGAAGACTATGCCTCGATGGCTCAGCCTCTCTATGATTTGTTGAAAGGCCATGGTAAAGATTCAGATACTGTTTGTATGGAAGAACTTCATCTCAAAGCTTTTAATGATTTGAAAAGAGCACTATGTCAAGCACCAGCATTAGGAATTGCCCAATCTGATAGACCCTTTGTGCTTTATGTCCATGAACACTTAGGCTTTATGACTGCATGTCTAATGCAAGATCATGGGGCAGCTTACGCCCAATTCATTACTATTCCGGTAAACTTGACATAGTCGCTCAAGGTATGGGCCCATGCCTCAGAGCAGTACAGGCAGTTCATCTAGCGCTTCAGGCTTCATCAGGAATGGTGTTAGGTCAGACTGTAAACGTAAAATGCCCTCACGCAGTGTCCGCACTAATGAATCAAGCAAAAGTCACTTCTGTCACCTCCTCCCGTTGGGGAAATTGGTTAGCAACTCTCACAGCCCGAATATTGTTATACAGCGTGCACCAGTCACGAACCCATCCTCATGTATGATGTCTGCAATGACTGAATTTGTGTTAGAGGATGAAGGCGAAATGACTCATGATTGTGTTACGCTTACATATGCAGCGACAAGTGAAATAGCAGAAACTCCCATAGAGAACGCAGAATTGGAGTTGTTTGTTGATGGTTCAGCTCAAGTTATTGAAGGTAACAGACGAGCAGGATATGCAGTAACTTCCACCACTGAAGTAGTTGCTTCAGGTCGTCTTTCAGATCATTTTCAGCTCAAGCTGCAGAACTAGTAGCCTTAACTAGAGCATGCACGCTAGCTTCAGGATCGGTTGCAAATATCTACACAGATTCCAGGTATGCTTTTGGGGTAATTCATGATTTTGGTGTCATTTGGCAAACCAGAAAATTTCTAACTTCTGCTGGATCCCCCATTAAGCATGCTGGATTAGTGAAAGATTTAATGTTTGCCATGAAACTCCCAAAGAAATTAGCAGTGATCAAAGTGAAAGCACATCTCACAACTAATACTACGGAAGCTAAAGGTAATGCTCTTGCTGATGTAGCGGCTAAACAGGCTTGTTTCTATGCAACTGTACAAGTGTGTTCAGGTAGTACAGCACAGAAGATAATTCTACCTCCTGAATCAATCGTTGATCTGTATAAAGACGTTCCTCTATATGAAGCATGGACATGGTTAGACAAAGGAGCCACTGTGGATTCATCCGGCTGCTGGACCAAAGGGAAAGTATGTTGCTCCCGAATCACTGTTGCCATATTTGGCTCAACAAATACACAGTTTGGGTCATAGTGGTCCAGCAACGATGAATCACAGGTTCTCAAATCAATGGTGGAATCCAAAATTCAGAAACGCAGCCACTGAAACAGTCAAGAGATGTGTTACATGTCAGAAAAATAATGATGTACCAGCAGCCATTACACCAGCAGCACATACCCCAGCTCCACCAGGGCCATTTCGTCACCTGCAAGTTGATTATATATCGTTGCCCCTTGTAAAGGAAAAACTGACGTTTTGGTAGTAATAGACAAGTTCTCAAGATGGGTAGAAGCTTATCCAACAGGCGGCGCTACAGCTGCAAATACTGCTAAATGTCTTGTCACTGATTTCATTCCCAGATGGGGATTACCAGATTGCATTGACTCAGATCAAGGTACCCACTTCACAGGACAGGTAGTCAAGGAAGTGTCTAGAATGTTGAAGATTAAGTGGAACCTTCACTGCCCCTATAGGCCACAAGCATCAGGACAGGTTGAACGATCAAACAGAACAATCAAAACCAGGCTAAGCAAAATGCATCAGGAAGGAGTACCATGGGTTGAAGCACTGCCCGCAGTACTGTGTAGTATGAGAGCATCACCTAACAGATCAGTAGGACTGAGCCCTCATGAGATTATTACTGGACGCCCAATGCAGATGCCAGGTGTGATTGATCTTAGAAATGCTGATGTGCACATTGCTTCAGATGCCCTGATCGCTTACTGTGAAAACCTCACAAAGGCAGTGCAGAGTGCCAAAGAGAGAGTTGAGTCGTGTTGGCAGACTCCACCAGAAGGTGGACACACAATCGTCCCAGGTCAATGGGTCATGATAAAGACATTCAAAAACAAGCCATTAGAGCCTAAGTGGTACGGACCACATCAAGTGATGTTGATTACAGCAGCTGCAGTATTGTGTCAGGGAAGGAAAACTTGGACTCATGTGTCACATATTAAGGTTGTTCCTCCCCCTGCAGGGATAGGATAGGGCAGACACAAGAACCAGTGAGGAGCCCAGGGAAGAACCGAAAGCAACAGGCTTCGGGGGCCAACCCTGAGGTGAAGATTTCCTCATAGGCCTTTCCCCTCCATTAGTCCATCCTTTCCTCACTGTTCTTTAGGTGTCGCAGGAATTAAGAAATAGGGAAAGAAGGAACAACCATAGCAGACTATATTTTGAACAGAGGATACAACCCTAATGTATGCAGACTCTACAAATACTGCTCTGTGCCGTTAGTTCTCTCTTGTTTGTGTTTCTTTCTTCCTCTGTGCAGATACCATTTGATGGCTGTCCTGAGATCCATATGCACCACCCTTCTCACCTGCGGATAAAGCCACAACCTCTAGAAAACAACTAGACCCATCGCCGAGCCAACTATCACACAAGAAAAAAAAAATAAATACACAACGCAGAGACTCACATACGGGAACTTCAGTCATCCATCAACATGATCAAGATTTTCGTACTATTAACCATCATGGACATCACGCAGTGTAGACCCCAGAAACAACATATTCAGAGCTGATGAATATGTCAAGAAATGCCTTGTTTGCTGGAAAGAATGTTTGCATGCCGCACGCACCTTCAGTAGGAGCAGGAATCCCATGGGTGGCACACCCTATCTCCAAATGTGACACGTGTACCTTATTCGATCATCATACCAGTGGATTACACAACAAGGATACATGTCACAACGTAACAATTCCTCCAGCTTCGCCGTGTTGCATTCCTGGACTACCATCCTGCAACCTAACTTCAGCTACTCCCATCATGACAGATCTACTCATGCCAAGGATGTTCTATTGGTGCATGGAAAATCATGCTCCAGCATCGACTACACTGGGTGAAATTCCTCGTGAACGTTGCAGCTTTGTGATTGAAAGAAGAACCGAATTCGATGTGTACGTTACTACATCAGATACGAAAGAGGAGAATGATTTAAAAGAGTGTCTCTACGGGAACCCATCCCTACCGAAACTTTTGCCATAAATCAGTGGTGTATGATTCCTCCACCGACTGGCACTTTGTGGTTATGTGGGACTTCTGTCTACAGCATCCTACCCAGCCAATTCAATGGCAGGTGCACCCTGGTTTATGTCCTACCAGCCATCAGAGAAAATACACACTCCACCTCAAGTTCTCCACATCTACAAAATTCAGCTTCTACCAACAAAGATGGCTGCATTCCAGGACTCACTTGTGTACAAACGTGGTGGTCAAGAACTCTTGGAGCATTAATCCCATCGTATGGTGTCATGCAGGCTCTCGATCAAGTCAGAAGCCTGTCGGATTCAGTACAGAAATTGGCCAATGATACGGTTTTGGCCCTGGGCAACATCAAAGACACTCTTGCCTCGCACAAGATGATGATCTTACAGAACAGAGTGGCCTTGGATTACATTCTTGCAACACAAGGGGGAGCCTGTACCATTATCGGTCCTGAATGCTGCACCGGGTTAATGGATCCAACAGAGAACTTGAACAAAATCCAACAAGACATTCTTGGTCTTTCAGAAAAATTACGCCAGATGACTGAAGATAATTCTTCATGGTTCGGAAACTTGTTAGGTAAACCCTGGCTGTGGATCAAGGAAATAGCAATTCTGCTGTTGTTTCTCCTACTTGCGTACTATCTATGCATCCACAGTATCAAGTGTTTCTGTCAGCAAATGACGCCCGCCTCACAAGGAAATGACAGTTCCAACCAGAAAAGATTATTACCCGTAAAATCTTCACGGACCCTAATTGCATGTTTTGTTTCTGTGTCAGCATGCAATTACATATAAGCAACACAGAACATGTACTATGTGCCTGTAACAGATTACAAGTTACAAGAATTAACTTTTAACGATTACAAGTTACAAGAATTAACTTTTAAGTGTCTAAATTTGTATTTTGTGAGAGTTATTAGAACTCTCAAAGGGGGAATTGAAGTATTACAAATTTTATTTTAAATGTTTAATTGAGATACTTTTCTTACTAAGAAAGTTTATCAGGAAATTCAGGTGTTTGAGAACGCTTCCTGACCATTTGAGCTCGACAGCTGTGCTTTTGTCTCTATGATAATGTTAAGATCAATGGGTCAGACTTCTGAGAGATTCAACCTTTGATCTGCAAATGACTTTGTCCTGGCCAGATGTGGATTCGTTAGGTTTATTGCCCTCAGATGTATGTTTATTTGATGTTTTGTCTCAACCTGTAAAAGTCCCTCCTCCAATTCGGCCTATAAAGATACCCTGTAAAAATGACTTAAGAGGAGATCTTCGATGACTGCAGATAACAACACATGTCATAGAATAAAGAAATTCTGCTGACGATCCAATCCGAAGTCTCCTGGTCTTCTCTTCTGAGTTTTCTACACTTTAGAAAAACAGAGTTTTCAACACGGTGTTTATTTTTCTTATGATGTGAATTTGTATCATTTAAATAACATTCAGAACGCGACACTGTTAGAGAGGGGTCTCTTTTCACTGTTACACTGTGGCGAGGATACAGCTGTATGTGTTACTAATAGTGATCGACCGATATTGATTTTTTATAACCGATACCGATTATTTGTACGTTTATGTACCCGATAACCGATATTCAGAACCGATATTTATTTACTGTTATAAAGTGAATAAATAACAGAGTGAAGCTTTGGTTTTTCCTTATTTCAGTCATCTTAACAACAACAAACAACTGTTGAAAATTAAATGTCATGTCAAATTTAATCTTCAAATTACAACAATAAAAACATTTTATTTATAAAAAGCATCATCAGCAACACTGATATTAACAATAAGCAAAATAATGTTTTCAAATGTAGAAAATAAAGGACAGGAGTCATATCAACTTTATTTTAAACTACAGTTTTAGGTTTATAATCTGTTTAATAGACTAAAGAGTGAAGAATAATTCACTGAATAATATTCTCTGGAATATTGAAATAAGCTATAACAAACAAAACATCGTATTTTATTGCATTTCTCAACTGGCATATTTTATCAGAATTATTATCTATTTACACAGAACTATACTCAAACTGCGATCGCTTGCGGAGATAATAAATCATTAATTTAGATAGAGATGTGTTTATTTAGATGTTTATTGGCGAAATAATGGTTCTATTGTAAATGTTAATATAATTCAGCGTGTTTCAAACGAGTGAATCTTATTAAAGTTACATGCGGTGGTCGTGCTGGAGCTTCTCCTGAGTGAACAGTGTGTGTGTGTGTGTGTGTGTGTGTGTGTGTGTGTGTGTCAACTGCTCCATGTGTGTGTGTGTGTGTCCACTGCTCCAGGTGTGTGTGTGTGTGTGTGTGTGTGTCCACTGCTCCAGGTGTGTGTGTGTGTGTGTGTGTGTGTGTGTGTCCACTGCTCCAGGTGTGTGTGTGTGTGTGTCCACTGCTCCAGGTGTGTGTGTGTGTGTGTGTGTGTGTGTGTGTGTGTGTGTGTGTGTGTGTGTGCACTTGGATGGGTCAAATACAGAGAACACATTTCACTGCTGGTTATACTCTGTATAATTGTGTATGTGATAAAGAAAGAAAAATATCGGTCGATCTCTAGTTGTAAAAAAACATACATTTTAATGTTAAAAAGTTTTAAAATATGATAATCTATAAAAACGAATATTTATAAAACTTGTTAAAAAATGTGTCCATCAGCGAATCTGGTGACGGAGACTGTGCTGCGTTGAGCATGCCAGTTTTTGTGATTGTCAGTCATGTGGATAACACCGGTTATGCATGAAAAAAATAAACACCGTCATATACCGTGAAACCGGTATAATTTTGAAAAATACCGTGATTTTAATTTTTGGTCATACCGCCCAGCACTACTCAATAGTGCTGTCAAACGATTAATCGCATACACAATAAAAGTTTGTTTACATAATACATGCATGTGTGCATATATAAATACTCACGCATGCATGTATATATTCATGACAAATATATTTATATATAATATAAATATGCATGTAAATATTTAATGTATGCCAGTGTATTTATATATACACAATACACATACATATATTATACATAACTTATTTTGGATGTGATTAATCATAGAATCATATCTGTGTATAAATATAGATGATTTACAGAAAATAACTCTTAAAACACTTCTTATAAATATTGAAGTTATATTAATAAATGATAAATGACAAAACGTTTATGTGATGCAAGAAATATCTCTTAATTTAAGTAATATAATATTTTTACTATTTTTGCATTCTGGATTAATTAGCTATATCTGATCAATAACTTCTCATTATTTATAACACATTATATTAATATTAATATTAATCAGATATCAGAACATAAAACAAGAAAATATATATCTAAGAAAACATGAACATATAATCATAATAACTCATTATTGTTCAAAACAGCCTAAATTTATGAAACCTACATGTTTATTTCTAACAAAACTGTATAAATATTACAAAAATATATTATTTTAATATAACTCTCAGATTAAAAAAGTGATCAGCATTTCATGTGGAGGTGGTTCATTAGTACAAATTCATATTAATCAGTACATATTAATATTCATCAGTACAAATTTATATTCATCAGTACAGATTCATATTAATATTCATCAGTATTCATATTCATGTTTATGAACAAAACTCAATCCAAAATGTGCATGAAAAGGCAAAATGAGTGTCTTTAGACACTAATATAACTATTTCTGACACCTAATATGACCATAATGTTAAACTTTATCTCTTCAAAATATTTTTAAATAACCTAAAATATAAACATATATATAATAAATAAGTATTGTGAGGGATTACTTACAAAAAGCTATGTATTTTTCAGAATATATGCATCAAAACAGACCCAAATGTGTTATGAGGGTTAAATATATTTTAAGTATTTTGCAACTTTTAATTAAAATTGACTTATTTCAACTGATTACAGTTTTTAATTAGAGTACTTAATGAAATGGGGGTCAAAAATAAGTGTACACAAATATAGACGACTTCGGGAATATTACATTAGTACAGTATTAATTTATTAAGCTCATTATTTATGTATTAAATTAAAGTTTGAGACAACTAAACTAACTCTGAGTGAACTTGACATGCTGTTAATAATCGTTATTAATGATTAATTATCATGAATCATCACCCACCTCTCTGTTCCTCGGTTTCTTCTTTAATAATCTCCATCTCTACAGTAAAGTGTCTCCTGCTTGTTTGGAAACCAGATTTAGCTTATTTTAGCCATGTTTACAGATAGACATGTTTACAGAGACGCACATAACGTTATATCTGAAAGTAACGCTACATGCAGCGTTCCCACACAGTTTTACCTCAGATACAGAACTTTTACACAATCACATCATAAAGTCCAATGTATTTATCACGTTAATAAAGAGATAATTCCTCCGATGATACGCGAAAGCCAAACACGTTTCTTCTTCTTGATAATTTACAGCATTTCAAAACAACATCGGCGCATTTCCGCCACCTTCTGGAGGGAGAGAGAAGAAATTAACACCTTGTATTGACCTAGTAGCGCCTGATCTTATAACACTGGCAGATCAGCATTAGTAGAAATATTTGAACGTTTAAATGCATGCCAGTAAATACCCCTCGGAGACACATTTTGAATTATTTTATAAAGACTTTTATTTTGCTTTGCTGTGCGCCGCGTGTGACGCCATGCTCTCAGACTGCTGCAGCAGGGAGGTTTGTATATGCGGTGTGTAAATAGTTACAAAACATTCTAAAGTAGTGTACTGTAATTCACTAATGCATTGCAGTTTTAATTACTCAGCGTAATGTAGATATTATCATCGCCATAATACGATATAGCAATGCCTTCTCTGAAATGCTGTTGGTCCTGTGCATCGTTTATGACAGCATCAGGATTTATTTTGCATTGCTGCTTTATAGCGTTGAAATATTCCCATAATCTCAAACCTGACACGTGCTTCCAAAGAGGTAGGAAAAGCCAGGTTTAACAGCTGAGATCGAAATTATTGTGAAAATGGAGTTTGTTAAAGAAAAGAGTGAAGATATGAGTGATGAAGAAGCATGCAGAGAGGAAGATACCAAGGAGCAGATAGGTTGGTGATTATTTTGTATTCTACAGTAATGACTGATGGATGAATAAATTATCACACTCTTAGACCTTAGAAGATCACCGGAGCTGTGTAATTAAACTGTTTTAGTAAAAAAAAAAAAGATCTCAACTAACACCGAACGTTTTCAGAAGGTTCTCTAAATGTTACAAGCAACATTCTTCCTGTTACATTAATAGAATGTTCGTTCAAAGTTCTCTTTCATCATCACATGTTCCAGATCCACCAATGGGATCCGTACCTGACCTCCGCAGAAGCATCCAATTGCACCAAGTCTGGTGAAAAACAAGTGCACTTCCATAATGCACTTAAAGTGATCTATTTTAACGCAGTAATTAATATACTAAAAATGATTCTTTAGGTAAACTTAAGATCATCTAAATCAACTGGGCTATTTTGGGACGCCATGAATATGAACTAAAATCCACTTTTAACATACTATCTCTGTATTCAAAAATATATATTTAGTCACCACTTGTAGTACACTTAAGTGTACTAGTGTATGAAAAATGGTTCAAGTTAGGGCTGCACAATTAATCGTAATTACAATTACGGATGCCACAATTACGTAATTGTTCAAACCAGCAATTAATCGTTCAAAATCCATTTATGTTATTCTGTGAGATTAAGATGTTTTAAGAGTGTAGTTTCAGTATAGCATTATAATGCCATGCATATTTTAACTTTTTTATTTAACCAATCCAATGTATAGTTCTCATTTGAGGCTTATAGGCTACAATAGAAAAGCAATACAAGTTTTTCAGTTAGTGTTTTCATCATTCAATGTAAATTGTGATAATCGTAATTAATAATTGCAATTATAATTTTAAGGGAATAATCGACATAATAATGATTTTTGTCATAATCGTGCAGCCCTAGTTCAAGTGTACTACAAGTGGTAAATACATATTTTTTTTTCTTTCAAGACCGCTCTGCTCCTGGTCTTGGCATCAGCCACACATATCAGTGATTTGCACGCCCTCTCTGTTCATCCCTCGTGCACTAAATTATCTTAGTGGAGTGTGTTTATGTAATTGTTCAAAGAAAAAGCGCTCCTCTCACACAGAAAGAGACTGCGCACGCATATAGCTCTGTTGTCAAATGATGAAAAGGTATTACCGTAAACAATGTATTTTGCGACACCACGAAATAAACGATAGAACATAATATGAAATGATAGACTTTTTATTTTGTCCGTCTAATATATATAGTCATATCACACAGCCCTATTCCCAACATTCACTAGTGTGGTGCTGGAGCTCTCAGCTTTTCACCCTCCTCCATTCTCCTCGGTGGAGGATCAGAGGCTAAATGCCTTGTGCCCTGTTGTTCAGGGACCAGCTGACAGCACCAGCCCATTCAGGAGCAGTGATCAGCTCCTCATTTCTTGGGAATCCCATTTTTAAGCAACACCTCTCTCATTGGCTCGTGGAATCATCTCTCTGGTATACGAATCTAAGGGAGTGCGGCCTCCAGAGGGCCTTAAAGCACACTCTACTAGGGGAATTCCAGCCTCTTGGGCACTATATAAAGGGGTTTCCTTACAAGACATTTGTGCCGCTGCAAGCTGGGCCTCTCCACATAGATTTGTCAGATACTACCGGCTTAATGTTACCCTGTAGCTCACTCTGTCTCAGGCATGGGCTCTTTGTAGCTTGTGCCTTTAGGCCTGCTACACCTTTTAAACTTGGGTTGGCCAGCCTGGCTTATTCAGGTCATTTCTACCCTCCCCTGGCCCTGACAACATATTGGATATTCATAAATATGTATATATAAATATATACAATGACATATATATGCTTCCAGTGTTGTCAGGTTTTGTATGGATGTTACCACATGTCATGTTTTTGTTGTTGTTCGTCCTTTGCTGGCGTTCGAATCACTGGATATTGTCGGTGCGAAAATGGCTGATGAGTCCAATCCTCGCTCTGAAAGTTTGGTTGCAGAATGGACAGGCTAGTGCTGAATAGGGTTGCAAAGGGGTGGACAATTTCCGGAAACTTCTCAAAAATCCCAGAAAGTTTCCAAAGTTTCAGAAATTTACTGGAAATTTTCCAACTTTTTGCAACCCTAGTGCTCAAGCCAAGTTTGTCAGATGCGGTGCTGAGTCTGCTCTTGCGGGGGCTGGCACTAGTGCTGCTGTTATGCTATGTGACTTGCGTTCGTACCCCGACACCCCACATCTGACCAAGGTGCGCCAGGCAGGGCGCTCTTGTGCAAGACCTTCCCAGGAGTCGGGGCTGATTTTGCAGCAGTTCAAGGACGCCTTCAAGCTGTCTTTGTAGTGCTTTCTTTGTCCCCCTTGGGAGCGTTTGCCCTCCTTCAGCTCTCCATAAAAGAGACGTTTTGGTAGGCGTCCGTCAGACATGTGACAGACATGTCCTTCCCATCTGAGCTTGGAGTACTTGAGCATGGCGAAGACGCTCTCCATCTCTGCTCCCTGGAGTACCTCTGTCAGGAATTTTGTCCTGCCATTTGATGTGCATGATGTTTCTGAGGCAGCGCCTGTGAAAAGAATTGAGCTGTTTGGCATGCCGACTGTACACTGTCCATGTTTCACAGGTGTACAGTAGAGAGGGCAGGACGACTGCACGATATACTTTGAGCTTGGTCTTCACGCTAATACCTCTTCTTTCCCATTCTTTGTCGTAAAGCCTGCCGAAAGCAGAGCTTGCCCTGATAATTGATTTCCTCATCAATGCTGACATGACGGGACAGTGTACTGCCAAGGTAGACAAATTTGTCCGCTACTTTAAGTTTCTTGCCGTTGACTATGGACGATGGTTGGTTCAGTGTATGGTGTTGTAGGGGCTTGCTGAAAAAGCACTTCGGTCTTCTTTGTGCTTATTGTATGTCCGAAGTTATCACAGGATAAGGATTTGGAGAATTAATCCATGCTCCTCTGCATGTCAGACTGAGTGCTGAAATGTAATGCACAGTCGCCAGCGAAGAGAAAGTCACGGGCGGTGGCTTCCTGGACTTTTGTTTTGGCCCGCAGTCTCCGCAAGTTAAACAACTTTCCAAACATCATACTGAAGAGAGTGGGGGCGAGGACGCATCCCTGTTTGTTACTGGGAATGGCTCGGAGTATGCATCGCCATCCTGTATGCTTGCCTGCATGCCGTCATGAAACTGCCTAACCATTGTGATGAACTTGCCAATAGTTTCGATAGGCTACAGACTCGCAATGTTATATTTCTCTATAATGAGGGTAAAATCGCTGTTTTTAAGTAACTAAATCCCTCTCTCTCTTTTTTCTCTCTCTCTCTCTCTCTCTCTCTCTGTCTCTCTCTCTCTCTCTCTCTCTCTCTCTAATTCAAATAAATTACTAATTAATTCAAATAAATACGATCTTATTGGGTTTCGGGTCGGGTTCGGGCTCTAAATTTAACTGTGCCGCTCGGCTCAGGTCGGACGATCTCGGGTATGGGCCGGGTTCGGGCTTCACTTCACCCATGCAGACCTCTACTTACAGGGGCTCGCTGTGAGTGTATTGAGGAACCGGGGAGCTGTCCATATCTCCCATAGGTGGATCTCGAACACGAGATGATGAAAGAGAACAATAGGCTACTGTTCGTAACCCTGCTTCTCTGAAACATCGAGTGGAGAGATCCACCAAATTTGTCCCGCTTGCTGCACGAGAAGCGAATATGCTCACTGAGGAAAGGTAGCATGTTCAGGGGCTTTATGCACTCGGTTAAGGGACACGGCCCCTTACCTGACATTGGGCATGTGCTCCTGTCTGTAAAGTCAGACTGGGTGCAATTGGATGCTTCTGCAGAGGTCAGATGCGGATGCCCTTCCCATTGGTGGATCTTTCCACTCAATGTTTCAGAGAACCGGGGTTATGAACAGTAACCTATTGTTATCTGGACTTTATTAATGTTTAAATTTGTTAGCACAAAAGCATTTTTATACACTGTTTGTGGATAGAACAAACTTGTGGACTTTTTCTGAAACGTTTAAGTCGGATGTTCGTCTAATGCTTTTTAAATGTTACTACTTGTTTCAGAACATCAACAGAACATTCAAATGTAACGTTCACATAAAGCGATAATTCACCCAAAAATTTAAATTCTGTCATCATTTATTCTCCTACATCGTTCCAAACTTTTCTGAATTTATTTCAGCAGTTGAAAACAAGAGAAGATATTTAGAAGAATGTTGTTACTTAAAAGTTGATGGTAGTCACTGACTTCCATAGTAGTTTTCCCATTCCATGTAAATCAATGACCAACCTTCAACTATTTGGTTATCAACATTCCTTTGTGTTTAGCAGAGGAAAGAAACTCGTTCAAGTCCTGAACAAGTGGACGGTGAGTAAAGACAGTCTTTTCATTTTTGGGAGAACTATCCCTTTAACATTTGTAAATAATTAAGTAAATAACTTTTAGAACAAGATGTTTTGAATGTTTAGAAAACATTCATAATAACATAGAATGTACAGCAGCTATATATACACACCAGGTCAGATAGCGTGTTTAGATTACATGTAATTCTTGAATTGATCTGGACAATTTACCATGTTTTAGGTCTAATGGAAGTGAAAGAGGAACATCAAGAGCTGGATGAAGTGGAGCAGAAAGATCAGCATGAGGAATCTCATCAGTTCATAAATGCGAAACAGTCTTGTAGTCGTTCACAGAACGATAATAATCAATCACAAGAAACATCTCAAAGAACAGAAGCCAAAAACCTGTTCACCTGTTCTCAGTGTGGAAAGAGTTTCACTCGTAAAGGACACCTGAAGATCCACTCGATCATCCACACAGGTGAGAAACCATACACCTGTCCTCAGTGCGCCAAGAGCTTCACCTGCAAAGGAAGCCTTAAGGATCACTTCAAAATCCACTCGGGAGAAAAGCCTTTCACCTGTCCTCAGTGCGGATGGAGTTTTTCACGACAAGAAGACCTTAAAAGGCACATAAGAATTCACACAGGAGAGAAACCGTTTCCATGCTCCAAGTGCGGAAAGAGTTTCACCAGTTCAGGAGATCTGAAGAGACACTTAAGAATTCACTCCGGAGAGAAGCCTTTCACCTGCCCTCAGTGCGGAAATAGCTTCACGCAGAAGGAAGGTCTGAAGGAACACGCCAAAATCCACTCCGGAGAGAAGCTTTTCACATGCATGCTGTGCGGGAAGAGTTTCACACATCAGCGGAGCTTAAAAAGACACATGAAGGTGCATTCTGGAGAGAAGCTACACCAGTGTCCTGAATGCGGCAGGAGGTTTTCAGAAGCCTGCAATCTCAAAACTCACCTTCTCTCTCACACCGGAGAAAGACCTTTTCACTGACAGCGCTGCGACAAGAGGTTTTTCTTGGCCGTGCATTTGAAGACACACATGAGGATTCACGAAGACGAGCGGCGGTACGTGTGTTCATTCTGTGGGAAGAGCTTTCTGTGGCTCAACGGGTTTAAAGACCATCAGAAAACTCATATGAGGGAGAAACCCTACGTGTGTTTGGACTGTGGGAGTACTTTCACTAGAGCCGGTGAACTGAAAGTGCACGAACGCATCCACACCGGAGAAAAACCCTACAAGTGTTCACACTGTGAGAAGAGCTTCACTCAATCAGGAGCGCTAAAAATTCACGAGAGAGTTCACACCGGAGAGAAACCGTACCTCTGTCCTTCATGCGGGAAGACTTTCAGCCGATATGGGAATCTAGGGAAGCATTTAAAAAAGGCTTGTCCAAAGCTAAAACAGTGAGGAGCAGTGTTGGGGGTAACGCATTACAAGTAACGCAAGTTACATAACAAGAATACTTATTTTAAGTAACTAGTAAAGTGATGCATTACTTTTTAATTTACAAGAACATATCTGAGTTTCGTTTTCAAATATATAACACCAGTTACTTTGTTTTCCCATTGACAGCTCTACTGTACCCTTATTGAGAAAAACTGGGAGGCATTTATTGTGTGCCCCGTACATGGTTAGTTCTAGACTAAATGTGAGCCTGGATTTGTGCACTTGCATTCAATTATCAAATTAAATCATACTAATAAGCAAAAAGTACTTGAGATAAACTACCATTTGTGCTTAATTTGTTTTTTATTGCTGAAGAGTGTTGAACTCTTCTATTCACGTACAGACGTGAATTTACTTTTCCTTCAGCCTGAGGCTGATTTAATTTCACTTTTTGGTGTGAAAGAGCTTTTACATTTACCAAAATTAGACATTTTTATATTAAAAACAAACAAGCCAGCCCAGCCCAGATTTGAAAAGTTACGCAAAAGTGCATTTCTTCGCATAAAAAGTAATTAATATAATTAGTTACTTTTCTAGGGAGTAATGCAATATTGTAATGCATTACTTTTTAAAGTAACTTTCCCCGACACTGGTGACGAGATTCACCTTGAACTCAAACTATGGGATAGTGTGTCCTCCAAAAGAGCAATTGTGGAAACTTACAGGAATAATAAGGAAGGACAAAGTGTGTGGGATTCTGTGAATTCTAGGGATGCTTTTATATTATAAAATAGCAATATTTTCAATATATTTGCACATTGTAGCATTCGTCAAACAATGCCAATATGTGTCTTTTATTTATTTTTGATCTTGCATCTTAAAAATGCAATATTGTTCATCATAGCTCTTCAGATCCACAGGGAACTTAAAAGACTTTCACTAAGATCACTTAGAAAACTAGACAAGTTGACCGCTGTTATTATGTGTTTGTGGAGGAAATTAGGTAATTTCTATATTCCTACTTTGATTTTATTTGCAAAAATCCTGACAAGAGTTCAAATGTGTACAGTATAGTTAGTTAATGCATGAAAAAGTCATGTTAGTGCGAACATATGTACTTTCAGACACTATAAGACAGATTCACATCCAGCCAAAATGAATCCTTTGCTCTATTTTCTGGGAGTTTTTTTGTGGTTTTAACAGTTTTTTCCATCACAAAACACTTTAATTATATGTTTGTGTGTGCTTGGACTGGGAGTACTTTTACAAAATCAGCAATTTCCGCAACTTTACTTTCTGTCATTATCTCAGACAATAATGATCTGCATTCAAAATCAAACCCATTTGTATGCATTGTGTTTTATTTATTTTTCAACAAGACATTTTCTCAAATTTCCTGACAGATGTTGCAGGCTTTTGTGCAATTCCCTGAAAATAAACACATACAGAGAGGACCGATGTCTGTCAGTTAAGATCTCTGAGATGGTTATGTACTTTTGACTTATTAATACACACATAAATATCATTGTATGTATGAATGGAGCCCACAAGTTAGTGAGTGTTAATATTAATGTAGTGTTGTATCATTATGTGGATAATGATGTAATAATTTGTCTGATAAATCAAAGGATTGAGGAATAGTTCATACAAAGATGAAAATCTGCTCGTCCTCAGTTCATCGAAGATGAGTTTGCTTCTTTATCAGGTTTGTTGAAATGTGTCTCTGTATCAGTCTCATCAATGGATGCTCTGCAGTGAACGGGTGCCATTAGAATGAGAGTCTGATAAAAACATCACAGCACTCCAGTGCATCAGTTAACATCAGAAGTTGCAACAAATCCAGCATTAAGATGTTTTTAACTCAAATAAGAGTCCATAATAACTTTTCCTCCAGTGAAAAAGTGTCTGAATTATGGATTATGAACTCGTATTTTATCCGAATGCAACAATTTGAAGTTAAAAACACGGCAGGCTGGTCAGAGATGTGATGTGCTACTATCACTTAATGTGAAAATAAAAAGATAAATAATAAAGATTTAAACTTTTAAAAGTAAAGTTTCTTTATTTCCTGAAACAAAGTAAATAAGAGATGCTTTCACTGCTTTATCATTCATAAACAGTCATATGCAGAAGATCCTCCATCAGCCCAGCTAACAAAAAATATGCTCCAAGAGCGTTTTGCAAACATTTCTAATGTAATATTACTTAATGTTCAAAAACGTAGATTCTTCTTGTGTATGTGAATGTTATAAGAACATTCCATTCTATCATTTTGAAAACATTATAAGACCGTTACATTTGAATGTTTAAAACGCCCATTTTTGTCGAATTGCTTCTCTTCTAGATGCACTTGTATATCTGTAGTCCTCGCCAACAGACGGTGGCGGCGATGCTCTGCTTTAGTTTGACAGCCTGGTGTTAAAGAACGCAGAGGAACGTGACGTCATCAGGGCTGCGCCAGGCTGCAGAGAGAACCGCTCGAGCGGAGGTTTGTGTTTATAAACGGAATAATAGCACGCGCTTAAGGTGTGCACGCCGACGGATGGATGCGTGTTTAACAAAAGTGTTCCAGCGACATTGTTATACTCGATTATTAGATCTAATAGATTGCTGTCGGATATAAATGGCGTAGCTTTAATTGTGAAAAGTATATTGAATATTGTAACTTATGGTGAAATGCCTCCATTGATATATTTCGCCTTTTGTTTTCTTTCTTCGTGACGAAAATCTGCTTCTAGTAACCTGTGAAGATGGAGTTAATTAAAGAAGAGAGTGATGCAGAAACATGCGGAGAAGAAACTGAGGATCAGAGAGGTTTGCATCATTGTTGACTCTTTATTAATATTAAAATAAATAATAGAAATCTTGGACAGCCAATTAACTTTCTACAAATCTCAATAATACTTGCTATTATTGTTATTTTTGTTATTATTAGGGCTGTCAAGCCATTAAAATTTATGTAATTAATGAGATATTGCTTTTTTAATAATATTTTATTATTTGCATTAATAACAGTGGAACAGAGTCAACATACAATACGACAACAGTATAAAAATACACGTCTGTTAAACAGTGCAATCTTAAAAAAATACACTTTTTAATCAAAGATCTTCTTTAGTATTTGAGATGTCTTAACGACTTTACAAGTGTTCATTAATTACATATTGAAGCAATTAATTTATCTAAGGATGCAACGATTATAGATTTTACTAGTACGATTATTGTCTGAGTTATAATCACGGTTTCACGATTATTATTATGCATTTATTAATTTCCCAACATTACTAATTTATAAAAATCACACTCTTTAGATGTTAAAGTGTTATTTATTGCTGGCTTTTGAAATAGAAATAACACCGTAACCAATAATACTAATTCACACAGGCAACTCTCTATCTATCTCAAGCAGCTAAACGTTATAATTAATTAATTCAAATAAATGTGATCTTACCGCACTATTTCATCTCTTTCTGATCTGAAGCGGGCGGAATGCTGAGCTAACGAGCCGTCGCTTCTCGTCAGGTGGATCTGCCTTCACGACATGCTGAATGCAATCGTTCAATGTATAGCTAGCCGTACATTATCTCTTATGCATTCGCTCGTTAGCAGCAGTTTTTTCGGCAATGTTTAAATCAGGGGTAGGCAACGTCGGTCCTGGAGTGCCGATGTCCTGCAGAGTTTAGCTCCAACCCTGAAAACAACCTCACCTACATGTAGCCCTGAAGACCTTGATTAGCTTGTTCAGGTGTGTTTAATTAGGGTTGGATTTTAATTTTTTGTTGTTTAAAACGCCCTTTTTTTTTTTAAAGTTAGAGAAACATTCCATTCTATAATTTTGAAAACATTATAATAACATTACATTTGAATGTTTAAAACGCCCATTTTTCTTGAACGTTAGAGAAACACTCCATTCTATCATTTTGAAAACATTATAAGAACGTTACATTTGAATTTTTAAAACGCCCATTTTTCTTGAACGTTAGAGAAACATTCCATTCTATCATTTTGAAAACATTATAAGAACGTTACATTTGAATGTTTAAAACGGGCATTTTTCTTGAACGTTAGAGAAATATTCCATTCGATCATTTTGAAAACATTGAGAACGTTACATTTGAATGTTTAAAACGCCAATTTTTCTTGAACGTTAGAGAAACATTCCATTTTATCATTTTGAAAACATTATAAGAACGTTACATTTGAATGTTTAAAACGGGCATTTTTCTTGAACGTTAGAGAAACATTCCATTTTATCATTTCGAAATCACTGAGAAGTTACATTTGAATGTTTAAAACGGCAATTTTGAACGTTAGAGAAGCATTCCATTCTGTTTAGTCCCTCTCTCACAGTTAATCTAGTGTAGTGCGTGTAGTAGCCTCTGTGCACCACCACTAGTGTAACTTTGTTTTTGTTTTGCACAAGCTGCAACAGAAACACTCGGTTTAGCGGAGCCTTTACGATTAATTAACCGTGATGTTTTAAAGCGGGGTTGATTGCAGCATCCCTAAATTAATCTAATTAATCATAGGACAATTGTGGCTAGGGAATTACCCCTCAACAGATAATTTAACGTCATTATTGTGTTCAGAAAAGCAGTTATTAGGCAATACAAAAAATTAGCTTTAGAAATTAAAAATTTAATTCAACATTGCATAACTAAGGATAATAAATGGGTATATTTTGACACATATGAAACTAAAACGGTGAGTCTTAATGAGTGAGTCATTCACTCAACTGATTTGTTCCAATGGATGATTAATTCGGAAACAAAGCAAACGACTTGCTCGATTTGGAACTAGCTTACTTTTTTGTTATCGAAAGCTATGCTAAAAAAGTTATAGTAATATATTAGTATGCATTTTTTCATTCAGCAGCTGTCTTTATGAATGAGTCACTGACTCACTTGATTCGTTTGAAGCTACGTATTGATTCAGTAACAAAATCTGAATGCGGTGACGATTTAATTGGCAAAATTGAGCAGAAAAGGCAATATTGTGTCGGAAATATAACAAAATGTTCATCAGCAAGTGCATCAATGAAAGATGATGTACAGGTCTGGGTGGGTTAAATGTGTAAATTATTATAATACAGTATTTTGTCCTAGATTATTCACACCAAATTAACATGTTAAATTGACAGCCCTAGTTATTATAGATATACAGTTGTGCTCATAATATTACATACCCCTTGCAGAATGTGCAAATGTTAATAATTTTAACTAAATAAGAGGGATCATGAGAATTGCATGTTATTTTTTTAGTACTTTCCTGAAAAAGCTATTTCACATTACAGATGTTTACATATACTCCACAAGACAAAATAATAACTGAATTCATAAAAAATGACCCCGTTCAAAAGTTTTTGTGATAGTTGTTCATGAGTCTCTCGTTGGTCCTGAGCAGTTCAACTGTCTGCTGTTCTTCAGATAAATCCCCCCCCCGCTCCTGCACATTCTTTACTTTTCCAGCATCTTCTGCATATTTGAACCCTTTCCAACAGTGACTGTATGATTTTGAGCTCCATCTTTTCACATGGAGGACAATGTGGGACGTATACATAACTATTATATTATTTATGTAGCTTCTTAAGTGCAGTACCAAATTAAAAAAATATTTTATCTTTAAAGAAAATAAGAAATATTTACACATAAGCATCCTGTTCAAAAGTTTTCACCCCCTCAGCTCTTAATACATGATGTTGCCTTCTTGAGCATCAGCAAATGTTTCCACATTTTGTAATAGCTGTGTATAAGTTCCTGTGTGGCTCAGTGGTAGAACATTGCGTCAGCTGAGCGAAAGGTTGTGGGTTCGATTCCCAGGGAACACACATACTAATGAAAATGTGTAGCCTGAATGCAATTGTAAGTCGCTTTGGATAAAAGCGTCTGCTAAATGCGTAAATGTATAAGTCCCTCAATTGCCCTCAGAGTTAAAATGTGGATCTCAAAATCATACAGTCACTGTTGGAAAGGATTCAAATATGCAGAAGATGCTGTAAAACCAGGAGCGGGGGGGATTTTTCTGAAGAACAGCAGGCAGTTTAACTGTTCAGGACCAATGAGAGACTCATAAACAACTATCACTAAATATAAAAACAGTTGTGGTTCATCCAGAAAACAACAGATTATTAATATTCAAGGGTGTGTAAACTTTTGAACGGGTCATTTTATTTGGTCTTTTGGAAAATATATAAACATCTGTTATGTGAAATAGCTTATTCAGGACAGTATTAAATAAGCAATAACATGCAACTTTCATTATTTTGTTAAAATTATTAACATTTGGCATATTCTGTAAGGGGCGTGTAAATTTATGAGCACAACTGTATCTCGTATGATCTGATGGACATCACTCTATTTGAGATGTTTCTTTCCGCCCTGCCTTATTTATTGCACTCTGTACATTTTAGACCTGACAGAAGAGAAAGATGAAAGTCAAGAACAGAATGAGGTGAAGGAGAAGCAGGAATCTCATGATTTAGTTGGCGGGAAAAAGTCTTCTACTTCCTCGGACACTGAAAAGAAAGTTTCACAAAAAAGAGCAGGACGCTAAAGGCTTGTTCTCCTGCTCTCAGTGTGAAAAGAGTTTTACTCGTAAAGGACACCTAGAGGTACACATGGTGATCCACACAGGTGAGAGACCATACACCTGTCCTCAGTGCGCCAAGAGCTTCACCTGCAAAGGAAGCCTCAAGGATCACTTCAGGATTCACACCGGAGAGAGACCTTTCACCTGTCCTCAGTGCGAAAAGAGCTTCACAAACTCTGGAGGATTGAAGAGGCATGTACGGATTCACACCGGAGAGAGGCCTTTCACTTGCCGTCAATGCTCAAAGAGCTTCCCGAGTTCAGGAGAGCTGAAGAGACACATGCGTATTCACTCGCGAGAAAGGCCTTACACCTGCCCTCAGTGCGGAAAGAGCTACAAACAGAAGGAGGTTCTTAGGGAACACGCCAAAATCCACTCCGGAGAGAAGCCTTTCAGGTGCATGCTGTGCGGGAAGAGCTTCACTCAACAGAGCACACTCAAAGTCCACATGAAGGTGCATTCTGGAGAGAAGCTACACCAGTGTCCTGAATGCGGCAGGAGGTTTTCAGAGGCCTGCAATCTCAAAACCCACCTTCTCTCTCACACCGGAGAAAGACCCTTTCACTGTCAGCGCTGCGACAAGAAGTTTTTCTTGGCCGTGCATTTGAAGACGCACATGAGGATTCATGAAGACGAGCGGCGGTACGTGTGTTCATTCTGCGGGAAGAGCTTTCTGTGGCTGCACGGTTTTAAAGACCATCAGAAAACTCATATGGATGAGAAACCCTACGTGTGTTTGGACTGTGGGAAGACCTTCGCTAGACCCGCTGAACTGAAAGTGCATGAACGCATCCACACCGGAGAAAAACCCTACAAGTGTTCACACTGTGAGAAGAGCTTCACTCAATCATCAGGACTGAAAGTGCACGAGAGAGTTCACACCGGAGAGAAACCATACCTCTGTCCGTCGTGCGGGAAGACTTTCAGCCGATATGGGAGTTTGGGAAAACATTTAAAAAAGGCTTGTCCTAAGCTGAAAAAGTGATTGTTTTGCCTCAACAAAAGACCTTTAGTGACCCTGGAGCACAAAAGCAGTCATAAGCAGCACGGGTATATTTGTAGTAATAGCCAACAATACATTGTATGGGTCAAAATTATACATTTTTCTTCTATGCCAAAAATCATTAGGATATTAAGATCATGTTCCATGAAGATATTTAGTAAATTTCCTACTGTAAATATCAAATAAATGATTGATTAGTAATATGCATTGCTAAGAACTTAATTTGAACAACTTTAAAGATGATTTTCTCAATATTTAGATTTTTGCACCCTCAGATTTTCAAATATTGTCCAAACCATACATCAATGGAAAGCTTATTTATTCAGATTTCAGCTTATGCATAAATCTCAATTTCAAAAAATTAACCCTTATGACTGGTTTTGTGCTCCAGGGTCACATTTAGGATATTTAGAAACAACTGTGCTCAAGTCCTCCTGGGAAGTTCGTACTTATGAGTTGACAAGTCGTAATTGCCACGTCAGGTGCGTTCAAGTCGGAACAAGATGACGATTTAACTTTTCTAAATACAACTCTACTTGGGGTGTCCTCCTAGTAGGACTGCAAGGCTAAGCTCTCGATTTACCGGTCAATCTACGCTCTTACTCTCACCTATGGTCATGAGCTGTGGGTCATGACCGAAAGGACAAGATCCTGGATACAGGCGGCCGAAATGAGCTTTCTCCACAGGGTGGCTAAGTATTTTCACAGTTGAATCAGAACTGTTGAATCTAGTCAACTGATAATTGAATCATGTTTAGGGGTGAAATGCATTACCAAGGGTCAAGTAGTGAGACAGTCATAAATACTGATGTTTACACAAGGGGAAAATGTGCATCGGACGCCTCGCAGATGCAAACGGGATTAATGTCTTGATTAACAGAGTTAACATTGGCCGGCTGCATATCATATTGTTCAGAGCTGAGTAACATTTGATAAAACCAAATATCCACGCATAAGATGAAATCAACAGATGCAAGAACTATTCGATGTGATGCATCGAGATTTTCACCCCCCGTAATAACGACTTTATGGTGGCGTTCAACTAATAAATACGATCTATCCGACATAACTCGGTTACAGTATTCACATTTCTTTGCATGTGGTAGCATTTATCAAACTATACAAGCATCTAATGTCTTTAAAATGTAATTTAGTTTGACTCTTCAGTACTGAAAATTATTTCAAGGTATACTCCCGTTTTATTGCAAAAATCAATCAAGCTTGAATGTGTGCTAGTTTATGAGTGAGTAGGTCACATTAATCATGTAAATAAATCAGCTGTGTAGTAAATAAAGTAGCATGCATTGACTTCTTCAGTGAGCAAATCTGATACTAATGAACCGTTTTTGTGACTTCGTTTCTCTCAGAGCTGTATTGTAACGCTGTTGATTCCTGCTTTGGTGGAAACGTTGTATGTTGTTGTTTATGTACTAAAACTGGTTTATAGCAACACTACAAATTGTGCCTTTAAATTCCTCCTCACTCCATCAGATGGAGCTTCAAGCCCGAGAAACTTGGATATAAAACCTCTTTTGTTTTGACACATGAGTCCAAGCAAAACGGGTGGGTTGTTTCTCCAAAAGATAGTACATGGTTTGATAGAAACATATTATGTACCGTATCTGATGGCATTAACATGAACGTGGCATAATTTAAAGGGAAAGTCCGCCCTCAAAAAATTACAATTCTGTCATCATTTACTCATCCACAAATTGTTCCACACCTGTATACGTTTATTAATTTTTTTGTAACATAAACAATTTTTTATGCTGGTAACCAAACAGTTGCTAGTCCCCATTGACTTCCATATGAATGGAAGTCAATGGAGACCAGCAAATATTTGGTCACCCATAATCTATATGGCAAAATTTAAAGGGACAGTTCACCTCCCAAAAAAACCCAGTCACACATAAGTTGTTCCACATCGGTATGTGTTTATTTCTTTTGTTTAACATGAAAGAAAAGTGTTAAAAAATATTGGTAACCAAACAGTTGCTGGTCCACATTGACGTTTATATGAAAAGTATTTAAAACACATAGTATGGAAATAATGTGGACATGCAACAATTTGGTTTAAGAACATTCTACAAAATATTTTATTTAAGCGCATTAAATTATTAAAAACAAACATTTAGTCTTTGAAAGTCCATTTAACTGATGTGTTTGTATTTTAGACCTGGTTGAAGTGAAAGAGGAAAGTGAAGAACTGAATGAAGGAGAGGAGAAACAGCAGAATCAGGAACCTCAATATTTCATAAGTGGAGAAAAATCATTCAGTTGCTCTCAGAGTGAAACTAATTCATCACCAGAAACAACAGAGTCTAATAATTCTTTCATGTGTCCTCAGTGTGGAAAGAGCTTCACATGTAAAAGAGATCTTAAGAGGCACATAAGAATTCACACCGGAGAGAAACCGTTTCCGTGCTCTCGGTGCGGAAAGAGTTTCACAAATTCAGGAGATCTGAAGAGACACTTAAGAATTCACTCCGGGGAGAAACCTTTCACCTGCCCTCAGTGTGGAAATAGCTTCACGCAGAAGGAAGGTCTGAAGGAACACGCCAAAATCCACTCCGGAGAGAAACCATTTGCTTGCATGCTGTGCGGGAAGAGTTTCACACATCAAAACAGCTTAAAAAGACACATGAAGGTGCATTCTGGAGAGAAGCTACACCAGTGTCCTGAATGCGGCAGGAGGTTTTCAGAGGCCTGCAATCTCAAAACACACCTGCTCTCTCACACCGGAGAAAGACCCTTTCACTGTCAGCGCTGCGACAAGAAGTTTTTCTTGGCCGTGCATTTGAAGACACACATGAGGATTCACGAAGACGAGCGGCGGTACGTGTGTTCATTCTGCGGGAAGAGCTTTCTGTGGCTCAACGGGTTTAAAGACCATCAGAAAATACATACTGGTGAGAAACCCTACGTGTGTTTGGACTGTGGGAGTACTTTCACTAGAGCCGGTGAACTGAAAGTGCACGAACGCATCCACACCGGAGAAAAACCCTACAAGTGTTCACACTGTGAGAAGAGCTTCACAGTTTCAGGAGCCCTTAAAGTACATGAGAGAGTTCACACCGGAGAGAAACCGTACCTCTGTCCTTCATGCGGGAAGACTTTCAGCCGATATGGTAACCTAGGGAAGCATTTAAAAAAGGTTTGTCCAAAGCTAAAACAGTGAGGAGGTTCACCTCCAGGAATAGGCTTGTCCATGTGAACTAAACGCAGACAGGAGAGTTCTATGACTTGCCAATCAACTAATATTAACATTATTAAAGTATTTTAAAAAAACAATACATTTACATAAACAAAACCTTGAATCGGAATATCAACTATTGCACAATCTAGGAATGGTACACCCGAAAATGCAAATGTTAGAATTAGAGTCCCAAAAACATAACAAGAAGAATTGTTTATTTGTCACATACACAACTATACAGAGTATAACCAGCAGTGAAATGTGTTCTCTGCATTTAACCCATCGAAGTACACACACTTGGAACAGAGGGCAGTCGGGGGTTCAGAAAAGCCTTGCTCAAGGGTCTCGCCTCAGTCGTGGACAATTCCTGCCAGAGTCGAGATTCGAACCCACAACCTCGGGTTACAAGTCCAACGCTCTATCCATTAGAGCCACGACTGCCCCCAATAATTCACACCACTCCAGTCCATCAGTTAACACCTTGCGAAGACAAAAGCTGAAACAAATCCAGTCCATAATAACGCTTCCTCCAGTGTAAAGCCATCTCCTGTTGTGTCTCACAACAAAATCTGGCTGCATATTCATTTGTAGCTGTTTTAGCTAATAATCATTTTGCACTGACTGCCAATAGCTGTTCGCATAAAATTCAAGGCATTGATGTTTGCCTGCAGAACAACCATTGGCTCTGCAAACATTTACAAAGGTCCAAACAAAAACAATCAACTAAGGAGCCATTGGCTCCTATAAGAAACAAAATCAAGTGCCCAATTATTTTTTAGGTGCCACAGAATAAACATGCTTTATTTTTTTACACTTTAACATTTCAGTCATACTGTCAAGTGTTTGTCTTTGTCAGCATTTTAACCCATCTTGTAGATGTCCTGGGAACTAAAGATTCACTTAAAGTGGGAATTAAACATCTTTCGAACTTCAGTGCTATACAGTCACAAAGAAGAGTTTATTACACAGAATCTGCCAATATAACTGACCATAATCAGTTAGCATCACTTGGCCATTGAGTATAGTTTGGGATCCTCCTCAATGCATCGTATACAAGTCTTTCACACATCCCGCCTCTTTTTCTTCATTAGTAACTTGAATTTGATCTTTAGCTGCTCTCATTCTCTTATGTACACAACAGATTGAGTAAAAATATTGCATATATTTAGCTAAATACTCCTCTTTATAGTTATTTTTTGATGAGCTTATGAATGTCAAATGTTATTCTGAAGTAAATGATTGTTACGTGGCTTTGTTTACAAGCTTTACACGTTTTCTGCCGCTTGAAATGCGGAGACATTTCAGTAAGCTGTACTATAACTCTCTTAAAAAAATAGCCTACCTTCTGATGTTCATTCATGTTTATTTCATACTATATGGATATGATTGGTTCACATGCCGCTTGAACTGAGGTGCTAAAGCGATCGTTCACGCCACATTAAAGAGCGGCAAAACCGTAAGGTAACAGCACAAAGCTTATTGCAATTACTGGACGGTAAGTATGGTACAAATATTAACAGAACACCGCATTATAGACTAAAGATCTTGATAACAAGAAGCTATAGTTTCGCTCATAAACAAGAACTGTTAACGATATTGTCAATATCCACACAGCTGACAGCTTTACCTGTTATAGTTCAAGTTGTGCACGAAAGAACTTTAATGTCTTAACGTGTACATTTTATATAGTCACCAGTGGCGACCTCATCAAAAACTTCACTATAATTTGGGTTGCAAAATGCAACTGTTTTGTGCTCTAAACACACTGCACGTGTTCTGCTGTCCCAGAAGAAAGATTGGCATCGTGAAGCAATCGTGGTGATTTCTGTGATTGTGTCTCCTAATCGGTGCTCTTATGTCGTAAAGTGAGAGAGGTTCAAAGATGGCTGTTATCACGATCTTGCGATCAAAGATAGCACGATACAGCATCATGCATGCTACGATCCACGTTTACTGACCAACCAATAAAAATGCATCATGAAATCAATGTGACATGACGCTAAAACATAAAACTGCTTACTTAAAGCTCTTGTGCCTTCCTCTTTCGCCGCTTCCACTTTTTTTTCACAACTGCTAAAGTGTGATTTATTATGCTTGTTTCTTTTTTACCACTAGCCTATGCTGATGATGTTTTAGGGTGCTTTCTTTTGGTGCGCACCCGGGTTCGATTGACATCAGAGACGTCAGAACGCTGTATTCCGACCTCGGGTGTGCACCCACGAACTGTACCCGAGTCCGCTTAAAACGGGTGGTTTGGGGTACGGTTCATGTGAACTAGAGTACGGTTCGCTGCTGATGTGAACGCAGCAATTGCATCAAATCATGGAAGTTAACTGTTATGAATGTCGTATTATTTGATAAAAATGTGTGTTTCACTCACTTTCCTCGCGAGCGTGACTGCAAGCAGAGAGCTGTATGTCTCATTTCTGTTCGCCCTTCAGCGTTCTTTAGAGCATTTGCAGTACATTTGTAAGAAAGTGTTGCTTTGTAAACAAAATTATTGGTTCAAAAATATGAATATATAAAAGTGAGAAGAGCAATGTTATGCATTTTGCTGCCATTCTCACATGCCAAGCAATAGGATAAACGGCTGCTGGCTTGATGACGCAAATGAACCACAGTTTGGATCCAAATAAGGTAATATGAACGCAGTCCAGCGGGGGAGGGGGGAGCAAACGAACTCGGGTTCGGATCAGAGTGTGAAAGCACCCTTATTCTTCTATAGGAACGTGCGTTGTAGCGTACAAGTCAATAGGTGTCATCATCGTACAGTCATACACACGTCGTAGCCAAGTTTAATAGATCCATGTCGCACAGTGTGACATGCAGTGATCTTATGGGATTAGTAAAATCGTGCAGTCATTGTCTACTTCAGATTAATGTGCCTCTAGAAGCTGGCATTCTGCATGTGAAGGCGTATTTTTGTGCATCCCAAAGAGGCACAGAATCTCTTTCGGGGACTTTCACCTCTTGTACATATTTTACGAGTTGCCAATTTGTAAGAATGACCTACACCTAAGCCGCCCTTAAACCTACCCGTCACTGGGGTTTAGAGAAATCGTACGAGTGAGGTCGTACGAATTAGCCACCTTGTAAAATATGTACGATTTGCAGTGCGATAGCGTTGGCCCAATCTCAGCACCTGAGTCCTTAGCCATCTTCAAGAAACGGCTAAAGATCCAGTACATTTCAAACTAGCACTCTCTAATCTATTTCTATTTTACCTAAAGATCCTCTAACACTAGCATTGTCTATTCTATTTTTCTATTCTATCTACTCATGCTACGTGTACCGTTAGACTAACTGGGACATGTCACAGCACTTATGTATTATTGCTCTTTAGTTGGTTTGATTGTTTCTTTTGTCCTCATTTGTAAGTCGCTTTGGGTAACAACGTCTACTAAATGACTAAATGCAATGTAAATGGTGCTCAACCTATACATAAAAATATCTCCTTATGCGGACTAGATGACTTTTTCACTGGAGGAAGCGTTATGGATTATGGACTTGGGTTTTAGTTATTTTTTTCAAGTTTTATTTGTTTCATATTTAGTCTTCTCCAGATGTTAACTGGTGCACTGGTGTGGTGTTTTTATCAGACTCTCATTCTGACTGCACCCATTCACTGCAAAGCATCAATTGCTGAGACATTAATACAAATCTGATGAAGAAACAAACTCATCCTGATCTCGGATAAACTGAGGATTTCCATTTTTAAGTGAAATATGCCTTTGAAAAAGAAATAAAACCCATACGTGGGTCATCACAAAGTGTCACATGACTGCGTGATGGAAATAAGTATGTGATTTGTTCTATAGTATATCTATAATACTGCTTTCAGAATCTCAAGTTCTTGAAAACATAATAGTGATGAGGCACTTCTAAATGTAATGCATGACAAAATCGGTTTTAACCGTTTAACGCGGATATGGAGCAAACATGTTTCTGTTGTACTTTATCATTATTCATGGTACAAGTCAAGGATGGAAATTGCTCATATTGTCTTACAATACAACACAATACATGTTTTATTTCTACAGCACATTTAAACCACCTGCCATTGACCAAAGTGCTTTCCAGCATCATTACCATACAGTCGCACAAACAAAATTAAACATTAAAAACTGATCACTCTAATCAATTCTAAAGGCTCTACTAAAAAGGTTCAAATTCAATCTAGACTTAAAAGCATCCACAGATTGGGAACGCACCTTACTTCTCTTAAGGTGCGTTCACACCATATGTGAATGAAGCGAATAAATTGCGCTATTCGAGCGTAGTTGGACGCTTGAACATTTTGAGTTTACTTGCTTCATTCACGCGTGGAATTCATTGTTGTCCTCCATTGTTGTTTGAGATTTTCTGCCTCCGCTCGTAATCACGTCACTGCTAGAGTAAGCTCCTGATTGGTTAACGCGGCGCGTATATCCGCCAAAGTTAAGATTTTTCAACTCAAACGCTCAATTTGCGCCGCAGGATTGTCTATCACATCTTTGCAATGACTTAACATGTAAATCATTCGTGCGTAACGCTTCATTCGCGTCTGGTGTGAACGCACCTTTATGATTGCATGTGTGTATTGACTGGACCAACCTGAAATATACACTTTATTATTGCTATCTGAGCATAAGAAACAACATTTATGGGACAGTGCAGGTCTGATTTTGTTACTGACTTGAAATATGTAATTTAAATGTGAGGTTGGCAAGCACTTGATTTCAGTATCCTCCCCCCGAAGTAGATGGGACTTGGTCTTGAGTGTCTAGGACAACGCAAATGACTTTAAACACACAAATGCTGATCATGCACAGATCAGGAGCAGCATGTTGCAGCACAAATGGCTTATTTGACCTTATTAAGCACAGTATTGGATATAATACAGTGAATAATACCAAATATATAACAGTACCAGCCTGAGGCAGTTTGCATGAGTGGATAATGTGAATAAAAATCCAAGGCTTTGGCTTTATTTTGGATGTTGTAACTTTTACAATCTAAACCGTCAATTCTGTTTCAGATTAAATATCATCTGTGTGATCAAGTCTTTTAACCAATAAATTAATATGCTTATCCCTTATCTGCTGGCCATATGCATTAACCTTTCACATAACGTACAATGGGAATAATTGCATAACACATTTATTTCATGTTTTTGGAGTATTGTTATAATTGTTAGCGCCACAGTTTTTTAAAATGTTAAAATAAATTACACATACACCTATTTTGGAGAGAAGTGGTTTTATTTTGCAGATGATGCCTTCACTTTTAAAAATAAAGGTACTTCACAATGTCATAGAAGAATATTTTTTGTCTACCCTGCTAAAAAAAAGCAATGGAAGCCCAATAGAAACCATCACAGAAATTCAAATAGTTTTCATTAAAATACCATTATAAATAATTACAGTTTTCCAGTAAAACTATTACAAAAATCATTTTTGTTGTGTGTTTTGGGTATTTTTCCAATAAGATTTAACATCCCACCAATATAACCCATCACATACCAGTAGACACCATTATAGTTTCCATTAAAACCAATACAATTCCCATTATAACCATTAAATCATTACATTTTATATTGTGATTTGGGCATTATTCCAATGGGATTTAACATCCCACCAATATAACCCATCACATACCAGTAGACACCATTATAGTTTCATTTAAAACCAATACAATTCCCATTATAAGCATTAAATCATTACATTTTATATTGTGTTTGGGCATTATTCCAATGGGATTTAACATCCCACCAATATAACCCATCACATACCAGTAGACACATCTTTTCCATTAAAACCAATACAATTCCCATTATAAGCATTAAATCATTACATTTTCTATTGTGTTTTGGGCATTTTTCCAATTGGATTTAACATCCCACCAATATAACCCATCACATACCAGTAGACACCATTATAGTTTCCATTAAAACCAATACAATTCCCATTATAACCATTAAACCCATTACATTTTCTATTGTGTTTTGGGCATTATTCCAATAGGATTCAACATCCCACCAATATAATCCATCACATATCATTCACAAATGAGTCTTTATTGCGAACGAAGATTCTCCAGATGATAAAAAAGGTAAGAAAGAGATGGTTCTATAAAGAACATTTGACTATATTAAATGGTTCTTCAATGGCATCGCTTGAAGAAACTTTTAAGTGTTCTCTTGCCTTTCTGTTTTTCCTGGAAGTTCTCTAAATGTTTATGCTAAATGAGAAGAGGCTGTGCCTTGATAAATTTGGCTTTATGTACAAATATATTTTTAACACATTTTCGTGTTGGCCTAAAAAAAAGAAAACATCCTCCCGTCCACCAGCGGCGCTAGTGCATGTTTGCCAACCGACGCTAAAACTCAAGAAGAAGCAGAGTTTGCTTCAGTCCAACGCATTATAATAAAAAACAGGAGATATTGCCTAAAACATATACATCGACTGGCTCAAAAGGACGCTTTACTGCTAGCTATAACGTTACATGCGAGTCTGGCCCCAAATGTGGCGGATATTGCAGTAACGCGGACCGCGTTGAAGACTCGTTTGCAAACAGGCCAAAACAACTCATCATCATCTGAGGTCTTCATCACATTCTGCTGCAAAGATGGACTTTATTAAAGAGGAGAGAGAAGAAATTAGGATCCCCGAGCCTTGCAGGGTGAAAGATGAGCAAACAGAGGAACCGAGAGGTTTGATTCTTCATTATATTGACTGTAGATGTTTTATATGACTGTATTTATTGTAGCGTGCCAGTGTTGATGGTACTAATATTTGAATTGCTTTTAAATAATATTCTGCTTTGAATGAATGTTAAGCAATGCTCACTCCAAAAATGACCAGTGTGACTCAGACTTCACTAAAAAATAAATATATATATTGACTCGCTCGCTCGTGTTTACATAATGGCGACGATCTTATCCAGTTTTAAAAGGGACGCAAATGCACTATAATTATTTATATTCTTGTGAAAACACACGATAGGTTTTCGCGAAAAACCAACCGTAAGTGTAGTTTATTTAAAATCTCGAGCTATGCGCGTTCGTGAGACCTGCAGGATCCGCGGACGCGCCCGTGAAGAGCACCATTTTGAGAAAGCAGGATTAATTAACAAACTCTGAAGCAAATGCATACATACATTTTACATGTAGTTTATCTGAAGCCCATGAACTTTCATGCTCAATCAACACTATCCGTGGTATGACGTCGATTACCTAAAAAATGGGGTGAAAAATCTGTATTTTATAGCAGAAAAATATATCTAAAACAACTTCCATTAAGTATTATATATTATTTGAGCTGTGGCACTGTGCAAGTTTTACCTTTTCCATAAATTAAGGATTTATAGCTGCTTTGTCATGGCCATAAAGTTATCAAATTGGACATAAGTTTACACAGAAAAAGCTTGTAAGTCATTTTTCCCATGCATTTTTTAGGTACACTATATTGCCATAAGTATTGGCACCCCTTCTAATGAAAGGTTTGACTACTTTAGTAATTTCCTGTCACGGGCGCTCTACCAAGGAGGCTAAAGGCGCGTGCCTCATTTTGAGGTCAGAGGAGTGAGGTTTACACACAGCCCTTACTGGCATACATCCGTTACACTCACCCCTAAACCTCACTCCCACCCTGCTGACTACGCCAATGTAACCCCCCCGGGTCCGCACCAACTCACCGAGCGGGTCGCGAACCCGGGACTCCGGTGCGGGAGGCGGGCGCTCTACCAAGGAGGCTAAAGGCTACAGCCTCTAGCGTCAGTCACTAGAGCGCCTCATTTTGAGGTCAGAGGAGTGAGGTTTTACACACAGCCCTTACTGGCATACATCCGTTACACAAACTGTTGCTATAACATTAGATTCCTAGAATATCATTATATTCTTAAACATTAAGATTTGTACTCATGGAAATTACTGAAGTAGTCAAACCTCAAAAATGTAATGTTAACTTGCAATTGCGAGAGATGAGAACTGATACAAAATTTGAGTAGAAAGTCAGAATTGTGAGAGAATCGGTTAAAATTACCTTTCTTATCCTATGGCAGATATGGGCTTCAGTAGTATTTACCCCTTTTATTAATACATATTTCAAAATTAAACATGAACCACAAAGAATAAAAAACGTATGCTTTTTTCAATATTGATGAGAAATTTCAGTTGAAAGTGCTGTAATTTATAAGAACAGTATAATTTGTGTATTATCAGTATTATAAGTATTATTTTTGTACTCAAAACTGCAGTTAATAAATCTGAAAGCTACATATATTTTTAACACATATTCAGGAATGTGATTTTTCGGATTTCCGTATTTTTTATCTCTGAGGGACGACCCATGTTAGTCGTGTATAGGGTTGGGTGCCTAAACAGGCAGCGGTGTATAATCGGTGGGAGGGGCTAAACAGGCAGCGGTGTATAATCGGTGGGAGAGGCTAAACAGGCAGCGGCGTAGAATTGGTGGGAGGGTCTAAACAGGCAGCGGCGTATAATTGGTGGAAGGGGTTAAACAGGCAGCGGTGTAGAATCGGTGGGAGGGGCTAAACAGGCATTGGCGTATAATTGGTGGGAGGGACTAAACAGGCAGCGGCGTAGAATCGGTCAGAGGGGCTAAACAGGCAGCGGCGTAGAATCGGTGGGAGGGGCTAAACAGGCAGCGGCGTAGAATTGGTGGGAGGGGCTAAACAGGCTGCGGCATAGAATCGGTGGGAGGGGCTAAACAGGCAGCGGCGTAGAATCGGTGGGAGGGGCTAAACAGGCAGCGTGAGAATCGGTGGGAGGGGCTAAACAGGCAGCGGGCGTATAATTGGTGGGAGGGGCTAAACAGGCTGCGGCATAGAATCGGTGGGAGGCTAAACAGGCAGCGGCGTGAGAATCGGTGGGAGGCTAAACGGCAGCGGCGAGCAATTGGTGGGAGGGCTAAACAGGCAATCACGTAGAACTGGTGGGAGGGGCTAGACAGGCAGCGGCGTAGAATTGTTGGGAGGGGCTAAACAGGCAGTGGCGTAGAATTGGTGGGAGGGGCTAAACAGGCAGCGGCGTAGAATCGGTGGGAGGGGCTAAACAGGCAGCGTAGAATCGGTGGGAGGGGCTAAACAGGCAGTGTATAATCGGTGGGAGGGGCTAAACAGGCAGCGCGAGAATCGGTGGGAGGCTAAACAGGCAGCGTGTAGAATCGGTGGGAGGGGCTAAACAGGCAGCAGTGAGATCGGTGGGAGGGGCTAAACAGACGGCATAGAATCGGTGGGAGGGGCTAAACAGGCAGTGGTGTAGAATCGGTGGGAGGGGCTAAACAGGCAGCGGCGTAGAATCGGTGGGAGGGGCTAAACAGGCAGCGGTGTATAATTGGTGGGAGGGGCTAAACAGGCAATCACGTAGAACTGGTGGGAGGGGCTAAACAGGCAGCGGTGTAGAATCGGTGGGAGGGGCTAAACAGGCAGCGAGGATCGGTGGGAGGGGCTAAACAGACAGCGGCATAGAATCGGTGGGAGGGGCTAAACAGGCAGTGGTGTATAATCGGTGGGAGGGGCTAAACAGGCAGCGTGTGTAGAATCGGTGGGAGGGCTAAACAGGCAGCGGCGAGAATCGGTGGGAGGGGCTAAACAGGCAGCGGTGTATAATTGGTGGGAGGGGCTAAACAGGCAATCACGTAGAACTGGTGGGAGGGGCTAAACAGGCAGCGGTGTAGAATCGGTGGGAGGGGCTAAACAGGCAGCGACGTAGGATCGGTGGGAGGGGCTAAACAGGCAGCGCATAGAATCGGTGGGAGGGCTAAACAGGCAGTGGTGTAGAATCGGTGGGAGGGGCTAAACAGGCAGCGAGAATCGGTGGGAGGGGCTAAACAGGCAGCGTGTAGAATCGGTGGGAGGCTAAACAGGCAGCGGTGTATAATTGGTGGGAGGGCTAAACAGGCAATCACGTAGAACTGGTGGGAGGGGCTAAACAGGCAGCTGCGAGAATCGGTGGGAGGGCTAAACAGGCAGCGGTGAGAATCGTGGGAGGGGCAAAACAGGCAGCGGTGTAGAATCGCTGGGAGGCTAAACAGGCAGCGGCGAGAATTGGTGGGAGGGGCTAAACAGGCAGCGGCGTAGAATCGGTGGGAGGGGCTAAACAGGCATCGGCGTAGAATCGGTGGGAGGGGCTAAACAGGCAGTGGCGTATAATGGGTGGGAGGGGCTAAACAGGCAGCAGCGTAGAATTGGTGGGAGGGGCTAAACAGGCAGCGGCGTAGAATCGCTGGGAGGGGTTAAACAGGCAGCGGCGTAGAATTGGTGGGAGGGGCTAAACAGGCAGTGGTGTAGAATCGGTGGGAGGGGCTAAACAGGCAGCAGTGTAGAATCGGTGGGAGGGGCTAAACAGGCAGCGGCGTAGAATCGGTGGGAGGGGCTAAACAGGCAGTGGTGTAGAATCGGTGGGAGGGGCTAAACAGGCAGCAGCGTAGAATCGGTGGGAGGAGCTAAACAGGCAGATGTGTAAAAAAGATGTGTATTTTGAGGGTTTTAAAGCACTTCATTTATTTGTAAGAACTAGGGCTTATTTATATATTTATTTTTTAGAAGCTAAAAAGGTAGATTGCAGAGGTGCAAATTTATGTTACATTTCCTGGACAGTTGTCTGTCTGTGATGATAATTTTTTTACCATGTTTACTTCAGGCCTGATGCAAGTGAAAGAGGAGGAGGGTGAAGAGGAGGAGGATGAGGAGGAGAGTGAAGAGGAGGGTGAGGAGGAGAGAGAAGAGGAAAGTGAGGAGGAGAGTGAGGACGATAATCATCAGCTGAAGGATCCTCATTCTTTTCTCAGCAGACAGAAGATCTTGAGCTGCTCAGAATCTGGGAAGGGCTTGTCTCATAAGAGAGCTCAGAAAACAGCCGGCTTCTTCTTCACCTGCCTCGAATGCAAAATTAACTTCGAGTCCAAAGAGCACCTGATGGACCACTTCAGGGTTCACTCCGGAGAAAGCTGCACGGAGACCGAAACCAACCTGGTGCAGAAAGTGGCTCAGAGTATAGAGTGCAAACTGCCCTTCACCTGCTTTCAGTGCCAGAAAAGTTTTGCATGTAAACAGCACCTGATGGATCACTACAGGATTCACACCGTGGACAGACCGTTCCCGTGCGATCAGTGCGACAAGAGCTTCATTCACAAACAGAGCCTTAAGAATCACCTAAGAGTTCACACTGGCTTGAGGCCGCATGTTTGCCAGCAGTGCGGCAAGAGCTACATCCACAAAGACAATCTCACCGATCACATACGCATCCACACCGGAGAGAAGCCGTTTGTGTGCGATCAATGCGGAAAGAGCTTCACACACAAAGGAAGCCTCCTGCATCACACCAAGATCCACACCGGACTCAGACCCTTCACCTGCCGCCAATGCGGACGCCACTTCACGCATAAAGGAAACCTGAAGATCCACATACGCATTCACTCCGGAGAAAGACCCTTCACTTGCCCTCAGTGCGGCAAGAGCTTCATATATCACGGAAACCTTGTGGGTCACATGAAGAAGCACTCAGAGAGAAGTTATACCACTGCACTCAGTGCGGGAAGAGCTTCATCGAGGCCCGGCATCTGCAGAAGCACGTGAAAACGCACGCCACCGAGCGGCCCTTTGTTTGCTCAGAGTGCGGACGCAGCTTCTTATGGCACCACAACTTCAAAGAGCACCAGAAGATCCACACCGGCGAGAAGCCACATGTGTGCTTCGACTGCGGGAAAGCCTTCACCAGACTCATTTACCTCAAGCGGCACCAGAGGATTCACACCGGAGAGAAGCCGTACAAGTGCGCTCGCTGCGGGATTTGCTTCACCGTCTCCGACTCGCTCAAAGCACACGAGCGAGTGCACACCGGAGAGAAACCCTATGAGTGTCCGCTGTGTGGGAAGTGCTTCGGGCGGTTGAGTACGCTGCTGACTCATAAGAAGAAGCACTGTCCCAAGCTGACCAAGTGAATGCCACTATTCTTGCAGGGATGCTTTTAGAAATGTTATTTAAATAACATATGCATTACTATCCTATAAGGATAATATAGTGTAGGATAATGTTCATTAAACATTGAGAATCCAAGATTAGGATTGAGTTTGTTTCTTCATCAGATTTGGAGAAATGTAGCATTGCATCCGTAGCTGCGTTTACATGGACTTAATCCAATAATCCAATCGTAATAGGACTAGAAGCACAATCAGAATAAATAGTCTCATCGTCAATCGGATTAAATTGGCAAGACCTGATTGAAATTTAGATCGGATTGTAAGGGGTGGTTTATTCCTTTTGTAATCCGAACGAGAGGACATGTAAACACTTGATCGGATATTATATATATAATTCTGAAATGCAAAAATACATAAATGAGGCTCAATCATCTCAGCACTTACGTCAGTGAACACTCAGCCTGCAAAACACTAAAATAAATATCAAATAAACAATTCAGTTAAATAGGAAAGTAGCCTTAAATAAGAAAGTTAAATACACCCTGTCTACCTCACACGAGCCCATTATAATCAGTGATGATGTCTACACCAGATGCGTGATACGACACGACAGATCCCTCACAGTAAACTGCCTCGTCCTATTGATGACACAAAGCTCAAATGTCCTGTAGACAGACTCGACCTGTTGTGTTGTGACGCGGCATCCGGTTTAGACACGCTTCACTGTTCTGTGTTAACTCCTCGTGTGTTGCACGCGCTCTCTGTGGAGGAGTCGCAGCGTATGTTGTCCATATTTCTTGTTAACATCTATTTACCGCTGTCTTGTTCGTATTTGGCCGGTTTGGAGAACGCCTCACCAATACACACCTTGAACTTGAAGACACTTGTGCAAACGCGGATGGGTGACATGTATGGAGATGATTCCAGATCGGCGATGTAGTATTTGGTTTCCCAACAAGTCCATCGCTCGTCACAAAATAAATATGCTAATTAAACCGTATTTTCCTGCGCTCAAACCTGCCAATCAAGTAAACGTTGTGTATGGCTTTTGAAGTCATTTGTGAATTAGCATAGATTTATAGTCTAAATAAAAAAATTGCAACCGTTACTATTATTACACTTGTTTACAGAACTTTGTGTTATGCTTGTTATAGAGCAGGGCTCCTCAAATCTGGACCTCGAGGTCCACTTTCCTGCAGAGTTTAGCTGTAACCCTAATCAAACACACCTGAACATGCTAATCAATGTCTTCGGGATCATTAGAAAATCACAGACAGGTGAGTTTGATCAGGGTTGGAGCTAAACTCTGCAGTGGATTGGACCTCCAGGGTAAGCTTTAAGGAACCCTGTTATAGAGTGTGTGACGTCACGTGCACTAAAAATAGTCAAAATAGCGTAATGACGTGCGGAACGAGCTGCTCTTCCTGGTGAAGAAAGTGTCATGAATGAGTTTTGCTCATTCAAAAATTCTGCTTTCACTCCGCGTCTGTGAAGTGGAGCAGGACAACGTCCCACCAGTCCTTGTTTAAGACTCTCATCCACAGACGACTGGTTTTGGGCACTTTTATGACTTTCTAAAGTATGCAGCGCTGCACAATAGTTAATGTGCCGGTCGTCGCCTAATTAGGACCCGAAGTAGATAAATATCAAATGTGCGTATGTCAAAAGATTAAATCCGATCAAAAGCTTGTGACATATATACGCTCACATTAACCCGATCACTTTATTAAAGGGATACTCCACCCCAAAATCTAAATTTTGTCATTAATCACTTACGGGTTTATGGGTCCATGTCGTTCTGGACCCATAAATGCTTCGTTCGTCTTCAGAACACCGTTTAAGATATTTTGGATAAAAAGCGGGAGGCTTGTGACTGTCCCATTAACTGCCAAGTAAATTACACGGTCAAGATCCAGACAAGTATGAAATGCAAAAATAACTCACG
Source organism: Gymnocypris eckloni scoliostomus (assembly GCA_027564155.1). NCBI lineage: Eukaryota > Metazoa > Chordata > Actinopteri > Cypriniformes > Cyprinidae > Gymnocypris > Gymnocypris eckloni. Next base: position 33,378,929 of record CM050422.1, read on the forward strand.
GATGTCGATTCACGCTCTGATTTGAACCCAAACAGCGCACCCTTGTGGCCCAGGCTGATACAGAAGAGCGTACACATTTTGCGTCCAGGGGATAATCTCCTAAATGGTGCTACGCTGACGCAGATGAGACATTACGGTGCCTAAATGTTGAATAAAATTGTTATTTTTGTTTTATTTCCTTCCAAAAGTATTATAGTCTCTTCATAATGTTACGAGTGAACCACTGATGGAGTATTCTGGAGATGCTTTTTATACTTTTCTGGACCTTGACCGTGTAATTTACTTGGCAGTCACAAGCCTCCCGGTTTTTATTCAAAATATCTTAAATTGTGTTATGAAGACGAACAAAGCTTTTTATGGGTTCGGAACGACATGGGGGGGTAAGTGATTAATGACGACATTTTCAGTTTGGGGTGGAGTATCCCTTTAAGCGTTCATGTAAACACTACGTTCGGATTCGTCAATCAGAATGAATTAATTCCGATGGAAGCAGAAAGTGTCCATGTAAACGTAGCTAGTGTCTCAGCAATGGATGCTCTGCAGTGAATGGGTGCCGTCAGAATGAGAGTCTGATAAAAACATCACAACACACACAGTGCATCAGTTAACATCAGATGACACAAATCCAGCATTAAGATGTTTTTAACTGGTGCACTGGATTGTTGTGATGTTTTTATCAGACTCTCATTCTGACGGCACCCATTCACTGCAGAGCATCCATTGCTGAGACATTTATCCAAACCTGATGAAGAAACAAACTCATCCTAATCTCTGATTAACTGAGAGTACGGTTTCAGCACATACTCATTTTCTGATGAACTATTCCTTCAACAGCTTTTATTTACTTAATCATGTTTGTTGTAAGGTGATGCATGGAAAGAAAACAAGTGTTGGAAGCTTTAATAGTGAGTTCCCAAAAAACCGGGACCTTTCTTCCAAACGTTTACACTTTCTTCTGTTGAACACAAACTAAGATGTTTATCAGAATATCCAGAGTGGATATTCTATAACAGGTCGTGCTGTAGCTGTGAAGCTCTAAACGAGATCCACAGAAACACTGTAGTCCAGTGTTAAGAACAGAAATAGAAGTCATTGGGTGCTTTCACACCTGCCTCATTTAGTTGTGTTGAATCGCACTAGAGTTGGTTTTCCCTCTTGGTGCTGTTCGTTTGGGCCGGTGAGAATGCAGCAGTCGCACTCGGGTGTGCACCAAAAGCGGACCAAACAAGCGTCCCGAGTCCTCCTTGAAGAGGTGGTCTCGGCACGCTTTCAGACGAACCCTGGAGCGGTTCGTTTGTGGTGAGAACGCGATCCGACCTCAAACAGACCCAACTGTAAACAGAACTGGACTAAACCAGCTGTCGTAGTCAGCAGCGCTGTACATTATGGGATGAGGAGGTGTTTGCAGTTTAGCATGACAGGTCGCGGACACATAGCGAGCCTCATAGAAATTTGGTGACTTGCGATGCGCCTTCTCCGTTTGCAGTGCATTAATACATTATTTTCCAGCCGCATCTGCGCTTCATTCTCAGAAGTGATATATTGCCTGAAGTGGTTTATACACACTATGTAGTAAAGGATGACCAGGGATAAAATCCACCCGCGCAGTCGTCTCTCCATAATAGCAGTGTGCCATCTGCTGCATTTGACTCCTGTCTTTGTTTACTTCCCGGAGCACCGGTGGAACAAGCATGCTCTTTCTGACCAATCGAAAAGCAGTTTAGGGAATGCGTTCAAAGACACATCTAGCCAACAAGTGAAGCGGATGTTGGCACGTGACTGCATTTTGGTTCGTTTCAGCTGCTTCGCACCAGAGCAAACAGTGTGGTGTGAAAAGGAACCAAAACGGCTAAAAATAGCTACAATGTATAATTTTTTGCCTTTGATCCGGACCAAGCAAGTGAACTATCGGACTTTCCTGGTGTGAATACACCCATTATTTCTCTGCTGTAACTCTGAAATCTCTCAACTAATCTCGGTCCTTCAGAACATGGCGTGTTTGGCATCAGGGATGTCATTGGTTCTCACGTGCATCATTAATAACGGCACAGCTGGTGTTTTTAAACAGAATTAATGATTTCTATTCCTCTAATCAAGTGCGTGAGAATCTGTGTACACTGAAATAAAGTTATTACAGGTGCACTGATATTAATAATGTCTACTTGGATTGCAAAAATCTGTCAAGTCCTGTGTGTTTATGATTGAATAGAGAACATTAATTACATAATTTAGCTGTCTCATAACCAAGGCTGCAAATGTGTAGCGTGCAAACTGTACATGATAAAATATACAAATAAAAAAGGAGCAAAATGTGTTGTGCCTCATTTTTTTGCATGAATTATCATATTAATGGAGTATTTATTCGGTTTGTAGTTCAGAAGTTCATGAACTGACCGCTGCACAAATGCATTTAAGTGTAACAGCGTTTTGTTTAAAAAAATACTTTGTTGTTAAATTATTCTGGTCACACATTGTGTCCCATATACAGACTACATGTATTTATTTCCATAACTTTTCTGGTATGTAAATCAGTTTTTCCGGGGGTTTTATGACCGTGGGAACTATATATGGCTCAGTACAGAAATCCAAGCATTAAGATAACACGCATGCTTTCTTCAAGTCAAGTCAAGTCAAGTTGAGCTTTATTGTCATTCCGCTACATGTGTGGACATATAGCGGGACGAGATGTCGTGTCTCACAGGACCACGGTGCTACATAAATACAGATATACAACACGAAGTAAAACAGTATAAACCTATACACAACTGACCTACTGTCAGCTTTGACTATACATATGCTATATATAAAAGTGGTTACTTATACATAAACTAAAAATAAAAAAAAATAAAAATACAATACAAACTGTACAACTGTGCAGATGACTTCAAATACTGTACATGTGCAAAAAGAGAGACATTCAAGCAGCTGGCTGGGCAACAGCCAGCCAGCTTCAGATTTATATCATATCTTCAAACAGATATTAAAGCTGTAACAGTTCACTAGTTCTAAAATATTATATTTTGCTGCATAACTGTTCATATCTTAGAGCAGATAGATACATCTATAAAGTTTATCAGAGTACAGTATTACTTTTAATACTTAAATTACTTTAATTTTCTTAGACAGATATTTTTATTGTTTTAAGCTTACAATCATTTAATTATTATTAGTTTTTCCAGAAAACAAGACTTTAAATATTTTCATTTTGTTTGTTTTGAGAATGTTTAGATATTTTTACTGGAAAACAATATTTGTGTTAAATGTTTAAAGACGAGACGTCCTAGTTTGTTCACATCAATATAAATGTACAAATGTGATTTAATGCATATTGGATGCAAGTATCTACTTTTATGTTTTAAATAACGTTTATGAATATATAATATAAAAATATGGTAAAATAAAGTTCCATAGTCATTCAGCATAACATATTCATGTTAAAACAAAACGTCCCAGGTTATGTATGTAACCCTGGTTCCCTGAGGGAACGAGATGCTGCTTCGAATGCTTTGGGAACGCCTGTTTGTTCTCACGCTCTGAAATATGTATGTAATCTCATCCAAGGGAATCCCTGTTGACGTCACTGGAGGAGATTATGTAGCGACCAGGAAGTATAAAAGCACCTGTGGTAGCTTCAAGTGAAGTGGCGCCGAGTATGGCCTGCGACACAGTGTCTCGTTCCCTCAGGGAACCAGGGTTACATACGTGACCTGGGACGTTTCCTTTCGGGAACTTCGAGCTGCGTCGAACGCTTTGGGAACGATATGCCCAAGCCACCATACTGACAAGTCCCTGCCTAGTGTGTACGACACCAACCTAGGCAGAGAGAACTGAGGAGCCCTGAGTGGCTTGAAGTCCGAGGCTAAAGAACCTGACGAAGGTCAGAGGAGTGGTCCATCCCACAGCGTCACAAATATCTTGCAACGATGTGCCAGATGAAAGGGCTTTAGAGGCTACCATGCTCCTAATGGAATGAGCTCTGACCCCCAGTGGTGAGGGGAGGTCAGATGACTCATAAGCAGTGGTAATAGCATCAACTATCCATCTTCTAAGGGTCTGCTTGTTAGCAGTAATACCTTTCTTATGAGGACCATAGCACACAAAGAGTTGGTCTGATTTCCTCCACAGGTCAGCCCTGTGGACGTATGTGTCCAGTGCTCGCACAGAACTCCCGGGAGCAGAGCGATCGGGGGGAAGGCATACAGACGAAGTCTCGGCCACGTCTGCACCATGGCATCCAGCCCCAGTGGAGTTGGATGAGTTAGAGAGAACCAGAGGGGACATTGTGAGGTCTCTCGAGACACAAACAAGTCTACCTGGGCTCTCCCAAATTTCTTCCAAATCTGCTCCACCACCTCGGTGTGGGGCATCCATTCCCCGGGCTTCAGCCCCTGTCTCGACAGGATGTTTGCTCCCTGATTGAGGTACCCAGGGATGAAAAATGCCTTCAAGGAAAGCAGTTTCTCCTGGGTCCACAAGAGGATCCGCCTTGAAGACCCCCTTGGTGGTTGATGTAAGAGACCACCGATGTATTGTCTGTGCGTACTAGCACATGATGGTCTCTCAGATCTGGGAGAAAGTCTTTCAATACTAGAAATACTGCCAGCATCTCCAGGCAATTGATGTGCCACATGAGATGGGGACCTTCCCACAGACCTTGGGCAGAGCGGGTTTCTTTCACATGTCTAAGGCACGAAAGCATCGCCGCGTGACCTTGATCTTGTGAAATGGGTTGCCCCTCTGGGAAAACCTTGTGGTCCTGAGCCACCACTGCAAAGGTCTCATGTGCAGCTGGCCAAAAGTTACCACGTTGGATGCAGCTGCCATCAGACCCAACAGCTTTTGAAAAAGCTTCGCAGTGAGCGACTGGCCTTCTCTCACTCTCGCGACTGTCGTGAGGATCGACTCGATACGAGCAGGGGACAATCGTGCCTGCATCGTGTTCGAATCCCACACCACGCCCAGATAAGTGGTCCTCTGCACTGGATGAAGCAAACTTTTATTTGCGTTTAGTCTTAACCCCAGGTCTTTCATATGGGCGAGAACGACATATTGATGCCGAACCGCTAATTGCTCTGATTGAGCTAAGATCAACCAATCGTCGATATAATTGAGTATGCGGATGCCCTGGAGTCGCAACGGAGCCAGGGCTGCATCCACACACTTCGTGAAAGTGCGGGGTGAGAGTGCAATGCCGAATGGAAGAACTCGATATTGGTATGCTCTTCCCCTGAAAGCAAACCTCAAAGAATTCCGATGTTGAGGAAGAATGGATATGTGGAAGTAGGCGTCTTTCAGATCTACCGTCACAAACCAGTCCTCGGACCTGATTTGGGACACGACTTGCTTGAAAGTAATCATCCTGAACTTACCATGTTCAGTCTCATGACTGTCTCATGACTGAGCGGTTCAGTTGTCTTAGATCGAGAATCGGACGCAGACCTCCATCCTTCTTCGGAACAATGAAGTAACGGCTGTAGAACCCGGGCTCTGCGTCGTGAGGAGGGACCACATCGATGGCCTCCTTCCTCAAGAGTCTCTCTACTTCTTGTTCCATTACCAGAGCCTGCTCGGGGCCCCACAGGGTGGGAAATACCCCGTTGAACAGAGGCGGACGAGACCCGAACTGAATCTTGTACCCTCTTTCTACAGTGTGCAGGACCCATTGAGATACATTTGGCAGAGGTTTCCACGCTGTCAGAAAAATGTACTAAGGGAACCAGTCTTTCGAGACTGGCCTCTGGAATGCTCTGAACTGCTAGTTCAGTGCCCTGAAACGGATACCCGGCAAGAGGCGGCCGATCTAGCTGTTCTAAGCATGTTTTTAGATGTAGCCAGCCTCTCAGGGCCACTACGTTTCCGGGCGGAAGCTGAGAGAAGGACTCGCTGGAGATTGCTGTTCCCTGAAGCACCAAGGGTAGCAGGGGTAATGGAACGATCTTCTGAGGGCACTGAGGAGAGACAGGCACCGTATTCTGAGGTGCTGTACCGCTCTTCCCCAAAGGGGTCTGCCCCCAGCTGTCCTGGACCGTAATCATCAGGACCGTTTGGCCGAAGACTTCTTATTGACGATGACGGTCCTCAGATCTGTCACCCCCCCTAGACTTCGGCCTGGGGCACCGCCCGCCCTCCTGTCTTAGAGGAGGGGCACTAGTGGCAACGCTCCGTTTTTAAACTTCTCTATATGAGGAGCTTATACACGGTTGGGGCTGATTCCGCCTATCAGCCCCACTTTGAGGCCGACGAGGAAGATATTGCTGAAACGTAGCTGCTTGTTTCTTCGCCTCTTGAAACCTGTCAACGACTGAATTCACAGCGTCGCCAAACAGGCCAGATGGTGAAACTGGGGCGTTTAGTAGGAACGCCCTGTCTCTATCATTTAACTGAGACAGGGTTAACCACAAATGTCTCTCCGTGACCACCAGGGCTGCCATAGACCGCCCAATAGCTTTGGCGGTCTCCTTGGTGGCCCGAAGTGATAAATCTGGGGCCCTACGTAATTCAGCAATTATCTGATTTTATTGTGTCTTCCTCATCTAAATCTCCTAACAGCTCAGCCTGATATGCTTGCAGTACTGCCATGGTGTGTAAGCAACCTGCACCTTGACCTGCTGCCGTGTACGCTTTACCCACTTTACCCACTACACGAGGTAGTCCTAAGAGGCTTGGTGGGTAATACCGGGGCTTTCAGGGAAGATGCCCCGCTGGGAGAAAGATAGCTCGCGAGCGTATCTTCAGCCTGGGGCATTTTCCCGTAACCGTGCTCATTCAGCCCTAATACACTTGAATAGTTTAAAACGTCAGGGTTGAAGAGACGAGCCGAGTACGGCTTATCCCACGATCTAGATAATTATTTATGTAAATCGGGGGGAAAAGGGTAGGAGGCGGGGACCTAGAGCGCAGGAAGCGTTCATTTAGCTTGCTTTTCGGACGCTCTTGTCGCTCTTTATCTGCTGGCCACTCAATATTTAATTTAGCTTCAGCTCTGGTAACCACCTTCAACAGCTCCTCGAACGAAACCGAGTGTGGTGGCAAACCCACAGCCTCATCTCACTCGACGCTCACGCTACCCTCCCCCTCAGAGGAAGATAATGCGAGCGCTGTGCTCTCTCTCGGGGCAGAAGAAACCGTTTCAGAACGTGCTTCCGAACCCACCGATTGAGCACTGGATCTGGCAGGGGAAGATGGAGAAAGGGACATGCCCGTCTCCAATCTTTCTGTCAGATCCACCTGTGATCCATGATTTCAGGCGCTGCTCTGCCTCAGCGAGAGTAGGACCGGAACCGCAGGGAGCACTGGTGAGAGCGCCCACCTCAAAGAGCACTCTGCGGGAGTGGAGCGATCGCATAGACATGCGAACACAATGAGAACAGTCAGCTCCCTCGAGAGCTGATCGAGCGTGCTTCGCTCCCAGGCAAGCAACGCACAGACTGTGTGTATCACCACCCGTGATGAAACGAGGGCAGGGAGAGGCACACAATCTGAAGCACTGCCTGTCAGACTCTTGCTTGCTAGTTGCCATGATATATAAGGGACAAACAACAGTAAATACAATGTACACGCATAGAGCGCTTACTGAACAACAGAAAGCTGCTGCCGCCTTCACCGCAGGTGCTTTTATACTTCCTGGTCGCTACGTCATCTCCGCCGGTGACGTCAGCGGGGATTCCCTTGGATGAGATTACATACATATTTCAGAGCTTGAGAACAAACAGGCGTTCCCAAAGAGTTCGACGCAGCTCAAAGTTCCCGAAAGGGAACGTACTTATTCTAAAATATATAAAGGAAAAAAAAGCATAATACTCAATTTTATCATATTTTAAATGATCAGAAACATCTTGCTGACAAATGAGTAAAACATGAAGGATCGTGGTAAAGATTTAAAATCACAATTAATTAGTATTCAGGGTCTGCTGTGATCTTTAATTAGAAGATAATTTTTGTTCTAAATATGCCTGACAATATTTTACTTTATGAACTCATTACACTAAATTACATTTTTGTCTCTAAATCATGGTAAACATGTACAAGTCATTATATTTGCTCAGAAAAAAAATGAAATTAAAATGAAAATAATGTAAAGCTGTATTAAAATGTTCTTGTTTTGATGCTTGAAACCCTGTTTTCATCTTTAACCCGATATATACTGTATATACTGTATATATACACAACTGCTGAAGATGATTGTCATTCCTCTCCTGTGGTTAGAAGCTGAGCAGGGAATAGTCATCTATTTATCACAAAATGACTTTATTAATATCTCAAGGAGCCCGACTCACTCTTGGGACTTTGGTCTTATAAGAAAAATCCTCATAAGACAAATATTCAGGTTTAATAACTAAACACATAAGGAATAACTGTGAAGATCTTGAATTAAATCGGTCCAGGAATAGAAGTCATCAGACAAAGGAGGAAAGCTGACTATCTATCAGAGTAAATTATACAATATAGAAAATACACACAATTGAAGATCATAACGCTGATAAACAATGTTCTTCCTGAAAGAGATCAGCGCTGCTGAAGAACTATTTTCTCTCTCGGACTGATGTTTAATCGAGACGCACGGCACAGATCACAGCTGAAATACAACAGGTGCGGTATTACTTTGATAATAGTCTCTCATCTTTTATTCTTTTATGACATTAATATGGTATTTAGTGCAAACTTGTCTGACACTAAGTAGAAATTAGGCAGATGGTAACATGGATAGATTGTGACGCGCTCATTTCTGAAGAACTTGGCACTTTGTAGTGTTTGACTTTACTGACATTTTACACACTTTTGAATCATAATAGAATTAGATAACCAGCTGAATCATATCTTCAATCTCATTTATTAAGCAGTAGTCTGATTTTATGGATACACGGGAAACATGTGATTTGTCTGATTGTTATGTGAACTGATTTTAGGATGAGAGAAGAAACTATAACGAGGAGCTTGATTTGTCTTCTGGAGATCTGTAAAAGTCATTCTGTAGGGTTGTAGATTTCATTAAATTTATTATGTAAACCTTATTTAACTAAATTAATTTCTAGTTTTTTATATTTTTGAGTTAAAACTATTTGAAAATGTTAGGAATAAAACCTACTTAATTCTGTTAAGGATTTAGTTATTCATTTTGAATACTTCCAAATAGAGAGAATATTGAATAAATCCAACATGATCAGTTAATTTCACAAAGGTGAGGGCTATTATTTTATTAATTAGGAAAAACGTGTACATTTCAAACGGTCTACTTTATCTGATATAGGCGTCATTCATAACGGTCGGCTATTTAACATTGATTGGTGGTAGTGCAAGTTCTAGTAAGTTAACGTTACTCTTGAATAATAAATATACTAATGTTAATTCGTTGATGTAACGTTAGCCTATATATTTTTTGTAGATTACTAACGTTATCTTAAGCAACGGGCAACGAGCAACATTGTTTAATAATGGCTGTAGTCAGTGTCCAATCTTGGGCAACGGATTCTTATTTTGTGTCCTAACGTTAGTGTTAACGTTAATGTTATATCCATGTCACGTATTGGCTCCGTACGTTTGAACTGGGGTGTTGCTCCTAAAGTATAGGAAATCATGTTTTACACCGATTAATGGCTAAAAAGGGTTCATTTTATAACTATTTAACGTTAGATTTGCTGTTGAACTGTTCAAATAGTGTTTTTTTCACACATCTGTGAGGACCTGACGCGGTGATCTGCAGGACATTCCGCGCTAATCTAACGCTACAGTAATCACTGGCACGCATGTGTATCTTATTTAAATAAAGTCCCTTGAACATAATCATTCCTCATAAAATCAATAATCAATGTCCAAGTGTGCAAGGCATAAAGGAGCGATGGCCAGCCCTGTTTCAGCCTTGAAGTGAGTTACCAATCATATTTAGAGACCAAAAGGAACATAATGTATCTGAAAACCCCTCTCAAAACATGTAAGAATGTGTTTCTCTCATTCTATATTTCAGGTGAATACAGCATTTCAAAGAATAATCACTTTGCAGCTGGAACCTAAATTGGTCCTCATTGGATCTTCACATCACAAGCGGCGGACACTGTTTCTTGCTGAAGGAGGAGCACTTGGAGAAAGACTGGAAACTGAGATCAACTACTAAAGGTACAGTTTATAATGAAGCATGCAAGCCATTTGGCTACTTGTTGTTTTATGTAAGGGTGAGAGGAATTGTTCATTCTTGTATTTTTCTTCATGATCAGCAGGTAGTACTTCCCTATCTACTGTAAATTAAATATTAAACGTGATGATATTTAGGTACTTAAACAAAAAAAGCTGACAGGACAACAGTTCAGTGAGGTTATGTTTAGTTGCCTTGAGTTAATTTATTGGATTTTCACAGATAAAATTAAGTCATATTTATCTATATATAAGTTTAATTTAAATTATAGTAAAACTAACTATAGTAACAACCTTGAGCTAATTTAATGGACTTTCACAAACTATTCAATAAGTCATGTTTTTGTTCAGCGACCTCTGTCGATAGATTCAAACGGTTTAATTTATAAAATGTACTTAATCTGTTTTTAGCCCATGTGATCAAGCCAAATGATCAACGTAGCAAGGAACAACATATTGTACCGTTATGTTGCTCAGCTGTTGACATTTCTTGCACCCTGTTTTACACCAGTACATTAAAGAAACCTCTCTGTGGAGGACATGTTTTATTTTTAGGATGAGCAGTGTTCTGATGATATGGTGGTCATCAGCTGCATTATTGAATTCCTTGAGCAACATGAAGGAGACCTCATCAAAGAACTGAAAGTATGCAATCTTAATTTCAATGTACCAGAAGTCTACATTTATTTCAAAGTATTTGTTTACTTCCTGAAAAGGCCATACAATTGTTGATTGGACTTCCTGATCAAACAACTTGTTTCAGATCTTCTCTTTTTCTCAATATTTGATAGGTTTTGAGTGTCACTGCTGTTTATTGTTACAGGACAATGACGACCAGACAGGAATTGATCCGCTTGTGATGGCAGTAATTGTGACCAAGACAGGAGCTTCCAGTGACAGTCCAAAGGACATTGGGATTGTTATCGAGGGGAAGAAAGTTGTTACAGGCCTGCTTGCTGTGTCTTCCTTGGTTTGCCGTATGCACTGAATCTCCATTATCCCAGGCATCTAAAGTATACCTTTGAGGGACAGTGGTGGCCATGATGAACACTTGTATTTACACCAGATAAAACATGGGTTTAAGTTACTTATTTCTATCTTTTGTTGTAGAAAAAATCAGTTTCCATTTGCACACTAGAGCAAAATATAGAAATAAGTTTGGCCCCTGCTGTATTTCAGACACTTTTCTTGGAGCTGGATGCTTCAAAGCTGTCAAACAGAGTCCAGTCACTCAGGTCTAAACTGGTGTCTTAAAATAAGATGCTTATATCTGTTCTGTGGTTCATGTTGCCAAACAAATACCTCACATATTTGAACAATTTGTGCCTAGAAACAGAAAAATGCCCCCAAAAGTAAGTGCATTGTGTATTTGAAACAATTGGTACCTAAAAACAGACTTTGTTTTGCAGACTTGAATTCATATTAAGTAATTGTGGATGAGTTCATTCTGTCGGAGAATGCTAATAGATGCTATTGTAACTGTTGTTGGCAATAAAGCAGAAGCTTGTAATTAATCTTTAACGTCTGTGTCTGTTATTCACATCTGAAATCATATTTAAATTATTTTAATCCATTTATTTAAAAAAATGTTAAATCAAAACAATTATTTTAAGTAGTATTCATTAGCATAGTGCTCCAATGAAAACATTATTTTTGTTTAAATTGTACTTAATATTTTTGTGTGCTATTTGCTTCTACTTAATTTGAATGGCTAATTTTTAAGGAGTTCGTTTGATTAATTCTGACTCAATTCTCAATAGTAGTTGAATTTAATTAATAATATTGCTTGTAATCTGTTAACACAATTTTATTGAGTAGATGTAGTGTATTATTTTATACAGCGCTGCACAGAGGAATAAAACACATCACCTTTGTTCATCAAGTAGAAGATTTATTTATATCACAGAACTGAACATTGAACAAAATCATTACAATTTTATTAAAAATGAAAATATCAATTATTAATCATCATTACTATTAATATGATTAACTGAATGACTGATTTGAATTAACACAAACGTAGGTTGAGCTCAGCAGGACTCACACACACTGATCTGTCTATATGAGGATTTATTAACACATTTATTCTGATTCATGTTATTTCACTGACAGAAGTTCAGCTGCAGTATTAATGTCATGAAGAGAAAATAAGAGACTCTATAACATCTCACTGTTACTGATTTATCATGCAGCTCAAAGCATTATGGGTAGAATCTCTCGTCAGTCTATTCTGATTCATCAACACAGTTTCACTGATGATCCAGAAACAACCATAAACCCAGACCCGAACCCGAACCCAAACCCAGGATAGAGCGTCTGAGTGAATGTGGTCTGGACTGTGTGGATGAGGATCATTGTGTCAGAGACGCTGTAGAAGGACAGAGTTCCTGCTCCGTGATCCACAAACACTCCTATTCTGCTGCTGATGGGCTTCACAGAGAGATCAGTCTGTATGTTATTGTGTCTGAATGAGTATCTGGAGGAAGAGCAGATCAAACTCCAGGACTGATCATTAGATCCAAACACACACTCATCACCTCCCTTCCTCCTGATGCTCTTATATGACACTGATATATACACACTACTAAATATATCTCCACTCCACTCCAGCTCCCAGTAACAGCGTCCACACACACTCTCTCTACACAACACCTGATAATAATCAAATCTGTCTGGATGATCAGGATACGACTGATTTGTGAATAAAGTGTATGTAATCACTCTGTTTCTCTCAGACAGACGGAGGCGTTTATTCACTGTGTTCAGATCCAGAGAGAGCTGATGGGAATCTGATGGAGATAAAACACATCAGAATCAGGAATTATGAATCTGATCTTTTCATGTATCTGAACTCTTCATGTTCAGTGTATCATCAGTGTCTCAGTACAGATGACCAGATATCTGTGCTAATCATCATTTACATCATCAATTATAAACTCTTCTACCCCTTACGAAACAAAAATATATAATAACATACCGCAAAATATAATGTGATACATTACACAATAAATGTCCATATATTGGAAACTAGTGCTTATATTTTTCAATATACAGCAGTATATGCATTGACAATATATATAAGTTTAGCAACAGGTTTTGCACAAATTAGCCAAAAAGACAGTGGTGCAGGGTGTTAGGGTTAGATAACATGTTATTCATTTTTTGTTAAGTTTAAAATCCGGACATCATTTTTTAAATGTTGTTATTTCACTGTTTATGCAAACAAAAAGTACATAGTGCTGCTCATTTTATTTGTTGGCTTTTATCATAAAATTATGATAAAATGATTTCAGTGTACTTTTTAAATATTTCCAGCACCTTTCAACAATGGCGTGTTTAACAGTTTGGACTGATACATTATTTAAGAGATTTAAGAATGGGAATAATATGGGTAGCTCTCAGCCGCTTTCATTTTTTAAAAGTAGCTCCCGAATGAAATAAGGTTGAGACCCCTGGCCTAGAGAGACCAAACTAGCAGCTTATATCTCGACATCAACCCTTCACAAGCATGTAGAGGTAACGTGAGGTAAATACTTGTTTCATTGCATTGGTGGTTAAAATCAAGCTTTGACAGTTTAGCAACAGGTTTTGCACAAATGAGCCAAACAGACAGTGGTGCAGGGTGTGCGATATTGTCTGCGATAATATAGTAATTGTTGTTTAACGATGTGCGATTTGACATTATCAGTATTTAGCCAAAAACCAAAGAAAACACTCTAAACAGTGTGCCGTGAAATCTAGTAGATTAGACTAGTGCGAGTGCTTTCTTTCACTGCGTGATTCAGTGTTAAAATGCATTTAGAATGATCACAAGATTGAAGATATAGGGGCAGAAAATGTATATATTTATATCATTTCATAAAGTAAATCAACATCATACGAAGAGTGCCGTTTTTTCTCCACAAATCAGCATGATTACATAGGCCTGTACATTTTTTCAAAAAGAAGAAGTTAATTAAGAGACTTATACCATATTGCCTGTTTTCAACAACAAAACTAATTCCAAACACAGTCACCGTACACAGTTTAGCGTCTCTGAGCAACACGACGGTGTTTCGTTCTTGAATGAATCAACTGTTTAAATGATTCGGTTCAATCACAATGACTCTCTTAACAGTGACTTGCTGACACCTACAGGCTGTTTTAATTTCACATTTAAAGAGTCTTTTATTTATTTAGATTTTTTAATAATTTCAAATGAGTATTCAACATTTTATATATTATTTATCAAAACATTATTTCTGTATTTGTAACTGCCGGCTAAATGCATTCATGTCGGTGTGTAAATACATCTACGCCACTTCAGATGAAGCTTCTGTGTTTCCTCTGCATTGCAAATATTAATTTAGGTGATACTGATTTAATGTGCCTTGTAACAGCCCACATGTGTTTTTATTGTAAATAACTGATTCCTTTAATTAAAAACAACTAGTTTGATGTTTATAGGCCTATCCCAGGAGTGTCAAACTGCAGAGCCCTGCCGAGTTTAGTTCCAGCCCTGCTCCAACACACACACCATGTAGTTTTCACATAAGCCTAAATGATTAGTTTAGCTGTATCAGATGTGTTTAATTAGGGTTATAAACAGTGCTGTGCCCCCCCAGGAACTGAGTTTGATACGCTTGGTCTATCCCATTTTTACTACATTATTAAACATTATTACTCAAAAAGTAATGTTAGAGCAGTTTTCAGCACAGAGACAGTCTGTTCACTAAGTGTTTAGTATGAGTAGGTCTGTGTATACTATTGTAGCTATATTTAAAAAAATAAATAAACGTATATCAAAATTAATTGTTAAATATAAGAAATATACAGTATATCTCCATATATGTGTGTATGTACTGCATGACTAAATATATGTTTAATATATTTGTACAAATGCAATACCAAATTTGATCTACATATTATAAAGTGTATTACTGAATATAAAATTACACATATTGTGATATGTGAGTAAATATACTCACATATTTTTCAATATAAGAAAAGCGGCAATTCCTTATGTACTATTTAATATATCATAATATATTTACACAATATATTATTCTGTATAATTTCTAATATACCATTATGTTGTTTAATATATTGATCATTCATATATTAGGAAATATATTTTCTTTGCGTGAGGGACAGAAGAACATGAACACACTCGGTGAGTTTTCTGCTGGTTTTCTTACTGACTTACATTGTAGGAAGTGGTTCCTGGTCCTGGGAACAATGTTGGTGAATGTGACTGTGGAAATCAACAGACATGAACAGTGTGATTCTCATGATCCTGCATCCATTCCTAACACATTTCTAATATGATGTTCTCCATGATATGAGATGATGATGGACTGGTTTCTGAGAGCAGATGAATCTCCAGGACTTTACCTCTGTCTGAGATCTTCTTGAGCTCCTCTTTGCAGAAATCCTCCAGTTTGTCTCTCAGCTGATGAACAGATTCTCTCAGATCATCAAAAGACACGAGAGAACTGAAGAGATCATCATTCACGTCTGTAGATTCAGGAGGTGCTGAGAGAGACTGGAAACTCTACAGAAAACACAAATCAAAACTCATCAGCTCCACACTTCACCCAATAACCTGCACCACACAGGCTTAAAGAAGTGAAAGAAAGGTTCTGATATGAGACTCATTTGAGCCGAAAAAAAAGCCTTTCATCTCTTTCAGAAGATGAGAGTCTGACTGATGATTATATAATAACACACTCATGAAATGTTTCTCTATATGTTCTTCTAGATCTGTTACCTGCAGGATCTGCTCAAGTCCACTATGACCCTGTTCTTCTAGATCTGTGTTACCTGCAGGATCTGCTCAAGTTCACTATGATGCTGTTCTTCTAGATCTGTGTTACCTGCAGGATCTGTTCAAGTTCACTATGACGCTGTTCTTCTAGATCTGTGTTACCTGCAGGATCTGCTCAAGTCCACTACGACCCTGTTCTTCTAGACCTGTGTCACCTGCAGGATCTGCTCAAGTCCACTATGACCCTGTTCTTCTAGATCTGTGTTACCTGCAGAAACTGCTCAAGTCCACTATGACCCTGTTCTTCTAGATCTGTGTTACCTGCAGGATCTGCTCAAGTCCGCTATGACCCTGTTCTTCTAGATCTGTGTTACCTGCAGGATCTGCTCAAGTCCACTATGATCTGTTCTTCTAGATCTGTGTTACCTGCAGGATCTGCTCAAGTTCACTATGATGCTGTTCTTCTAGATCTGTGTTACCTGCAGGATCTGCTCAAGTCCACTATGACCCTGTTCTTCTAGATCTGTGTTACCTGCAGGATCTGCTCAAGTTCACTATGACGCTGTTCTTCTAGATCTGTGTTACCTGCAAGATCTGCTCAAGTTCACTATGACGCTGTTCTTCTAGACCTGTGTCACCTGCAGGATCTGCTCAAGTCCACTATGACCCTGTTCTTCTAGATCTGTGTTACCTGCAGAAACTGCTCAAGTCCACTATGACCCTGTTCTTCTAGATCTGTGTTACCTGCAGGATCTGCTCAAGTCCACTATGACCCTGTTCTTCTAGATCTGTGTTACCTGCAGGATCTGCTCAGGTCCACTATGACCCTGTTCTTCTAGAACTGTGTTACCTGCAGGATCTGCTCAGGTCCACTATGATGCTGTTCTTCTAGATCTGTGTTACCTGCAGGATCTGCTCAAGTCCACTATGACCCTGTTCTTCTAGATCTGTGTTACCTGCAGGATCTGCTCAAGTCCACTATGACCCTGTTCTTCTAGATCTGTGTTACCTGCAGGATCTGCTCAAGTTCACTATGATGCTGTTCTTCTAGATCTGTGTTACCTGCAGGATCTGTTCAAGTTCACTATGACGCTGTTTTTCTAGATCTGTGTTAACTGCAAGATCTGCTCAAGTTCACTATGACGCTGTTCTTCTAGATCTGTGTTACCTGCAGGATCTGCTCAAGTCCACTATGACCCTGTTCTTCTAGACCTGTGTCACCTGCAGGATCTGCTCAAGTCCACTATGACCCTGTTCTTCTAGATCTGTGTTACCTGCAGAAACTGCTCAAGTCCACTATGACCCTGTTCTTCTAGATCTGTGTTACCTGCAGGATCTGCTCAAGTCCACTATGACCCTGTTCTTCTAGATCTGTGTTACCTGCAGGATCTGCTCAAGTCCACTATGATCTGTTCTTCTAGATCTGTGTTACCTGCAGGAACTGGATGTGATCCTGTGTGTGTGAAAGCTGCTCCAGCTCAGCGTCTCTCCTCCTCAGATCATTGATCTCCTGCTCCAGTTGCTCCAGTCGTCCTTCAGCTCGACTCACTTCTAGCTTTTCCTGATCTCTGATCAGCCGTATCAGCTCAGAGCGGCTTCTCTCAATGGAGCGGATGAGCTCAGTAAAGATCCTCTCACTGTCCTCCACTGCTGTCTGTGCAGAGCGCTGTTAGGACACACAGTGATTCAGGCTTCAGTGAGTCTGAACTGAGACTGAGACAAACTTCTCTTCTTCTCCAGACTCACCTTATGAGACTCCACAGCCTCTCTCAGCTGCTGGAGATCTTTCTCTCTCTGCTGGATTCTCTGCTGGAACGTCTTCTGCGTCTCCTTTAAGTCTCTCTGTTGAGGAAATAATGCGCAAACATTTTACATTACATACAATATACAACAAGATCATTATATAAAGGTTGTGTGAATCCAGTATTGGTGGAGTGGATTAGTAGTTAGTTATGAAATGCAAACTCAAAACGTTCTTGATATTTATTCATACAAGAGGTTGCTCCAAAATAACATTTTGCACATTTCGTATCTCAAACTAACTCCTCAGTTTAACATATGAGTTTTTGTTTTCTACCCTTTTGAAACGCCAGTATTTGAAATAATCCCGTTCGTGACGTCACCATTTTTTCAACATGCTCCTGAACATATGTAAATCAAGATGTGTTCTTCACATCTGTCACAAGTTTATATTTCTAATATATCACAATAACCTTTTATTTATTTATTATTATTTAAATTCCGTATCAGAAAAATGGTCTTCAGGCATTGATCGCTCGGTTAAGGTTTACTATTAACTATGACAATTTATTCTTGTTAAAGAACAAATAACAAGGTTATCTTATTACTGTTTCTTTCTAAAGAATACAACTATAAATTAAGCATAAGTTTCATTTCTCCTCAGTCCTCACCTGTTTCTCTGTCCTCTGTGCTGCAGCTGATACAATGTCGTGGTTTTTATGTTCATCCATACACAGCACACATATACATTTCTGATCAGTGCGACAGAAAACCTCAAGGAGCTTCTCATGTTTCTGGCAGATCATCTCCTGCAGTCGTCCAGTGGCTTCAGTCAGATTGTGTCTCTTTCCTTTAAACGAACTCTCATGTTGTTCGAGGTGATTCTGACAGTAAGAGTTCAGACACACCAGACAGGACTTGACGGCTTTGTGTTTTCTTCCAGTACAGACGTCACACTGAACATCTCCAGCTCCAGCAGGAACTACACTTTGAAGTTTAGTCTTCTTCAGCGTCTCCACCACTTCAGCTAAGATGGTGTTTTTAGCTAAAGCAGGTCTTGGACTGAAGGTCTGTCTGCACTGAGGGCAGCTGTAGACTCCCTTCTCTTCCTCCTGATCCCAGCAGTCTGTAATACAGCTCTTACAGTAACTGTGTCCACACTGGATGGCCACTGGATCCTTCAGGAGATCTAGACACACCGGACAGCTGAGCTGATCCACTGAAATACAGGATTCTGCCATTTTACTGCATGTGAGCACTGATATAATGTTACAGGACAACAGCACTTAAGTTTCGTTTCTCTACACTGATTCTTCCTGGTTCTGTGTTTGAGAGACGGCAAAAACAGGCGTGTCTGTAAATTCCTAGATAATAGAAATGTCCACTAGATGTCAGTCTCATACAGACAGAGGGAACTGGTGATAAATGGACTGCTAGCACAACCAAAGAGTCAAGGTTTGGCTGGTTAGCATGGCTTTCTAATGAAATACTTTTTTAAGCAACATATGGCTTATATGCTATTACAAAATATTTGTGAAAATACAGTTATCAGTTATTCACACATCGCGTGTCTAATCTCAAGCTCTTTTTAGGCTACAACTGTAATTTTTGACAACTGTATTTGGCAACAGCTGCTGATTAGATAGATAGATAGATAGATAGATAGATAGATAGATAGATAGATAGATAGATAGATAGATAGATAGATAGATAGATAGATAGATAGATAGATAATTAGTGTCATGAGACTGGGCCCTGTGTTGCTCCCTCTCACCACCAGAGGTAACCATCACCCATCCTCCCGGACTCCTTTACCCTAACTCCACACACCTGTGCACCTACTCACACACACAGCTGTTGCCCATCCTGATGGACTATTTAGACACCACACTCCAGCCACTCTGTCTGTCTGGATTATTGCTTGTAGCTGTTTATTTGTGAACTGATGCAAGCACTAGTTTCCGTATTTGTGTCCTGTTTTGTTTGAGTTGTTTTTTCAGATCCTGTCTGATCTGTGTCTGCCTTTTGTTTATTAAACTAAAGTTTGACCTGCATTTGGACCCAGAACTTGTTCTTTCCATGGTGCTCCCTAGTGATCCGTGACAATTAGATGATAGATTGATCGGCCGAGGAACGAGACCGCCGCATTGCGCAATGTCTATGCTTATATTGCGGTGAACCCGGCCATCTACATAATACCTGCCCCTCTCGTCCACCAACCAACGCAACCACCCGGGTGAGTGTGGCTCTGGACTCCTTGAATCATGATTATTGTTTCACTGTACCGGTTACCTTGAGGACCGAATCAGAGACGCTCAATATCGCAGCCATGATCGATTCGGGTGCAGCAGGGAACTTTATGTCTGAAGATTTTGCCCATAAAAACAACATACCACTCATCTGTTGTCTCTCTCCCTTGGCAGTCGAGGCGGTAGACGGGCGCCCTTTGGGCTCAGGGAGGATAACTCATCTAACCTCCTGCCTCACTCTCGTCACCGGAGCTCTGCATCAAGAAATCATTCAATTCTATATCATATCTACCCTTCACGCACCCGTCATCCTGGGTCTGCCGTGGCTTCGCAAGCATGACCCAAGTATATCCTGGCGGGACTCACAGATCACAGGCTGGGGATCCACCTGTTTTATGCACTGTTTGCCGCAAATCCACCCTCTTCCCATCCAGATCGTCGAGGTGACAGACCCAACCTCGGATATCCAGGGACTGCCAGATGTTTATGGAAAACCGCTTTCTCAACGACCACGGGCACTATGAATACCGGGTTATGCCGTTCGGCCTGGCCAATAGTCCATCTACCTTTCAATCCTTCATCAACGACGTCTTCCGGGATATGCTCAACCGATTCGTCATAGTCTACATCGATGATATCCTCATTTACTCCAAGACTCTAGAGGAGCACATTCACCAGGTCAGATCCGTGCTCCGCCGTCTCATCAAACACCAACTGTACGCCAAACTGGAGAAATGCGAATTCCACACCACTTCAGTTGCCTTTCTGGGTTACATTATCAGTCCTTGTGATGGATGACAGTAATAAACTGGCCCTGTCCCAAGAACCTCAAGGAACTGCAGTGCTTCCTGGGCTTCGCCAACTTCTACCGCCGCTTCATCAGGGGTTTCAGCTCAGTCGCAGCCCCTCTCACTAGTATGACAAAAAGGGTCTCCCATCGGCTTCACTGGACGCCCGCCGCTGTGGAGGCTTTCGACCAGCTCAAGCATCGCTTCACCACTGCGCCCATCCTGCACCACCCAGACCCCGATTTGCCCTTCATCGTCGAAGTAGATGCTTCTAACATTGGTATTGGTGCCATCCTCTCACAACGTCAGGGGTCCCCCGCTAAGATGTATCCGTGTGCTTTCTATTCACGCAAACTCACCCCTTCGGAACGGAATTATGATGTCGGTGATCGAGAGCTACTGGCCATGAAATCAGCGCTGGAGGAGTGGCGGCACTAGTTGGAGGGAGCTAATCATCCATTTACTGTCCTTACGGACCATCGCAACCTGGAGTATCTAAGGACTGCTCGCAGACTCAATCCCAGACAGGCCAGATGGTCACTATTCTTTACCCGATTTGATTTTAAGGTCACGTATCGACCCGGCACAAAGAATGTCAAGGCGGATGCACTATCTCGGCAATTCGCTGAACACGCAGAACCCAACCCGCCTGAGAATATTATTTCCCCGACTGTCATCGTTGCTCCAATTCAGTGGGACATCATTACGGAGATCGAACAAGCTAATTCTGACCAAATCGTTCCCCCAGACTGCCCAGAGAATAAATTATTCGTTCCTGAGGATCTCCGTAACAGAACCATAACCCTGGTTCACACAGCCCTCAGTTCAGGTCACCCAGGCATCAACGCGACCGTACAATTGCTTCAGAATCGATTCTGGTGGCCCACCCTAAGAAAGGACACCATCGTTCACGTCAATCATTGTCAGGTCTGCAACACACAGAAACTCTCACGACACTTACCTGCAGGCCTTCTTCATCCTCTCCCCATACCCGAACGCCCTTGGTCTCACATAGCCATCGACTTCATCACTGATCTTCCCAATTCCGATGGTCATAACACCATTCTCACCGTGGTGGATTGCTTTTCGAAGGCCTGTCGCCTCATCCCACTGCCCAAATTGCCCACGGCTCTCGAGACTGCTGAACTCTTGTGTAACCAGGTATTTAGTTACTATGTCCTGCCCGAAGACATCCTGTCAGATCGGGGTCCCCAATTCACCTCCCGCCTTTGGTCTGCCTTCTTCAAAGCTCTCGAGATCAACGTGAGTCTCACATCAGGGTACCACCCTCAGTCCAATGGGCAAGCTGAGAGGATGAATCAGGAGTTGGTGAGGTTTCTGCGTTCCTACTGCAGTAAAAATCAATTGGACTGGAGTCGATATCTGATGTGGGCTGAATACGCCCAGAACTCCCTTCAGAAACCAGCTACCGGGTTAACCCCCTTTCAGTGCATTCTAGGCTTTCAACCCCCGCTATTCCCCTGGTCAGGCGAACCCACTAACGTCCCCTCAGTCAACGACTGGATTCAACGCAGTGAAGAGACCTGGGACCAGGCCCACCAACATCTGGTCTGACTCTCTGCCTGGTTATGTTCACATATGTACGCCGCCTGCCCCGATCTTGGAACTGTTTGACCATTCTGATTCTGTCTGTACCCCTTTACAGCTCGGGCTCTGCCCTGTATTGTGATTGGAACATTTCCTGATTAATAAATAAGCTGCAAATGGATCCCAGTGCTAGTAGTGATTCATTACAGAAATCACTTATTAAAAATGAAAATATCAATTTTTTAATCATTATTATTATTATTAATATAATTAACTAAATTGCCGCTTTTAATTCACTACATTCACATTATATTTTATAGCTGAAATATATATATATAAAACAACTTCCATTAATTATTCTCTATTATTTGAGCTGTGGCACTGTATAAGTCATACCTTTTCCATCATTTAAGGATTTATAGCTAAATTGTCATAGTCATAAAGTTGTAAAATTGGACATAATTTTACACAGAAAAAGTTTGTAAGCCATTTTTCCCCATGCATTTTTTTATGTACGCTATACTGCCAAAAGTATTGGCACCCCCTTCTAATGAAAGGTTTGACTACTTTAGTAATTTCCATGAGTACAAATCTTAATGTTTATGCATATAATGATATTCTAGGGAATTGTGTGCTTCTAATTTTATAGCAACAGTTTGGACCGGACTCTTTTCTATTCTAACATGACGGTGTCTCTGTGTATAAGACAAGGATCAAAGAGAAATGATGATTCAGTCAGTGTGGAAGAACTTGACTGGTCTACAGAAAGCAGCTGAACACCTCTGGTGTGACTTTAAATGAGACAAAAACTCATCACCAAACACCAGTGACTTGTACATACACTATATGGACAAAAGTACTGGAACACCACCTTCTTTAGAACAAAAACTGATGGACTGGAGTGATGAGATGTTTTTAAAAGACTCTCATTCTGACGGCACCCATTCACTGCAGAGCATCCATTGCTGAGACATTTCTCTAAACCTGATGAAGAAACAAACAAACTAAACGAGATCCACAGAAACACTGTAGTCCAGTGTTAAGAACAGAAATATAAGTCATTATTTCTCTGCTGTAACTCTGAAATCTCTCAACTAATCTCGGTCCTTCAGAACATGGCGTGTTTGGCGTCAGGGATGTCATTGGTTCTCACGTGCATCATTAATAACGGCACAGCTGGTGTTTTTAAACAGAATGAATGATTTCTATTCCTCTAATCAAGTGAGTGAGAATGTCTACACTGAAATAAAGTTATTACAGGCACACTGGTATTCATACGGTCTACTTGGACTGCAATAACCAGTCAAGCCCCGTGTGTTTATGATTGAATAGAGATCATTAATTACATAATTTAGTTGTATCATAACCAACATGTGTAGCGTGCAAACTGTACATGATGAAATATACAAATAAAAAAGGAGCAAAATGTGACATGCCTCATTTTTTTACTCATCAATGGAGTACAGTGCGATCTTAAAGCTCTCACAACACGGGTAACAGAAGCAGAGGAACGAATAGACAATCAAGAAGAGAACGTCTCAGAGTTGCAAACGCAGAACGCAAAATGAAAACTGCCATAGAATCTCTCTCATTAAAGATCGATGATCTGGAAAATTACAGTCGTCGGTCCAATCTATGATTAGTGGGACTTCCAGAAAAAATCGAAGGGAAAGATATGTGTGCATTTTTAGAGAAATTACTCCCTGAGATCCTCGGCCCGGAAAACTTTCCTGGTCCTCTTGTAATTGAGAGAGCTCATTGAATCGGCAGATTCTCAGAAGATCGTTCTGACTCTCCACCGAGAGCCGTGATAATGAAATTCCTAATCTACGCTGACAAAGTCTCTCTGAAAGCAGCTCGAGCAAAAGCCACAGTGATGTTGGACAAAAGAAAGCTTATGTTCTTATCTGACGTGTCAGCTGAACTGCACAAGAAACGGAAACGATTTGACGCGGTGAAGAAGGATCTTCGCGATCTTATAATCCCCGAATTGCGTTATGGCATCTTGCATCCAGCTACTTTGTGCGTGACATACAAGGGAAAGCACCACTTGTTTGACAACCCTCCGGATGCTCAGAGGTTTTTGCAAGATCTGAAAGATGCTAATGCTTAGCAAGACTTGAAGGAAGACATTTTTCTTTGGGGTCAGTTTCGTGAACGTAAGCAAACTTCTGGTTTATTACTGGAAGCTATAACGTATGCTAAAAGGATTTTTTCCCTCATGATGTTGAGTTGACATTTCTGACTGTTGTGGGACCCGTCCAGCCATCAGACAAGCGGTTCCTCACCGTGAAAGGATCGCGGGTGGACCGGCATAGTTCCATAATCAGGCTCTTTCCAGAAGACCTTGGGAAGTGTTTAACTGGGAGGGGAGGAGGGGGAGGGTACTTCATTTGGGGAAATACCTGTTTGTTTTTATATACATCATCTTCTTCACAATAATAGTCTATATACTTACTTCAGTACTTTCTGCAAGAATGGGAATACACTGTATATACGATAATGGCTCCCCTATCTGATATTCAGTTGACATTATTAAATACATTACATAATAAATCTAATATTTGCGGTAATGCACTACTGTCATTAGACGCTGAAAAAGCGTTTGACAGGATTGAGTGGCAGGTCCTGTTCAAAACTATGGAAAGAATGGTGTTTGGGGAGAAGTTTATGAAATGGGTCCGGATCCTGTATTTTAACCCTTCAGCTGAGATATTAACAAATGAACAATATCCACCCCTTTCAGGCTTTACAGGGGAACACGCCAGGGCTGCCGCTCTCTCCCTTTCTTTTCACCCTAGCGATCGAACCGTTGGCTATGGCAATTCATAATCATACATGTATTTCAGGTATTACAATTGGCTCCTCAGAACACCGCAATTCATTGTAAGCAGATGATATAATTATATTCTCTTCCAATCTAAACATATAATTAAATTATCTTCCAACCCCCCCAGTCCAGTCACCCTTTACAATCTCACAAGAAGGTTTTACTTACCTTGGGATTAAAATTACACCAACTGTAAATGAAAGTGTATCAGCAAATTATAAGCCCATATCAGATTGGTGGTGGTTGAGGAGAGACCCCCCCACATGATTGTAAAGCGCTTTGGGTGTACAACAATACACAAAAAGCGCTATATAAATGCATCATTCATTCATTCATTCCATATCTGTCTGCTGAACAGATGGACAAAACTCCCCATTTCATTAATTGGCCGTGTAAATATATTAAAAATGTCAATCTTACCCAATTTTTTATATCTCTTCCAATCCATCTCCTCCCACCACATTAACATGAAGGATCGTGGTAAAGATTTAAAATCACAATTCATTAGTATTCAGGGTCTGCTGTGATCTTTAATTAGAAGATAATTATTGTTCTAAATATGCCTGACAATATTTTGCTATATCCTCCTGAGACCCCCAAAAAAGTTTTGTGAATTTAGTATTTTTTCATGTCATTACATTTTTTAGACCATCAGAAAAAAAATGTAAAACGATATTTTATTAATATTGTATTCTATGTCCTCTGTTTTTCTAAAAATAAAATGCATGAATAAGCATCAAAAAGGCAAAAACAATGGTATTATTTTATACAAAACTTTAAGGATGATTCTCAACTTAGTTATAAAATATATAACAAAATTGTTTGATATACCATTTTGTTTTATGCAATATTTGTGTAAAAATGTCCATAAACTGTTTTCCCATTAAACACAGTGTATATCATTTGCATATTAATGTGTTGCTGTTGGGAGAGAATGTTGAAAAAATGATTGTCATAATGGGAGTAATAAATGTCCAGATTTTCATAATAATATCTACTATTTCACAAGACAATTGATAAATAATTAATTTTCTTATTCAATTGTTATGTCTCCCAAAATGCGTAATAAACATGAATGAAATTATGTCCAGTTTCATAACAGCAAATCATATTTGAATCTGAAAACCCATAATATTCTCCTGAGATATTACTTTATGACAAACAATCTGAAAATGATTCAGATTTAAATGACAATTATAAAATATAATCATATTTCCATAAGGATGTAAAATGTGTCACTAAGTTAAATGTATCCATGTTTAAAGATCAATGAGAGGAGTGTTCACGGTGAAACTTCAATCATTTAGTATCTCTATAAAGCCCTGAATGTGCTCTTACAGGACATCCAGACTTATATCTGTGACACGTGACGTCTCAGAGAAATACACTCAAATATAATATCACTACAGAGACAAACACTCATAACTGGTCATGAACTCATTACACTGAAGTAGAGCCCTGCACGGGCCTAAAATATAAGCCCCAGCCCGGCCCTGGCCCGAGACGCTCAGACTTATATCTGTGACATCTAAAAGCTGCCCGGCCCGTGTCCGACAGCTAATCAGAATTTCCAGCCCGAGTCCGACCCGAGCCCGTTTAAAAAAAAATGACTTCTCCCAAAACAGCTGATACTATTATATAATATATATTTCAGCAATTAGAATACAAAATTAATTTCTTGTTTTTTTTTCTCCAATTTTTTGAGTTAAAACTATTTGAAAATGTTAGGAATAAAACCTACTTAATTCTATTGTTAAGGATTGAGTTATTCATTTTGAATACTTCAAAATAGAGAGAATATTGAATAAATCCAACATGATTGAAATGAGCTGTTTTCAATTCACCAGCATTTCCTGTTAACGTGCGTTTAATCAGCTCGAGAGCACGAGACACGCATGCGCTGGAGTTCCCGCTCAACCTGGAGGCTCTGATCTTTTTCAGTTCATTTCACAAAGGTGAGGGCTATTATTTTATTAATTAGGAAAAACGTGTACATTATTCAAACGGTCTACTTTATCTGATATAGGCGTCATTCATAACGGTCGGCTATTTAAATTGATTGGTGGTAGTGCAAGTTCTAGTAAGTTAACGTTACTCTTGAATAATAAATATAACTTTACTAATGTTAATTCGTTGATGTAAGTTAATGTTAGCCTATATATTTTTTGTAGATTATTAACGTTATCTTAACCAACGGGCAACGAGCAACATTGTTTAATAATGGCTGTAGTCAGTGTCCAGTCTTGGGCAACGGATTCTTATTTTGTGGCCTAACGTTAGTGTTAACGTTAATGTTATATCCATGTCACGTATTTGCTCCGTACGTTTGAACTGGGGTGTTGCTCCTAAAGTATAGGAAATCATGTTTTACACCAATTAATGGCGAAAAAAGGGTTCATTTTAAAACTATTTAACGTTAGATTTGCCGTTGAACAGTCACTGTTCAAGTCATCTGTGAGGACCTGACGCGGCGATCTGCAGGACATTCGAGATGCCCCTCACACAAGATCCAGGCTATACGGGGAGGCTGCAGACCTGGATCAGACCACTTTACGCCCCTGTTGTTCCTGATGTGTCCAGTAGGGGGAGGCCGCACAGTATATGAGCCATCAGAACTGAATCAAACCTAAATCAAATCTAGAAGCGAGACAAAAAGAGGTATCTTAAATACTCGTTCAAATTATTGTTGTAAAAGTCAAGTCAAGTCACCTTTATTTATATAGCGCTTTTAACAATTCAAATTGTAACAAAGCACTGCACAATATCAAAATAGAAAATTGTGTCAATAATGTAAAATGACAGGATTTAACACTCAATTTTCAGCTGAATGCATTTCATTAATGAATTTAGTAATGGCATTGTCCAGCTTAGTTCAGTTTATAATATCTGTGCAATCAAGTCGATGATTGTGCTGCAAGTGAAGTGTCCCCAACTGAGCAAGCCAGAGGCGACAGCGGCAAGGAACGAAAACTCCATCGGTGACAGAATGGAGAAAAAACCTTGGGAGAAACCAGGCTCAGTCGGGGGGCCAGTTCCCCTCCGGCCAGACGAATCAGTAGTTTGTTCCAACTGCAGCAAAGTCAGAGTGTAAGTGGTCCACTGGTTCCAGGGGTCTTTCCCCGATGGATGTCTAGGTGATGAGGTCCTCACTGGAGATCTGTCTCTGGGGCTCATCTATGTGTCCTAGACTCCACTGACGGTCAGGGCTGTAGAGGTTGTCTCTAAAGGTTTCTGTAGAGGTTGTAAAAGACTATTTCTTAATTTTATATTAACTATGGGGTAGAGTCTGGAGCAAATACATTTTATATTAAGAAAACTAATTATTCACTATCACTAACTGACTACCAACAATCACTAACATGATAAATCACACATTAAAAACTTTGGTCCCATATGGTCTGAATGTAAAAAGTTGATTTGATTTGAGTTGTTTCTTATAAATTAGATTATCTAATATCTAATTAAAGTTTATTTGAACTTAATATGGTTTTTATCATGTTTGTGATTTTTGGTGCTCAATGATTTATGGTGTATCTTGTTTTATTCATATAAAGTTAAGAGATTATTGTAATTGTTTGCTGGGTAATTCTGTTAATTGTGATGTTGTTCTGTGATTAATTGTTGATTATATTTGTGATGCTCTCCATTTTCTAGTAAGCTGTATCTTGACAAAAACTGCTTGCTGCTGAAATGTTGGAAATAATAAATATACACAACATTTTGTAAAAGTTCAACATGACAATACCCCCATTTCTAATCTTGATAAACTATATTCATAGGGATAATATAAAGGAAACATGATCAAACATGACATCCTGACATTATTTACAGTTAACCATTTTCTTTAGAACTGTCCAAATTATTTTTATTATTTGTTTTTATCAGTGAGAGGGAACGTTTTGACAGGATAGAACAACACGTAAAGAATATTAGCCTAGGATCATCGCTGTGTGTCATTAATAAATAGTGTTGATAAAAAATTGTTGTTCACAACAAAGTTCTCTTTTTCTTCTCATTTTTAGAAAGGGGTAAATTCTGTCTGTCTAAATAAAATTCTGTAGCTGTATGACACCCAGTTGTGAATACAACAGATATCTTATCAATGGCCCATATCATTACACTGTGTGTCTGATGGGATACATCTGGTTATTATCTGAATGTAACTTTATCACACAATCTATATGAAAACCTATGGTAACTACGTTACAGTTGATCACATCATTACATTGTCCAGCTGATCCAACTATGTGTATTCATTTTTCAATTCACAATAACATTAAACTAAATTGAAATGCAGTTGTCTTTTGTGGGTTATGTATGAATACCAACAGTGAAAATCATATCTATAACGTATGTCATTAGTGCATTATTACACGATCTATCTGTTATTTTAATGTAGCATTTACATTTAAATAACAAAAAAAGTCAACATCTATGAATGGGACGTGTATTAATGAGTAAGTGTTGTGTGTTGATTTGAATGATGTTATTTCTCCATATATCATTCTCCCCCTACTGGACACATCAGGAACAACAGGGCCGTAAAACTGTCTGATCCAGGTCTGCAGGCTCCTCTAAATCCACTTTATAAACTGTGTTCCACCGGAAGAACACGTTTGTTAACTACTCGATCCAGGGACACAAGATCCAGGGGCGGAGATCCACTTTATAAACTGTGTTCCACCGAAGAACACGTTTGTTAACTACTCGATCCAGGGGACACAAGATCCAGGGATGGGAGATCCACTTTATAAACTGTGTTCCACGGAAGAACACGTTTGTTAACTACTCGATCCAGGGACACAAGATCCAGGGGACGGAGATCCACTTTATAAACTGTGTTCCACGGAGAACACGTTGTTAACTACTCGATCCAGGGACACAAGATCCAGGGATGGAGATCCACTTTATAAACTGTGTTCCACCGGAAGAACACGTTTGTTAACTACTCGATCCAGGGGACACAAGATCCAGGGGACGGAGATCCACTTTATAAACTGTGTTCCACCGGAAGAACACGTTTGTTAACTACTCGATCCAGGGGACACAAGATCCAGGGGACGGAGATCCACTTTATAAACTGTGTTCCACCGGAAGAACACGTGTGTTAACTACTCGATCCAGGGGGCACAAGATCCAGGGGACGGAGATCCACTTTATAAACTGTGTTCCACCGGAAGAACACGTTGTTAACTACTCGATCCAGGGGACACAAGATCCAGGGGACGGAGATCCACTTTATAAACTGTGTTCCACCGGAAGAACACGTTTGTTAACTACTCGATCCAGGGGACACAAGATCCAGGGGACGGAGATCCACTTTATAAACTGTGTTCCACCGGAAGAACACGTGTGTTAACTACTCGATCCAGGGGACACAAGATCCAGGGGACGGAGATCCACTTTATAAGCTGTGTTCCACCGGAAGAACACGTTTGTTAACTACTCGATCCAGGGGACACAAGATCCAGGGGACGGAGATCCTCTTTATAAACTGTGTTCCACCGGAAGAACACGTTTGTTAACTACTCGATCCAGGGGACACAAGATCCAGGGGACGGAGATCCACTTTATAAACTGTGTTCCACCGGAAGAACACGTTTGTTAAGTTGCAGCCCGTGTTCGGAGCGTTTGGAACATATGGAACGTTTGCTCTTATCAATGTAAGTCTACCTTTGATTAATAATACAGTCGAGATAGATTCATAATGTAGTGTAAGTTACGTCTGTAAGTAATAATCACAGTTAAATGCATGTCAAAGTTTTGACGGTGTCCATACTTTTTGAAGACATAATAACTTTAATAGCGCTTACGTTAACTAGATAACAGCTAACGTTAGCGCCAACGTGTAACAGTTATAGCTCTGCAGAGGTGGCCTATCTAATTAAGTTAGCCAACATAGTTAAACTAATTATGTAAATGTATATAATATTAAAATAAATGTCTTATGTTACAGTATGCACTATACATTACTTTTGAGAGGCCATTTGAGTTCAGCCAGGTGAGAGCCTTGAATGTATTACAGAAATTAGTTGATGATTCTTTCAGTTTGCCTCAGGTTTTGACGGTTTTGTTCTTCTTTCCTTAGACAGACATGCCTTACATTCGAGAGTGCTGGCTGAACCTAGTATTAAAGTGCATGAGCCATAAAAGGTGGGAACCAGATTTGCAAAACAATGCTGTATTTCCAAAGTTTTCACTTTCTTTGTTTTATTTCTGACTCCTTTTACTGTGTTATAGGGAAACCTCAGGGAGCATCAAGTGAACTGCATGTATGGTGGTCCCAAGACCATGGGATTATTGCGGTATAATGTCCTAGTTACTAGCAATTGTACATTTTAGAGATTTTAACACTCAGCATACTGGTGTTTGTATTCCTTGTACAGGGAGTATGTGGTTTTTATACAATCTTGACTTCACCTGTGTCCCGATCATCACTCTGTTATTTACTTCACAATGAAAACAGACGGGCCGTTATCCTTTTATTTTTACCCACTACATACATGCATACCAAGAACAAAGACATAGATAAATTCAAGAACTATGCATTGGGGCCAATATCTTCATATTTCTAATTTTAGTTTATTTGCTTACAGTTGCCAGCATCTGTTCTGGAGGACATTTTTATTGATATGCAATGGTATTTTACAATGGTAAATAAAGAACTGTTTTTTTTTCAATAAGTTTGCATAGTATTTTCTTTACTCTTTAACTTCAAAAACTGTAATATGTTATGTATTTGAGGTCTGAGATGTGGGAACGGTGAAGAGAGAGGGAATATTTAGCATTTTAGCTCAGCATTGCCATCTAATCAGCCAATATTGTCCTAAATAGCCTGCATAGTACTTCATCTTTTATAACATGGAATTTTGACCAAATATATTTAATCTTGATTTTTGTAAAATGTTGCAATAATATTTATTTATTTATTTATTTATTTGTTGGTGAAAAATTACAGTTTTGGACATAAGGTTATAATATAAACCTTAAAGTAACTACAAATGAGCATGTAAAGCAAACATCTTTAAAATAAATGCCATGTCTATTTTAAGTTATATAATTAAGTTATTTTCTTTCTATTTCATTGTGTTGGTAATTCATTTTGCCTGCATTTATTTAAGTGAGATTATTTAAAATGTCAGATGCCCTTGTGAAGTCATTTATAAAAATTAAATTACAGAAGACAACCTGACAGTGCCGCTATACTTTAGTCACATGCAGTTTTATATTAATGTGCATAATCAGTGGTGGAAAGCACACATTTTCTACTTCAAGTAGACAAATTAATATCACTCCAATAAAAGCAGATGTGCCTACTTATTAATTTGAAGTCAAAGTGGACAACTGAGAGGGATAAAGAATCAGCCAATCAAAGAATACACTTGTTTTTTATTCTGACATCATGTCACAAGAAACTACAGGCTTTTCATGGATGGTGAAACGTAAGATTCAGTTTTTATTCAGGCAGTTATAATATTTAGAAATTAATACAAACGTTTCTCTAAATGAAAGTATTAAAATACTTGAGTGTTGCGCATTTCCACATTGGGCAAACTACAGTGTTTGTAACTAAGCATTTAAAGCGTTATATTTATTTTTATTGTTTTTAGCAAGTTAGTTTTTTCGTCAGAAGAATAACTTTATTTACGACTCAATGCGGAAACGCGAGTAAGTATGACGGGGATCTGCCATGTGTCCAATCAAAAAACAGTGTGAAGAGATCCAGCTCCGCCCCCTGGACCGGGATCCAGCTCTGCCCCCTGGACCGAGATCCAACTCCGCCCCCTGGACCGGGATCCAGCTCTGCCCCCTGGACCGAGATCCAGCTCCGCCCCCTGGACCGGGATCCAACTCCGCCCCCTGGACCCGGATCCAGCTCCGCCCCCTGGACCGGGATCCAGCTCCACCCCCTGGACCGGGATCCAACTCCGCCCCCTGGACCGGGATCCAGCTCCGCCCCCTGGACCGGGATCCAACTCCGCCCCCTGGACCGAGATCCAACTCCGCCCCCTGGACCGAGATCCAACTCCGCCCCCTGGACCGAGATCCAACTCCGCCCCCTGGACCGGGATCCAACTCCTCCCCCTGAACCTTGTGTTCTGTAGTGGGGCTACTGGGACATTCTGCGCTAATCTAACGCTACAGTAATCACTGGCACGCATATGTATCTTATTTAAATAAAGTCCCTTGAACATCATCATTCCTCATAGTTACACATCTTGTTAGGAGCTATTAATGAGATTGAGTCATTCTGCGCGATCGTACGAAAGTCCTGAACTTAGTTCTTAGTTATTTTTTCTTTGTTTCAGAAAAAAAAGTGATCGCTATAAATGTACCGTTATGTTGCTCACCTGTTGACATTTCTTGCACCCTGTTTTACACCAATACATGAAAGAAACCTCTCTGTGGAGGACATAACATGTTTTATTTTTAGGATGAGCAGTGTTCTGATGATATGGTGGTCATCAGCTGCATTATTGAATTCCTTGAGCAACATGAAGGAGACCTCATCAAAGAACTGAAAGTATGCAATCTTAATTTCAATGTACCAGAAGTCTACATTTATTTCAAAATTATTGTTGTTTACTTCCTGAAAAGGCCATACAATTGTTGATTGGACTTCCTGATCAAACAACTTGTTTCAGATCTTCTCTTTTTCTCAATATTTGATAGGTTTTGAGTGTCACTGCTGTTTATTGTTACAGGACAATGACGACCAGACAGGAATTGATCCGCTTGTTATGGCAGTAATTGTGACCAAGACAGGAGCTTCCAGTGACAGTCCAAAGGACATTGGGATTGTTATCGAGGGGAAGAAAGTTGTTACAGGCCTGCTTGCTGTGTCTTCCTTGGTTTGCCGTATGCACTGAATCTCCATTATCCCAGGCATCTAAAGTATACCTTTGAGGGACAGTGGTGGCCATGATGAACACTTGTATTTACACCAGATAAAACATGGGTTTAAGTTACTTATTTCTATCTTTTGTTGTAGAAAAAATCAGTTTCCATTTCCAAACATTGATTGTGCCATTAATAATCCAGTCAGATTTGTGTTCTCCACACAGAGTCTGATCTGATCATCATCGGTCTGTCTGGAGAAGAAACAGAACAAACTGAGACTCAATCCAGAAGAACTGTGTCTCCAAGATGCTTCAAGAAACCTCCTGCAAAGATACAGTACTGTTAACCGTTTTAGGCACTTGTGTACAAATGCTGTAAAATGAGGATGCTGTCAAAAAATAACTTCTATTAACTAAATGAAATCAACATTTGGTGTGAGCATGCTTTGTGTTTAAAGCAGCTTTTGCCCTCGGTGCACTTGAGCAGAGTTTCTCAGGAGCTTTGAAGGAGGTTTCTTCAAGCATCTTGGAGACACAGTTCTTCTGGATTGAGTCTCAGTTTGTTCTGATTCTTCATGTCTGATCTCTGTGTGGAGCACAAAAATATCACTGCATTATTACAATTAATGGCTAAATTAATCTTTGGAAATGTAAACTGATTTTTCCTACTTGCACACTACAGCAAAATATAGAAATAACTGACTTAAAACCATTTTTTATCAGGTGAAAACACAAGTGTTGTAATAAGTTTGGCCCCTGCTGTATTTCAGAAACTTTTCTTGGAGCTGGATGCTTCAAAGCTGTCAAACAGAGTCCAGTCACTCAGGTCTAAACTGGTGTCTTAAAATAAGATGCTTTTATCTGTTCTGTGGTTCATGTTGCCAAACAAATACCTCACATATTTGAAATTTTTTGCCTATGTAACGCCCCCGGGTCCACACCATCCTAACTCGTTCTTGCTCCGAGCAACAAAAAACAATTGGTACCTAAAAAGAGACGTTGTTTTGCAGACTTGAATTCATATTAAGTAATTGTGGATGAGTTCATTCTGTTGGAGAATGCTAATAGATGCTATTGTAACTGTTGTTGGCAATAAAGCAGAAGCGTGTAATTAATCTTTAACGTCTGTGTCTGTTATTCACATCTGAAATCAGATTTAAATTATTTTAATCCATTTATTAAAAGAAAATGTTAAATCAAAACAATTATTTAAAGTAGTATTCATTAGCATAGTGCTCCAATGAAAACATTATTTTTGTTTAAATTGTATTTAATATTTTTGTGTGCTATTTGCTTCTACTTAATTTGAATGGCTAATTTTTAAGGAGCTCGTTTGATTAATTCTAACTCAATTCTCAATAGTAGTTGAATTTAATTAATAATATTGCTTGTAATCTGTTAACACAATTTTATTGAGTAGATGTAGTGTATTATTTTATACAGCGCTGCACAGAGGAATAAAACACATCACCTTTGTTCATCAAGTAGAAGATTTATTTATATCACAGAACTGAACATTGAACAAAATCATTACAATTTTATTACAAATGAAAATATCAATTATTAATCATCATTATTATTAATATGATTAACTGAATGACTGATTTTAATTAACACAAATGTAGGTTGAGCTCAGCAGGACTCACACACACTGATCTGTCTATATGAGGATTTATTAACACATTTATTCTGATTCATGTTATTTCCCTGACAGAAGTTCAGCTGCAGTATTAATGTCATGAAGAGAAAATAAGAGACTCTATAACATCTCACTGTTACTGATTTATCCTGCAGCTCAAAGCATTATGGGTAGAATCTCTCGTCAGTCTATTCTGATTCATCAACACAGTTTCACTGATGATCCAGAACCAAACCCACCCAAACCCAGGATAGAGCGTCTGAGTGAATGTGGTCTGGACTGTGTGGATGAGGCTCATTGTGTCAGAGACGCTGTAGAAGGACAGAGTTCCTGCTCCGTGATCCACAAACACTCCTATTCTACTGCTGATATCATCATCATCATCATCATCATACACTCCTATTCTACTGCTGATGGGCTTCACAGAGAGATCAGTCTGTATGTTATTGTGTCTGAATGAGTAACTGGAGGAAGAGCAGAACAAACTCCAGGACTGATCATTAGATCCAAACAAACACTCATCACCTCGTCCCTTCCTCCTGATGCTCTTATATGACACTGATATAAACACACATCCACTCCACTCCAGCTCCCAGTAACAGCGTCCACACACACTCTCTCTACACAACACCTGACGATAATGATCAAATCTGTCTGGATGATCAGGATACGACTGATTTGTGAATAAAGTGTATGTAATCACTCTGTTTCTCTCAGACAGACGGAGGAGTTTATTCACTGTGTTCAGATCCAGAGAGAGCTGACGGGAATCTGATGGAGATAAAACACATCAGAATCAGGAATTATGAATCTGATCTTTTCATGTATCTGAACTCTTCATGTTCAGTGTATCATCAGTGTCTCAGTACAGATGACCAGATATCTGTGCTAATCATCATTTACATCATCAAATATAAACTCTTATACCCCTTACGAAACAAAAATATATAATAACATACTGCAAAATATAATGTGGTACATTACACAATACATAACGGATTACATTTACTCGCGTTACTGTAATTGAGTAGCTTTTTTTGTGTACTTCTACTTTTTAAAGTATTTTTTAAATCTGTAATTTTACTTTTACTGAAGTATATTTTGTTTAAAGTATTGTACTTCGCTACATTTTAAAACACATTAATTACTGAGTAAATAAATCTAAACTACTGCAGCAAATAATGGGCAGAAGAACAAACCGGTGCTAAAATCACAAGAAAGATTCAGAAGATCAAGACAGGCGTTAATGATGCAGACCCGGCTGAAAACCAAACCCGTCGTATTCTGCTGAAGTTGAACTCGAAGGAAATGAAGTGAACGCTGGCCATATTCATGCTCTATTATGGAAGCTGTGTTTGTCTAGAGCAGTGGTCTACCAGTAGATTATATTGATCATATAAATACCAGTAGCTCGTGGTCTGATTGGAGGTAGCTCGCCAAGACATACTTGACATGAGGTTATTTTAATTATCCCGTTTCCTATTTTAATTATCATTAAACTCGTATTTGATTCGTTTTGACGGTAGTTTCGTTTTGTGTGAAAACATGACTGAAGGCTGACTGCTGAGGGAAATTATATTAAAGTATGATTTAATTATTTGTATGAATACATAATAGGAAACCGACTGTCTTCGGAAAAGTTTAGATTGCATTTGCTTTCCATCTTCCCTCCATGTAATGCATAATAAAAGAGTGTTTAGAAGCTGTTTTTACAGAAGTTACCGTGGAGGCAGTTCTGTTCTGCAGTTCATATGTACTCAGGGGCAGCGCTAGGGGTGGGTTAAGGGGGCTGAAGCCCAGAGTGTTTTCAGAAAAGCCCCGGATGTGTTTATTACCATGCCCTGTACACACCATCATCACTGAGTTTTCATGCGCATTAAAATCACGAACCGCAGTTTACTCCCGTCAGGAACCGGCCACTGAAGCTCGTACTTCTGACTGACATGTAAACTGTCCAACCATCGATAAGAAGTTATAGCAGATCTTGCCATCGGTCAAATTAGGTTGTTGTTACTGAGCCCTGTCACTTTGAAGCAACAAATAGCCTATATATAGTATTAATTATAGTATTATATTATATACATACACAGTCTTTCTAAGAGACACATTTAGAGGGATTATATGTTTTGTTAGCATAGGCTATAACACACTTTTCTTCATGTCAGGGCAACAATTCAATAAAATATAAGTTAATTTTAAATGGCTTCAATTGTAATAATGTCTTTTGCTCTATTTCACTAACAAAAAATATTTACAAATAAAGCCCAGGGCTCCAGACTGACACCATTTTTTTCTATTGTTTAATGTTTCTATATTCCACTTTTTATATTTCAAACATAAATCTCCTAACATTATTTATGCAATAGTCTAAATGCATTTACAAGTGCTAAAAAATAAGTGTATAGAGGCTCTATAATCGAGCCCAGAATGTTTAATCATACTTATATATATATATAATTTATATTCTACCTTAGATGTTAATTATATGGCTTTAAAAAATAAAGCCATATAAAAGCACTTAGCTAAAGTATAATTGGAACTGTGTCAGGGGGGCATTTGCCTGCCCTTTCTGTATAACCATTAAAAGGGGACTATAAAACAGACTGGCAACTGCTTTCTTTTATCTCTCTCTGTCTTCCCTCACTGATTTAGCTCATGTGTATTGGTGATAAGGAGATCTTCTCTTGCAAGGGAATAAATACTTTTATTACAACAATTTGGACTCAGAATTGTCTCTTACTCAGTGATGATGTTTGTATGAAAGAAATTGCCACAACAGAACATATATAGCCTATCTGTTTAAGTGTATCCATGTATTCTGACACATGTTTGAATGTCTTTGGGCTTAGCGCCGGATATCCACTCACTCTAGAATCACACCTGGGCACCTGCTGTCAAAATGTGGATTTACACATTAATTCAGACTGACTCACATATTTTTGTTCAGACCAATGCAAAAATCAGACCAAATTGTTGTAAATCTTAACTGGTCGATGGAACAGAGGCTACCTTGTTATCAGAAGTGTTGAGATTTGTAGAATACACATTAGCTTAGGAAGAACTGTTTATGGATGTTTATCATTTAATTTATCATTCTGGCTAATTATAAAATAATAATAATAATAATACTTTAAATATAAAATTACTCATATTGGGATATATGAGTAAATATAATGTCACATATTTTTAAATATAAGAAAATCGCCAATTCCTTATGTACTATTTAATATATCATAATATATTTACACAATATATTATTCTGTATAATTTCTAATATACCATTATGTTGTTTAATATAGACTTACATTGTAGGAAGTGGTTCCTGGTGCTGGGAACAATGTTGGTGAATGTGACTGTGGAAATCAACAGACATGAACAGTGTGATTCTCATGATCCTGCATCCATTCCTAACACATTTCTAATATGATGCTCTCCATGATATGAGATGATGATGGACTGGTTTCTGAGATGAATCTCCAGGACTTTACCTCTGTCTGAGATCTTCTTGAGCTCCTCTTTGCAGAAATCCTCAGTTTGTCTCTCAGCTGATGAACAGATTCTCTCAGATCATCAAAGAGAGAGAGAGAGAACTGATCATCATTCACGTCTGTAGATTCAGGAGGTGCTGAGAGAGACTGGAAACTCTACAGAAAACAGAAATCAAAACTCATCAGCTCCACACTTCACTCAATAACCTGCACCAACATCAGATTTGACTGATCTTTAGTAACTCAATCCAGCACTTTCACAGCATCAGCTTCATTATTCTCATATTCATTATATCACATTACAGCTACAGATTATAGCATTTGCTTCTTACACTACATGTGAACTTTCTAGGTAATAGTTTGGATGATAAAACATCTGCTTAGAGCATAAATGTCCATCTAACAGCTCAAGCTCATCAATAGAGTCTCATTGTAGGGTTGAGTAGATTTGCTCAGGAAAACAGCTCAAAGGCTACGATTATATTGACCATTATTTATTACTGTAGAGCGGTTAGAGACACTGAAACTTCACAAGAGCTTCAGACACGCTCAGGTTTACTTTGGTTTCGATGCACTGAAGCACTTCTGGACTTCACAATTCTGCAAACACAGAATTTAATGCAGACTCAAGCAAACATTATTTGTCTTATTTATGGAAAGAAAAGTTATGACACGAGACCCATTTGAGCGATGGACAGGATAATAATATTTAATATTTCCAAGTAATCTCTCCAAATAATTTATTCACAAGCTACATGTCTATTATCTTTTCAGTCAAAGAGACGTGGCTGCGCAAGCGATCGAACATCTTATATTTAACGAACGTTTCTAGACTACAGCTTTAATGAAGACTATTATTAAACTACTATACGGAATACTGAATATGAATAGAAATGTATTAGGGCAAATATATTACCAGTAGCCTAGATTAGATTTAAATAAGTACATTATTTTACAGGATATGCACTTTTTAAATATTTCTAGTGAATGCTGTTACTAATAATACAATTGGTGAATAGTATAAACATGAAATAATTTGACTGATTAGTGAATTATGAGTATTTCTATGCTGGCGCACCCGCTGATAGGAACACGGTTTCTGTAATTCTGCACAAAAGCATTTACAGGCTTACGGTCACTGACACTAATTACATAAATACATAATGATGAAAACAAAACAAATGCTGTAAATATCACCACAATTTTTGAGAATAGCAAATTCAGTCATTTTAGGTCACAAAAATCAGAAACAAAATCCCTGATGAGACTGATTGCTAATATACAGCCTCACTCCATGATCAATATGAATCAATTTGATCAAGTTTGAGGATCACTTGATCCAATCGTGATGAAGGTTACTCAGAATCGTTACTATAGAGTTCAATGATTTCACCATGACAGAATAAATCAGAAGGAAACAATGTAAAAAGCTGAACTGTTAGTAAAGTTTTGACCTGTTGGTGGCGCTAATGGTGTTTGACGGATAAAATGTCTTCCAGAAGAAGGAGCTGCTTGTCAAGCTTTTGAATCACCTGCACCTTGCACTTTTTTGCTACACATTTTTGGTCTGGATTGAATTAAGCGTGCGATTAGCAACTTTAAAAAAAATTTTTAGAAGAGAGAGCTCAGAAATTAGTTTTCTAAGAGAATTCCAGAGCTGACAGCCATTCATCACTTTCAGAAGATGGTGATCAGATGAGAGTCTGACTGATGATTATATAATAACACACTCATTAAATGTTTCTCTGTGAGTCTCGTGTCACCTGCAGGATCTGATCAAGTCCACTATGACCCTGTTCTTCTAGACCTGTTTTACCTGCAGGATCTGCTCAAGTCCACTATGACCCTGATCTTCTAGATCTGTGTTACCAGCAGGATCTGCTCAAGTCCACTACGACCCTGTTCTTCTAGATCTGTGTTACCTGCAGGATCTGCTCAAGTCCACTATGACCCTGTTCTTCTAGATCTGTGTTACCAGCAGGATCTGCTCAAGTCCACTATGACCCTGTTCTTCTAGATCTGTGTTACCTGCAGGATCTGCTCAAGTCCACTATGACCCTGATCTTCTAGATCTGTGTTACCAGCAGGATCTGCTCAAGTCCACTATGACCCTGTTCTTCTAGATCTGTGTTACCTGCAGGATCTGCTCAAGTCCACTATGACCCTGTTCTTCTAGATCTGTGTTACCTGCAGGATCTGCTCAAGTCCCTCGACCCTGTTCTTCTAGATCTGTGTTACCTGCAGGATCTGCTCAAGTCCACTATGATCCTGTTCTTCTAGATCTGTGTTACCTGCAGGATCTGCTCAAGTCCACTATGACCCTGTTCTTCTAGATCTGCAGAAACTGCTCAAGTCCACTATGACCCTGTTCTTCTAGACCTGTTTACCTGCAGGATCTGCTCAAGTCCACTATGACCCTGATCTTCTAGATCTGTGTTACCAGCAGGATCTGCTCAAGTCCACTATGACCCTGTTCTTCTAGATCTGTGTTACCTGCAGGATCTGCTCAAGTCCACTACGACCCTGTTCTTCTAGACCTGTTTTACCTGCAGGATCTGCTCAAGTCCACTATGACCCTGATCTTCTAGATCTGTGTTACCTGCAGGATCTGCTCAAGTCCACTATGACCCTGTTCTTCTAGACCTGTTTTACCTGCAGGATCTGCTCAAGTCCACTATGACCCTGTTCTTCTAGATCTGTATTACCTGCAGGATCTGCTCAAGTCCACTATGACCCTGTTCTTCTAGATCTGTGTTACCTGCAGGATCTGCTCAAGTCCACTATGACCCTGTTCTTCTAGATCTGTGTTACCTGCAGGATCTGCTCAAGTCCACTATGACCCTGTTCTTCTAGATCTGTGTTACCTGCAGGATCTGCTCAAGTCCACTATGATCTGTTCTTCTAGATCTGTGTTACCTGCAGGATCTGCTCAAGTCCACTATGATCTGTTCTTCTAGATCTGTGTTACCTGCAGGAACTGGATGTGATCCTGTGTGTGTGAAAGCTGCTCCAGCTCAGCGTCTCTCCTCCTCAGATCATTGATCTCCTGCTCCAGTCGCTCCAGTCGTTCTTCAGCTCGACTCACTTCTTTCTTTTCCTGATCTCTGATCAGCCGTATCAGCTCAGAGCGGCTTCTCTCAATGGAGCGGATGAGCTCAGTAAAGATCCTCTCACTGTCCTCCACTGCTGTCTGTGCAGAGCGCTGTTAGGACACACAGTGATTCAGGCTTCAGTGAGTCTGAACTGAGACTGAGATAAACTTCTCTTCTTCTCCAGACTCACCTTATGAGACTCCACCGCCTCTCTCAGCTGCTGCAGATCTTTCTCTCTCTGCTGGATTCTCTGCTGGAACGTCTTCTGCGTCTCCTTTAAGTCTCTCTGTTGAGGAAATAATGCTTAAACATTTTACATTACATACAATATACCACAAAATTATTATATAAAGGTTGTGTGAATCCAATATTGGTGGCGTGGATCAGTAGATACAAAAATATTTTTTCGAATGTTAGTTATGAAATGCAAACTCAAAACATTCTTTCTACCCTTTTGAAACGCCAGGATTGGAAATAGCCCGTTCGTGATGTCACCATTTTTTTAACATGCTCCTGAACATATGTAAATCAAGATGTGCTCTTCACATCTGTCACACGTTTATATTTCACAGTTCTGAGTTAATATATCACAATAACCTTTTTTTAATTATTATTTTAATTCCGTAACAGAAAAACAGTCTTTAGGCATTGATCATTTGATTAAGGTTTATTATTTTCTATAACATTATATTGTTGCTAAAGAACAAATAACAATGTTATCTTATTATTGTTTCTTCCTCAAGAATACAACTATAAATTAAGCATAAGTTTAATTTCTCCTCAGTCCTCA
The DNA here is from genome assembly GCA_027564155.1 of Gymnocypris eckloni scoliostomus. Taxonomy (NCBI): domain Eukaryota; kingdom Metazoa; phylum Chordata; class Actinopteri; order Cypriniformes; family Cyprinidae; genus Gymnocypris; species Gymnocypris eckloni. Next base: position 33,421,804 of record CM050422.1, read on the forward strand.
CCTCTTTCTCTGTCCTCTGTGCTGCAGCTGATACAGTGTCGTGGTTTTTATGATCATCCACCAAACACAGTAAACATATACATTTCTGATCAGTGCGACAGAAAACCTCAAGGAGCTTCTCGTGTTTCTGACAGATCATCTCCTGCAGTCGTCCAGTGGCTTCAGTCAGATTGTGTCTCTTTCCTTTAAACCAACTCTCATGTTGTTCGAGGTGATTCTGACAGTAAGAGTTCAGACACACCAGACAGGACTTGACGGCTTTGTGTTTTCTTCCAGTACAGACGTCACACTGAACATCTCCAGCTCCAGCAGGAACCACACTTTGAAGTTTAGTCTTCTTCAGCGTCTCCACCACTTCAGCTAAGATGGTGTTTCTAGCTAAAGCAGGTCTTGTACTGAAGGTCTGTCTGCACTGAGGGCAGCTATAGACTCCCTTCTCTTCCTCCTGATCCCAGCAGTCTGTAATACAGCTCTTACAGTAACTGTGTCCACACTGGATGGCCACTGGATCCTTCAGGAGATCTAGACACACTGGACAGCTGAACTGCTCCACTGAAATACAGGATTCTGCCATTTTACTGCATGTGAGCGCTGATATAAAGTTACAGGACAACAGCACTTAAGTTTCGTTTCTCTGCTGATTCTTCCTGGTTCTGTGTTTGAGAGACGGCAAAACAAACGTGTCTGTAAATTCCTAGATAATAGAAATGTCCACTAGATGTCAGTCTCATACAGACAGTGCGAACTGGTGCTAAATGGACTGCTAGCACAACCAAAGAGTCAAGGTTAGCATGGTATTCTAACGAAATACTACTTTTGCAAGCAACATATGGCTTATATGCTGTTATAAAATATTCGTGAAATTACAGTTCAGTTATTCACACATCACGTGTTTAATCTCAAGCTCTTTTTAGGCGACAACTTTAATTTTTGACAACTGTATTTGGTAACAGCTCCTGAGATAAGATAGAAATAGATAGATAGATAGATTAGAATCATAATGAGCTTTATTGCCAAGTATTTTTACACATATAGTAAACATAGTAAACAATTATAATATCTGTAAACAGAGATAATAAAAACAAGAATGAAAAAAAGAACAAGTAGATAAGGAACACATTGACAATTGTATGTACTGGTATATAACAATAGTCCGTTTTGTATGTACAGGTATATTATGTGCAAATTGAAATGTAGACTAAGTATGTGTGTTAGATAAATAAGTGTATAAATAGTGTGTGCTCCACATTTTATGTATTTGTACGCTGCCTGTCTGTCAGGGAGCTGTTGATCCACGGACCGATGGAGGAGGGCACAGAGCTGAGTTAGTTTTGGCAGGAGGAGGTTTGGGATGATAGTGTTTAAGACCGAGCTGAAGTCCACAAACAGGATCCTAACATAAGCCCCTGGTCTGTCTAGATGAGGCAGAACATAATGTAGTCCCATGTTGAGCCCTTTTTGCTTTGTAGGCAAACTGAATTTTGTTTGTTTACAGTTTTGTAACAGTGATCCAATATATTACTGTCTCTGGTGGGACATGTAACGCAGAACCTGATTTTGTGTCTGATTTTCAAGTGCAACATGTTCCTGGATCAACATCTTTGTTGACCCTGGAACAACATTGTTATTGACCAATAAGATTTGAAGAACAAGTTTATCATTTTTGTGAAGTTTAGGCTTACAATCAGTGTTTTTTTGCTTGTACATCAGTGTCATTCATCAATCATTTCCTATGATTTTAGGGATTACTCATGGGTAAGGTTAGGTTTAGGTGTAGGGAAATGCTCAAGATTAAATATTTGGACTAAAATATTATTCCAGGCTCAACAATATATGTTGACCCAGGAACACATCTAACTCAGCAAAATCAGGACGTGCGACAAGTAACATGCGGTTTGCATTTTGGCAGTTCACGGGAGAGATTTGCTTTATTGAAGTCCCCAAGAATGATTCAAACAGATTCTGGGTGTTGTTGTTCTGTGTGTGTGATCAGATCAGCGAGTTTCTGTAAAGCTGAGCTCACGTGCGCTTGCGGAGGAATGTAGACACTCACGATGAACAGAACTCTTGTGGCGAGTAGAACCGCTTGATTTTCCCGTTAATTCTGCGTCACGATCAGATCTGATCAGCTGAAAGTTCGAAAGATGAAGCGCGCTGTCTGAAATGGCGCCGTTCAGCCAGGTTTCCGTGAAACACAGAGTTTGAAAAATCCTTGTTTAACCAGGAATGCAGAAGGAGTTTGTAGTTTTGTTGAGTAGAGATTGGAGATTAGCTAGATGGATGATCCCGCGCCGAAGCTTCATGAGGGCACCGGCTCGCTTCCCCCGTCTGCGTGTCCTGAATCATCTAAACAGCACCGCTGTGAAGATCTTGAATTCAATCGGTCCAGGAATAGAAGTCATCAAACAAAAAAAGGAAAGCTGACTATCTATCAGAGTGAATTAGACAACATAGAAAATACACACAATTTAACGCTGATAAACAAAAATGTCTTTCCTGAAAGAGATCAGCCCATTGATGAAGAACTATTTTCTCTCTCAGACTGATGTTTTATAGAGATGTGTTGCACAGATCACAGCTGAAATACAACAGGTGTGGTATTGCTTTTATAATAGTTTCTCAACGTTTATTATTTTATTACATTAATATAGTATTTCGGTGCAAACTTGTCTGACACTAAGTAGAAATTAGGCAGATGGCAACATTGATAGATTGTGAGATTGACTCAAAATGTTTTAGTGTTTGATTTTACTGACTTTTTTGTTCACCGTAGGATCTCCTTTGTGAACGGACACACAAACAAACTACAGAATCAGCGCAGTCCTTATAAGAAGTTAAGAAGCCTTCTCTCAGCAATATGTGGTTATACAATTAATAAATGATCTTGTAGACTGGTAGAGTTAGCAAATAAACTTTGTTTCATTTATAAGAATCCTTGTCTCATGTTGTGAAATTTACAATATAATTAACTAAATTACTGATTTTAATTCAGTTGTGTTTCATAATTTGAGTTGAATTACTGAAATAAATTAACTTTTCCACGACATTCTAATTTATTGAGATGCACCTGTATATATTAATACTTAAATTACTTTACATTTTCTGACCCCTTAGACAGATATTTGTATTATTTTAAGCTTACAATCATTTAATTATTATTCGTTTTTCCAGAAAACAAGACTTTAAATATTTTAATTTTGTTTGTTTTAAGAATGTTTAGATATTTTTACTGGAAAACAATATTTGTGTTAAATATTTAAAGATGAGACGTCCGAGTTTGTTCACATCAATATAAATGTGATTTAATGCATATCACATGCAACTATCTACTTTTATGTTTTAATAACTTTTATGAATGTAAAATATCAAAATATGGGTAAAATAAATATCCATAGTCATCCAGGATAACATATTTATGTTAAAACAAACATACTTATTCTAAAATATATAAAGGAGAGAAATTGATAAATAATTAGTTTTCTTATTCAATTGTTATGTCTTCCAAAATGCGTAATAAACATGCGTTTAGTCCCGGTGTCCTCTACAGTGAACATGAATGAAATTATGTCCAGTTTCATAACAGAGTCATATTTGAATCTGAAAACACATAACATTTTCCTGAGATGTTGCTTTATGACAAACAATCTGAAAATGATTCAGATTTAAATGAAAATTATAAAATATATTCATATTTCCATAAGGATGTAGAATTTTCACTAAATTAAATGTATCCATGTTTAAAGACCAATGAGAGGAGTGTTCACGGTGAAACATCCCATAATTTAGTATCTCTATAAAGCCCTGAATGTGCTCTTACAGCATTATTTGTTATTTATTACTTATATCTGTGACATCTCAGAGAAATACACTCAAATATAATATCACTACAGAGACAAACACTCATAACTGGATCATGAACTCATCACACTGAAGGACATTTCTGTCTCTAAATCATGGTAAACATGAACAAGTCATTATATTTGCTCAGAAAAACATTAATTAAAAGGACACTAAAAGGAAAATAATTTAAAGCTGTATTAAAATGTTATTGTTATGATGATTGAAACCCTGTTTTCATCTTTAACCTGATATTTGGCTTGTTTATAAACAAAATAAATAAATTTAGCCCAAGATCGTACGTCTGTCGCCATGAATTTCATAACAGTTATTTCATAAAATATTATAAACATAATTATGTAAATAGCCAATGGGTTTATAATGGAAGTATGCCATAAAAATAAGGACATGACTGCTGTTAAATCATTTTTCCTGCTTCTTCATGATGCACATGCTGATGAGCACATATTTGTTGTTAAAAGTTACCAACAAGATTCCAACAAAAAGGACTTTTCAACTTGTAAAAGATAAATAAATAAATGAAAACGGCACTAAAGTGAAGCAAATGCAAAGCATGTATTGACGGTGGCAACTTTAAGTGTGGTAACATTAACAACCCTACATCTTTCATTGCATAAAACAGCAAATACAATTAAGATATAACAACAGGAAAAATATATTTGTTTTAATTTGTAAAATCTAAAGCATTTCATTCGAACTAATTACAAAGTGAGACATAGTTACGCCATTAGGTGGCAGCAAGGAACTGACTTTAAGAGTGAGTCTGGTTTTCAATCATTTAGATGCCATGGATCCCAAATATGAGTGACCCCCATACTAAAATGTAAAATGCATCATCACCCAAAAAAATTATATTATACATTTTAAATTAGTTTGATTAATTTACAATACAATTATAGATAGACAGTTAACAGTAACATTAAATATATTATATACTTTTACTCAAATACTAAAAAAACACAAACAAATTAAAATAATTCAAGCTCTTTACACGTACTTTTTTAATAAGTATGGCTGTTTTCAAGGGTTTTCCAAGACACAGATTTCAGTAAGTCAAATTGAAGTACTTCAAGCACTTTAAGCACCTTGCATGAACCCTGTGCTGAGTGATGCTGTGATGTCATTATGTAATTATGTCATGTCATTATGCGATGTACAACTGCATCAATAAGTAGAAAACGCAATGATATTACTCAAATTGACTGGTCATTTTGGGTGAAAAATGTGTGTGATTGTAAAATGTAGAAGTTTATTTATTTATTTTTACTATCAAATTTTATTTGTAAAAAACCCCCGCAATTTGTCTCCTTTTGCTTCTGTGCCTGAACATTTCTATGGAATTGTGTTTATTGAAGAAATGTAATTCAAATGATCAAAATAAAAATAACAGAAAAGGTGCAGACTTTGCTTTAAGTGGTTGTTGCACATATATTAACTTGGATATTACACAAAACATAATTTGTATCAGTACTGGAGAAGGCCTTGCACCATGAAGGTGACAAGCCTTTTACCCAGCTGGGGGGCAAAAAGGACCCCTATGCCATCTCATCCATTTAAAGGATTTCAATATTCAATTCAACAGTATTCAATAATGGGAGTATAACAAACCAGCATCATTCATTGATATATTTTGTAAATATTATAAATCATCATGTAATACACATTTGTATATACATCACTAGATGAACTACATTAGATATTATAAACACTAAATGGTCGATGTCAAAAGTCAAAACACACCTAACCAAAAACTACTTCAAAGTAGTACAAAAGAAGTATGCATACATTTTTAATGGATGTCTAAATAAGGTTACTTAACTGATGAGCATAACTTGTTTACTACTCGCATTAGGATGTGGAATTTATTTACAAAACATGGTTTCCTTCATCTTAGTGGCATGACATTTTGTCATACTTTTGGTATTGTTTTTTTAAATTACCACAATTCAAATGAATGGAAAAGGCTATAAAGTAAGAATGCTTTCCCCATATCAACTGATTGGGAGGGTTTTAAGGAAACAAAAAACATCTCCAAAAGCAAACTCCAGCATATTCAGTTGCCAGACACTACTGGAACTTCGCAATGGGCCGGGTTTCATGTTGAGATTAAACTACAAATTTACCTCAAGTTATCCCAAACCTGTATACATTATTGAATTTTTTGTTCTGCTGAACACAAAAGAAGATATTTTCAAGAATGTTTGTAACAAAGCAGATCTGGGCCACCTATCATCTACCAGTAGAGGCAAGGAAGTTTGGCAGTATTGATGCTTGCAGTGCATTCCCATTTAAGAAATTGAAAACTTGAGATCTAAAAACAAACTAACAAAAACAAACTTTTAGCAACATGCAATTTGTACGGTCAGGAAAGCAGCTGCTTGATGAAGTGGACAAAGTTCATTGGAGATTTCAAATTCTCCACAAAGTCAATGTGTGATGCCACAAAGTTCACAACACAAAACCAAACAACGCCTTCATTCTGCGGCAAGGAAAAGTTGATGCCATCAAAGAAAAAGATGAATTATGTTCTCCAGTGCACATCTCAATAGAAAAGAAGACGGGGAAACAGGTAAGAAGTTAATCTCATCCTTTAAAATAATGAATGACTTTTTCATGAGCAATGTTTATTTAAGCTAATCTGTAAGATGAACAAAACAAGACAATTATACAACCGACCAACTGAATAATTGGGACCCTTCACAATTCCACATTTTTTTAAACAATTTTTAATGTGTTAAAAGCTAAATAATACTCGGTGAATACAAAAAACATAATTTACTTCCAATATAAGGCAAAGTATGGTGATATAATGATACGGTTTAATTTATACTAATACGATATATATATACACATATATTTATATATATACACACACACACACACACACACACATTGTGCTCATTTTAGATGAAAATTTCAGATGGGACTTAGAGGCTTTTGCATCTGAACTCTTCAGATATATGTCATATATCATATATACTCTTCACACATATAACATTCAGAGCTGTTAAACTGGCAAATGGAGGTTTCAACAAGTATTGAATAAAAGGGTGCCGTTAATTGCAGCCAATGTGTATTAGAGAAAACACATTTATTTCATAATGATATTTCCCCCCACTTTAAATTCTTATTATCCAATGAAAGGTTAGATTTTTGTGATTTTTTTTTTTAATAAAAGATCAAAAGGATTAACAATGCAGATTAATTTTCACAGCCTTCTATGGTCATATTTACCAAGGGTGCCGATAATTCTGACCCCGACTGTACATATATATATATATATATAGACACAAACACAACACAACACACACACACACATAAACACGCAAGTCAATATACACAAAGTTGATTATAATAATATACACCACTATTGCAATACAGAGCGGCATCGCAGAATTATAATTTTTTTTTCATTCAGTAGTAAAACGCAAAGTATCATTATATAAATTTACATTAGATTTGTCAAAAATAAAATATCGAAAGTTAGCTGCTTTTGTCACAAATTCTTGCTCGTGTGCCAAGCCCGCGAAACCTTGCAGCGAGCCTATAAAAGCTGCGGTCTGTGACCATCGCGCGACTCTCTTCTGAGTGGACCCCACCTTCTGATGCTTTTTCTGAGGTAACGGTCTCGTTTTATTTAAATTCATTTTAAAACATAAGCCCACAACAAAACAAAATTACATTTTAAATAGAAAGTAATGATAATGATGATGATGATTATAATAATAATAATCGAATGAGGACAGTTTGAGAGGACAGTTCGTTTTTCTCATGGTAGGCTATAACACGGCCGCTGTCACATGATAAATAATCCTAAATTGACGGACTGTCTTTTCCGGTAACTGTACCGCATTTACTGCTCACACAAACTGGTTTTTCGACTTTTTTGTGCTACATAACCACTCATCTGCACCGTACACTGTTAAACGCCGTTGTCGTTGCCGTTAAATGCCGTTATGTCTGCGTGACGTCATTCGCGCTTAAGGAGGAAAGAGCGCTGGCTTTGCTGTGAGCGCGAGCTGTCCCTCGCGTGCCCTTAGAGACGGAAACAGAAAAGACTCACCTTATCGTTTTGTAATAATAATAATAACAATAATAATACCACATTTCAATAATAAATATGCATCGAATTGTGACTTTATGTTGTGGTGCATTTCAGATGTTATTGTACATATTTAATAACTTTAAGAATTTTTTTTTAATTTTAAGAATTTATACAATGACATTATTCTCTTCTCTCTTTTTTTCAGTGTCGATTTTTCTGTCTGTTTTTTGTAAGTGTTCAATCTAGCAGTCATTTGATGTATTGTAAATGTGGATTTTATGCATAAGGTATAAAGAGACAGAAGGCACTCCACTTTTTAAATCACCCTTGGGTTCATCTACTGGAAATTATTTTTCTAGGTGTGTTAAGATGTGTAACTGATTTTTGGATCATTTCAAGTGGAACATGGCCAAGTCTAAAATTCAAATACAATCCAAAGAAGTGCATCTGGATAGTTTTTAGTTCCTGTCTTGAAAACACAATATGAAGGGTGCAGCTATTGTTTCTCTGTCTCTCTTGGTATGAACTGAGTTTGAAATGTTTATTTCAGAAACATCAAGGGCTCCAACTGGCCACAGCATGGATGTATTTCCAATGCCTACGTCCAGTAAGTATTTACTTTGTCTTGTATATTGGTAGATAGGCATAAAACAAACTTTTATCTGCATATGTTAAGACAGCTGAATAAGTGCAAGTACAAATCAGAATCCACACAGCTTTTCCTCACAAAGGCAGTGTTTTTGAGTTCTGGTCTTGGGGACCGCCTACCAGAATGTTTTAGATGTCTCACTAATTGACCTTTCTACAAATAATTGTCCTACAGCCCAAATATCCAATCAAATGGTGCACAGATGGCAAGCCGTTTTGACTTTTAGTCATTCTCAGGATATACATTTTTGATAATTCTGTATTTACTAGCTAAAATGACCATTCTTTATAGAAGGGAATGGAATTTCTACTAGTAAAAAATGTGAATTCTTGATATGAACAGTGACATCACCTGCAGAATTCAATTCTGAAATATCTGAAATCCACTTTGAAATTCACATGATTTATAGATATCAAGAATTAACATTTCATTTAGTGGATATTGCTTTTAGATACCAGGAATGCATAGTTTTAGTAATATATTTATTGATATTTAAAATTATATTCTTACTAGTAAGAAAGAAGTAGTAATTCAGTTTTGATATCTGTAATAACATTTTGATGCCTTTTCAAATGTAATTATTTGATTTCGATTTCCTTTTGGATATGCATAATAAAAAGTGCTTTTGAATATTCAAAGAGGAAGGCACCAATAACCTACTGTGAAGAAGCTGAAAATGATTGCAAATAAATATATTACATTGATAAACATTAAATACATTATTAAACATATCAAGAAGTATTTTGAGACCTGTAGCAGGCATAACGTTTGAAATGAGCTCATTTTGTGCATAAAACTGTAAAATTTCTCAGTTTAAACATTTGTTATGTTCTCTGTTCTATTGTGAATAAAATATTGGCTCGTGTGTTTTGAAAGTCTTTTAGTTTTCATTTTATTGTTTTATTTGTTCTGAGCGCACACAATTCCTGCTTGATAGTTTTCATTTTATTCAAATTGTAAAAATGTCCCAACATGTTCGGAATTCGGGTTGTAGTTTTTACAGTTTGACATTCAATTTTTGATATTAATTTGTATTTCCAGAAGTGATTTCCCAAAGTTTGATTCCAGGAATGAATTTTTTTTTTAATCATGTCAAATTTCACTACTGATATAAAGATTAATCATCTAGTGAAAATGGATCTGTTTGTAATTAATTTACTTGTTTTTCTCACATTTGATAATTTCAGAAATGTGTCCTGAAAAAACTGGTGGAGATCCCGCAGGAGGTCAAGAACCTAGTAATTCAACACACCACAGAAGAATGAGAGGATAGAGGAGCCGAATGCCTCGGAGGAGAAGCTGCACAATAATGAAGAGAGACATGTTCTGCTAAACAATATCATTATTCACCAGTTTTCTTATTCTTTTCTTTACAAATTAGCTTAGCATAATGAACACTAAACAATCAGGTACTGTATGTCATTTGTTTAATCAGTCCTGGAATGTTTTTATTATTCTTATTATTATTATTATTGTGGCCTAAAATTACTGATTTTTTTCTGCAGGATTTCTCAATTTTGCCACTATTAGCAGAATTGTTGTTTTACAGTGAAAACCAACCAATAATCATGATGTATGTAATTTTTGTTAGGTACAATTATATGTAAATATAATAATATTGAAAATGTGTTCCTCGTGCACAAGGCAATGATGGCAGTAGTATAGAAATACTCATAATTCTGCGTTGCTGAAAATACAGAACTGTTTACTTTAGCACTGTTAACACACATTTGGACGTTTCTTTGACCAATAAAAGTAAGTCCGATGGATTAGGTTTCTTTATATGATAAACTAAGATGTAAAGACTAAAGATGTTTGTTACCAATATATAGTGATATTTCCTTTTTTTCTACTTAGATTACCCAGTTAAGTAAAGTAGGAGGCAAAAATATCAGGGACTGCTCAACAAAGATTTTGGACAGGTATGCCTTGTTGAAAATCAAAAGTACACTCATCATAAAAGCTTTGATTTCTGATAATAAAAGAAATTCCTGTTGCCTTGACCTATCACTTCTCACATGTCCTATTTGCCCGCTTTACTGATTTCTATTGTTGGTGGGGCTATGTAAGTAGAGGAGGTGACTAGAGGAATCCAGAATACAAAATAAGTAGATGGGAGGCAATGTATCCCTCCATTTATCACTGCATCTCTTCTTAACACCTTTTCTCCCTATATCCCTTCTTCCCCTCTCTCTTCCAGACTGATGACCAACAATATAATGTCACAGCTCAACATGAAGGGCTACGGCTCAAAAAAAGCATTTCAGTCTACAGCACTGTACACCACTGGGTATATTCTGATATAACTTTATTACTTTGTAGTGTGTTTTATGGGATTCACAGTGATGTAAACAAACCATTCAGAACAGACAATGATTAGGAAACAAAGGTCACGTTCACACAGCAGCAGAATACGGTTGTCAGTCCTGTATTTGAGTCCTTAATATGGTTATGTTCACGCACAGTACGGTTATTTACGGGTGTAACCGCATTCTATAACCGAACTCACACCAAATTTCATGACTCATAACCGCATTCTCAGAAAACATGCACTGTGTGATCCAGTAGCGTAGCCAGAAACGGGACTCTGGGTGTGCATCAGAAAAACTAGGTGTACCACATTTATTGCCAGATTAATGTGCAAAAAAATCAGACTCAGTGTAACTAACGTTACAGAACAGACTGGGCTGATATAGCCTATTCATAACTCAGGCTCGCTACGTGCCCCTCCAGATTCTTCTTGTGCTCCTCGATCATCCACAGGATATATATATATATATATATATAGTGATTGCACACAATCTAAACAAAATCTAAACATTAAATTAGTTGCATATTACAATGACCAGAGATATAGTGCGGTTCAGTGGCGTAACTTAGCAATGACGGGCCCCAGTGCAGGCTATTACGACAGGCCCTGGGCTGCACGGTTATGAAGCAGAGGCTCATACAAACACAGCGAACGGAACCCTTATAAGCGAATTTGTGCCTAACCTATTTAATTTAGACCTACTAAAGTTAGACCAGTATCTTTTCAGTTTCTTATATTAAATTGAACAGTTGTCTTTGCGCGCATCTCTCTCCAACACACACAAAAACGCAGGAATCACGGCAACCGAATGCCTCTCCGAGAGGCGCATGGTCGGATGTACCTAAAAGAAAGAAACATCTCCATTCGATAAGAAATTCGTTGGTTAAATAACAGGCGATCTATCGCTGGAATTTGTTATGACTAGCGTGTTGCCGTTGTTACACGTTATCAGTTCTCTTGGCGCTCGTGCACAATGCGTATCTTCACACAGACGATCGAGCGTTTCGTTCTGGTAAAACCACAAAACAAAATGCACACAAACGTGTACTTGCTCTTGATATACAATCACCGATGAACACCGCTTTGGTTTTAATGAGAAAAACAAACATACGAGGATGGATTAGAACTCGGAACCTCCGAAATGCTTGACAAAATGTCTACCACTAGACCATTAAAGCATACAAGCAATATTTGCACATTTACGTATTCACTGCTGTGACTCTCGGCATGAATTATATTATTTAAAAAATAGAATATTTAGCATGTTGCATTTAGTAGCTACTAGCCAGGGCTGCGTTTCTCAAAAACATCGTAAGCCTAAGAAGTTCGTAAAAACGATCGTGCGACTGATCTTAATTGTCTGTTTCCCAAAAGCATCGTAACTTAAGTAGCACTTGAAAATCAAAATACGAGTGCTCTGGAGTAATCATAAATCCCTACGTGCATCGTAAGAAGACAGAATTATGAGGTCACCTGCAGGACAATCGGCAGATTACACTTTTAACTTTATTCAAGCGCAATGAGATTATAATTAAAGCTTTTGATTGTACTTTATTGTACACTTTATCACATTTTTTTATTTATATCAAATGAAATAATTAAAAAGGGCACAAAATAAAATTGGCCTACACATCTAATGACTGAACAAAACAAAATTAATAAAATAAGTAATGTAGGAAATATGCTTCAAAGACCGGGAAAAATAGGTATAAACTCATAAAAATCTGTCAATGGCTTGCTGACATTCACGAAAACCAGCCATGTATTGGACCCGGAAATAACGTCTTGCAGATATTATATACAATAATATTATTATTATTATTATATTATATTATATTAACATTTAAATGTGTAAATTTAAGTCTTATGATATGTGTACAACTCTCTAATTAATACTCTTGAGTAACAAACTGAACAAATAGATGTTTTTCTTTGTCATTGCAGATGCAGTCAGAAAGTGGGACAGCAAGGCCACGTGATCTACAAAGCCGTGGGAGACCACCTTAAACATGGCGGACACACTGGGGCTGCAAACCAATAAACACTTACCACTTAAATAGATTTGGCTTTTGTGACGTATCAATAAATATTGTGTTTTGTCGTTACTTTTTTGTCATTTGTCTTATTTTGAGAGTAATTATAATAGGCATATGAAGAAAATTGTACATAGCCTAATAACGAATTTATTCTTGAAATAAGGTTAAATTCAAGTCTTCAAAATGTAGAATTAAGATGGACATTTTAACGACCTAAAAAGGACGTATTTCACTTTTCAACCAAATTTTGACGTTGTTCAGACGCCAGGCATTGTCGTCTTTTTGACGTCTTTTCAACGAGTTTTTGCTGCGTGGGATGTATCTTATTTAAATAAAGTCCCTTGAACATCATCATTCCTCATAGTTACACATCTTGTTAGGAGCTATTAATGAGATTGAGTCATTCTGCGCGATCGTACGAAAGTCCTGAACTTAGTTCTTAGTTATTTTCTCTTTGTTTCAGAAAAAAAGTGATCGCTATAAATGTTAGTTATTTTCGTCTACAGAATTATTGATATTAACATTTCTATTAATTGCAGAACAGAATTTAAGAAGAACAATTAAAAGATGAAAAAACATTTGCACATCGACGACACAAAATCAATAATCAATGTCTAAACTATTCAATAATTCATGTTTTTGTTCAGCAACCTCTGTCGATAGATTCAAACGGTTTAATTTATATAATTTACTTAATCTGTTTTTAGCCCATGTGATCAAGCCAAATGATCAACGTAGCAAGGAACAACATATTGTACCGTTATGTTGCTCACCTGTTGACATTTCTTGCACCCTGTTTTACACCAATACATGAAAGAAACCTCTCTGTGGAGGACATAACATGTTTTATTTTTAGGATGAGCAGTGTTCTGATGATATGGTGGTCATCAGCTGCATTATTGAATTCCTTGAGCAACATGAAGGAGACCTCATCAAAGAACTGAAAGTATGCAATCTTAATTTCAATGTACCAGAAGTGTACATTTATTTCAAAATTATTGTTGTTTACTTCCTGAAAAGGCCATAAAATTGTTGATTGGACTTCCTGATCAAACAACTTGTTTCAGATCTTCTGTTTTTCTCAATATTTGATAGGTTTTGAGTGTCACTGCTGTTTATTGTTACAGGACAATGACGACCAGACAGGAATTGATCCGCTTGTGATGGCAGTAATTGTGACCAAGACAGGAGCTTCCAGTGACAGTCCAAAGGACATTAGGATTGTTATCGAGGGGAAGAAAGTTGTTACAGGCCTGCTTGCTGTGTCTTCCTTGGTTTGCCGATGCACTGAATCTCCATTATCCCAGGCATCTAAAGTATACCTTTTGAGGGACAGTGGTGGCTATGATGAACACTTGTATTTACACCAGATAAAACATGGGTTTAAGTTACTTATTTCTATCTTTTGTTGTAGAAAAAATCAGTTTCCATTTCCAAACATTGATTGTGCCATTAATAATCCAGTCAGATTTGTGTTCTCCACACAGAGTCTGATCTGATCATCATCGGTCTGTCTAGAGAAGAAACAGAACAAACTGAGACTCAATCCAGAAGAACTGTGTCTCCAAGATGCTTCAAGAAACCTCCTGCAAAGATACAGTACTGTTAACCGTTTTAGGCACTTGTGTACAAATGCTGTAAAATGAGGATGCTTTCAAAAAATAACTTCTATTAACTAAATGAAATCAACATTTGGTGTGAGCATGCTTTGTGTTTAAAGCAGCTTTTGCCCTCGGTGCACTTGAGCAGAGTTTCTCAGGAGCTTTGAAGGAGGTTTCTTCAAGCATCTTGGAGACACAGTTCTTCTGGATTGAGTCTCAGTTTGTTCATGTCTGATCTCTGTGTGGAGCACAAAAATATCACTGGATTATTACAATTAATGGCTAAATTAATGTTTGGAAATGTAAACTGATTTCTCCTACTTGCACACTACAGCAAAATATAGAAATAACTGACTTAAAACCATTTTTTTAGCAGGTGAATTTTAGCAATTTGTGCCTAGAAAGAGAAAAATGCCCCCAAAAGTAAGTGCGTTGTGTATTTTAAACAATTGGTACCTAAAAAGAGACGTTGTTTTGCAGACTTGAATTCATATTAAGTAATTGTGGATGAGTTAATTCTGTCGGAGAATGCTAATAGATGCTATTGTAACTGCTGTTGACAATAAAGCAGAAGCGTGTAATTAATCTTTAACGTCTGTGTCTGTTATTCACATCTGAAATCATATTTAAATTATTTTAATACATTTATTAGAAAATATTAAATCAAAACAATTATTTTAAGTAGTATTCATTAGCATAGTGCTCCAATGAAAACATTATTTTTGTTTAAATTGTACTTAATATTTTTGTGTGCTATTTGCTTCTACTTAATTTGAATGGCTAATTTTTAAGGAGCTCGTTTGATTAATTCTAACTCAATTCTCAATAGTAGTTGAATTTAATTAATAATATTGCTTGTAATCTGTTAACACAATTTTATTGAGTAGATGTAGTGTATTATTTTATACAGCGCTGCACAGAGGAATAAAACACATCACCTTTGTTCATCAAGTAGAAGATTTATTTATATCACAGAACTGAACATTGAACAAAATCATTACCATTTTATTACAAATGAAAATATCAATTATTAATCATCATTATTATTAATATGATTAACTGAATGACTGATTTTAATTAACACAAATGTAGGTTGAGCTCAGCAGGACTCACACACACTGATCTGTCTATATGAGGATTTATTAACACATTTATTCTGATTCATGTTATTTCACTGACAGAAGTTCAGCTGCAGTATTAATGTCATGAAGAGAAAATAAGAGACTATAATATCTCACTGTTACTGATTTATCCTGCAGCTCAAAGCATTATGGGTAGAATCTTCCGGTGGCGCTGCTGAGTTCAGTCACCTGTGAATTAGCTCCGCTCAAAATTGTGTTTTTATGTGTTTTTTTTTCTATTTTTACCTCCCTTTTTATACGTGTAACGTCTGCAATGATTATGTACGACAAGAGAACACTTTTGGACATTGGACAGCGTTACACTAACCTGATCCAGGACACTTTATACACAGATCCAGCGTGGCCATTGGAGATTCTTCGGAGCACCGAAGCTGACAAAGGCCGCCTCAATAATACCAGGAGGTGAAGGAAACACCGCGGGAAACGTGCTGGAATTCGTAACAGACTGAGGAAAAGGGCTCATAGTCCCCCCTTACCGAGTATTTTGCTCGCCAATGTCCAATCCTTGGATAATAAGATGGACGATCTTAGAGCCAGGATTAGTTTCCAACGGGACATCAGAGACTGTAACATCATTTGTTTGTCCGAAACATGGCTCACTCCTTCGGTCCCGGACAACGCTGTAACGCCGTCTGACAACTTCTCTGTTTTTCGGATGGACAGAACAGCCGAGGCCGGAAAAACCAAAGGTGGTGGAGTGTGTTTCTTCATTAACAAGAAATGGTGTGACCCCAGGAACATCTCCATTCTGTCGCGCTCCTGCTCGCCTCATCTAGAACACCTCTCCATTATCTGCCGCCCATTTTATCTGCCCCGGGAATTCTCATCAACCGTCGTTACTGCCGTGTATATACCACCACAGGCAGATAGCAGCTTGGCTTTGTCTAAACTACGATGAACTCAGCGGATATATCAACATACATCCTGGCGCTGCATGTATCGTGGCGGGGACTTTAACAAGGCTAACCTCAAAAGGTCATCCCTAACTTTCATCAGCATATATCCTGTCCAACCAGAGGACTGAATACACTCGATCATTGTTACACCCAATTCAAAAATGCCTACAAAGCCCACTCACTGCGGCGTTTGGAAAATCAGACCATGCCGCCATTTTCCTCACACGGATTATAAACAACGGATCCTTCAAGAACCCCGGTGGAGAGAGGAAGTGACGCTGGTCCTCCCACTCTGAAGCTACGCTACAGGCGTCTCTTGATGACGCGTCGACTGGGACATGTTCGAGGCGAGTTCATCTGGCGCGTCAGCGAATTGTAGCATTAAGCCGTAAGCACACTAACCGAACAGGCCACTGAAGCGGTTACAATAAAGACTTTCTCAAATCAGAAGCCGTGGGTGGACAGAACAATTCGTGACGCGGTTAACCATCGCACTGCCGCATACAATGCCGGTATTCTGTCAGGAAACATGAGTGAGTACAAGTCATCTTGTTATGCTCTCCGTCGTGCAGTAAGTAAGAGTCACAAACTATACAGTGAGAGAATTGAGTCACATTTCCAGCTCAATGACTCTATGTGGCAGGGACTAAAGACCATCTGTTCCTCTGGAAACAACAACTCTGTGGAGGTGAGAGCAGACCCGTTGCTAGCCGTCAGAGCTAAACAACTTCACGGCCGCTTTGAATGCAACAGCGGCGCGATTCTGCCGAGCAGCGCGTCAAGAAGCAGCAGACAGAGCAGCAATGATTATGCTATCACCCTTTCAGAGGATGATGTTCGGAGGGAACTAAGGAGAGTGAACGCCAGAAAAGCAGCAGGACCCGATGGGATTACTGCGTTCTGAGGTCCTGTGCTGATCAGCTTGCTGGTTTGTTTACATCCATATTTAATGAGTCCTCGCTACCTCTGTGGTCCCCACCCCTTTAAAAATCTGTCATTATCCCTGTGCCCAAGAACAGTAAACCCTCTTGCCTGAATGACTATCGTCCAGTTGCCCTTACATCGACAGTCATGAAGGTTTTTGAGAGACTTTTAAAGAAACACATTTGCTCCTCCATCCCTGCTACTCTGGACCCTCTTCAGTTTGCCTACCGGCCAAATAGGTCTACTGACGATGCCATCTCCCAGGTACTGCACTCCTCCCTCACTCACATTGACAGCAAAAATGGCAACTATGTCAGGCTGCTATTCATTGACTATAGCTCCGCTTTCAATACTATAGTCCCCACCAAGCTAGCTGTCAAACTATCAGACCTCGGCCTAAACACTTCACTTTGTGACTGGATTCAAGATTTCCTCACCGCCAGACCACAAGTGGTGAAAGTCGGCCAGTTCACCTCCAACTCAATCACCCTGAACATAGGAGCCCCACAGGGCTGTGTCCTGAGCCCCCTGCTATACTCTCTATACACCCACGACTGCGTGTCCTCTCACAGCTCCACATCTATCATTAAATTTGCGGATGATACTGTGGTCCTGGGCCTCATTAACAACGCACGAGACCGCATACTTGGATGAGGTGGAGAGACTTACAACATGGTGCCAGGACAACTGTCTCTCTCTGAACGTGAGCAAAACCAAAGAGCTGATCGTGGACTTCAGGAAGAGACAGCAGCGGCCCTACACTCCTCTTATGATCAGTGGGACCCCTGTGGAGAGGGTGAGCAGCTTCAAGTACCTCGGTGTAAACATCTCCGAGGACCTGACATGGACTACACACATTCAAACTCAGGTTAAGAAAGCCAGGCAAAGGCTGTACCATCTGCGACAGCTGAGGAAATTCAGGGTCTCTCCAGCAATCCTGAAAACTTTCTATTCAGGGGCCATAGAAAGTGTTCTGACTCAGTGCATCTCAGTGTGGTATAATAATGCCACAAACCAGGACTGCAAAGCTCTACAGAGAGTCGTGCGCTTAGCTGAGCGCATCTCAGGGTCTGCTCTCCCCTCTCTGCAGGGCATCTACCTCAAACGCTGCAAAAGCAGAGCTGCTAAAATCACCAAAGACTCAAACCACCCCGGTAACCATCTTTTCCGTTTACTGCCATCTGGCAGGCGCTACAGGAGCTTGATGGCAAAGACAGAGAGACTGAGGAAGAGCTTCTTCCCTCAGGCCATCAGGCTCCTTAACACAAACTCTGTTCCATAAACTTTCACAAGACTCATTATTATCTGTAAAAATAACAAAACATTCATATTCTCATCATCCATATTGCCGCTATGTGTGCATACCCAGTACAACCCGTTGCACATCCCTCTCATCCCTCCTGTTTATACTAATATTTATTAAGTCCCATATAATGTTTTTGCACATCCAATTTGTTTATTCTATTTATTCTATTTGTTTATTTTGTTTCTATTTGTTTATTCTATTGCACATTTTACTTCTTATTTCTTTTTTTACCTATATATATATATATATATATATATATATACTCTTGTGTGGTGTTACTTTTATATAATTTAATTTTGACTTTATTTATTTTTTTTTTTTTTTATTCTTTGCACTGTCCACTGAGCGGACCTGATTTGACCTACATTTCACTTTTGATTATACCCTGTATAATTTATCATGTGACAAATAAAGAAACCTTGAATCTCTCGTCAGTCTATCAACACAGTTTCACTGATGATCCAGAAACAAACCCAAACCCAAACCCAGGATAGAGCGTCTGAGTGAATGTGGTCTGGACTGTGTGGATGAGGCTCATTGTGTCAGAGACGCTGTAGAAGGACAGAGTTCCTGCTCCGTGATCCACAAACACTCCTATTCTCCTGATATCATCATCATCATCATCATCATCATCATCATCATCATCATCATACACTCCTATTCTGCTGCTGATGGGCTTCACAGAGAGATCAGTCTGTATGTTATTGTGTCTGAATGAGTAACTGGAGCGAGAGCAGATCAAACTCCAGGACTGATCATTAGATCCAAACACACACTCAACACCTCGTCCCTTCCTCCTGATGCTCTTATATGACACTGATATAAACACACATCCACTCCACTCCAGCTCCCAGTAACAGCGTCCACACACACTCTCTCTACACAACACCTGCTCATGATAATCAAATCTGTCTGGATGATCAGGATACGACTGATCTGTGTTAGTGTCAGTAATCACTCTGTTTCTCTCAGACAGACGGAGGAGTTTATTCACTGTGTTCAGATCCAGAGAGCGCTGACGGGAATCTGATGGAGATAAAACACATCAGAATCAGGAATTATGAATCTGATCTTTTCATGTATCTGAACTCTTCATGTTCAGTGTATCATCAGTGTCTCAGTACAGATGACCAGATATCTGTGCTAATCATCATTTACATCATCAATTATAAACTCTTCTACCCCTTACGAAACAAAAATATATAATAACATACTGCAAAATATAATCTGATACATTACACAATACATTTCCATATATTGGAAACTAGTGCTTATATTATTCAATATACAGCAGGATATGCTTTGACAACATATGGCTATATATTTAGAAATGAAGACAAAACGAAATATTAATAGTTTGATCCTTTGAGTATATATTGCTCATAAATGTTCCCATATAAATGTGAATGTATGAACACACATATATAATACACACATTCACTGAATGAGTTACAGCAGATTTCTAGTTCCCAGCATGCTTTGCTTCTGACTGTTAAAGGAGTAAAAGGGTTCAAATTAAGAGTTATTTCATGTGTTTTTGCTCAATATTAATATGGGGATATCTGCAGAGGTGGAAAGTAACGGATTATATTTACTCGCGTTACTGTAATTGAGTAGCTTTTTTGTGTACTTCTACTTTTTAAAGTAATTTTTTAAATCTGTAATTTTACTTTTACTCAAGTATATTTTGTTTAAAGTATTGTACTTCGCTACATTTTAAAACACATTAATTACTGAGTAAAGAAATCTAAACTACTGCAGCAAATAATGGGCAGAAGAACAAACCGGTGCTAAAATCACAAGAAAGATGCAGAAGATCAAGACAGGCGTTAATGATGCAGACCCGGCTGAAAACCAAACCCGTCGTATTCTGCTGAAGTTGAACTCGAAGGAAATGAAGTGAACGCTGGCCATATTCATGCTCTATTATGGAAGCTGTGTTTGCCTCGAGACACCAAACTAGCAGCTTATATCTCGACATCGCCCTTCACGAGCATGTAGAGGTAACGTGAGGTAAATACTTGCATCGTTGCATTGGTGGTTAAAATGAAGAAGCTTTGAGAGTTTAGCAACAGGTTTTGCACAAATGAGCCAAAAAGACAGTGGTGCAGGGTGTGCGATATCATCTGCGATAATATAGTAATTGTTGTTTAACGATATGTGATTTGACATTATCAGTATTTAGCCAAAAACCAAAGAAAACACTCTAAACAGTGTGCCGTGAAATCTAGTAGATTAGACTAGTGCGAGTGCTTTCTTTCACTGCGTGATTCAGTGTTAAAATGAGTTTAGAATGATCACAAGATTGAAGATATAGGGGCAGAAAATGTATATATTTATATCATTTCATATAGTAAATCAACATCATACAAAGAGTGCCGTTTTTTCTCCACAAATCAGCATGATTACATAGGCCTGTAGATTTCTTTTCAAAAACAAGAAGTTAATTAAGAGACTTATAAATGTAATAATTTTAATTTCACATTTAAACAATCTTTTTATTTATTTAGATTTTTTTAAATAATTTCAAACGAGTATTCAACATTTTATGTCTTATTTATCAAAACATTATTTCTGTATTTGTAACTACCGGCTAAATGCATTCATGTCAGTGTGTAAATACATCTATAACACTTCAGATGAAGCTTCTGTGTTTCCTCTGCATTGCAAATATTAATTTAGTTACTGATTTAATTTGCCTGGTAACAGCCCACATGTGTTATTATTCTAAATAACTGATTCCTTTAATTAAAAACAACTAGTTTGAGGTTTATAGGCCTATCCCAGGGGTGTCAAACTGCAGAGCCCTGCCGAGTTTAGTTCCAGCCCTGCTCCAACACACACACCATGTAGTTTTCACATACGCCTAAATGATTAGTTTAGCTGGATCAGATGTGTTTAATTAGGGTAATAAACAGTGCAGGAACTGAGTTTGATACGCTTGGTCTATCACATTTTTTCATCCCTCACACTGTTAAAATATAACTAAGTAATTTTTACTCCGAGTACATTTTAAATGAGCTACTTTTTACTTTTACTTGAGCAGATTTTTAGACTGGTGCTTATGAACTTGTACTTAAATAAATACTTAAATGCACTTAAAACGTTCCTGTGTGGCTCAGTGGTAGAGCATTGCGTCAGCAGTGCAAAAGGTTGTGGGTTCGATTCCCAGGGAACACACATAGTAATGAAAATGTATAACCTGAATGCAATTGTAAGTTGCTTTGGATAAAAGCATTTGCTAAATGCATAAATGTAAATGTTCATTAATGTAATGGTACTTTTACTTGAGTAGAATATTTTCGTACTCTTTCCACCTCTGTGTATCTGTTAGTGTTTAATGTTGTGTTATTGTGACGTGTAAAAGGGTTTCGGGTGTGTGTAAGTTTGTGGGGTTATTGTGCAGAAGAGTAGATGATCATTACATGTAGGGCTGCAACAACTAATCGATAAAATCGATTATGAAAATTCATCGACAATGATTCTCATTATCGATTAGTCGGGTCCTCCCACAGTGCACGTCCAGCTTAAGCCGGTTGCTCAAATTACACTGAATAACTCATTTCTATTTCCACTTTCTGCGGAGCTTTCAGTAAGGGACCGTGGGGAAAGTGCACGTTTTCTGCGGAGCTTTCAGTAAGGGACCGTGGGGAAAGTGCACGTTTTCTGCGGAGCATTCAGTAAGGGACCGTGGGGAAAGTGCACGTTTTCTGCGGAGCTTTCAGTAAGGGACCGTGGGGAAAGTGCACATTTTCTGCTGAGCTTTCAGTAAGGGACCGTGGGGAAAGTGCACGTTTTCTGCGGAGCTTTCAGTAAGGGACCGTGGGGAAAGTGCACGTTTTCTTCGTTTTCTGCGTAGTTTTCAATAAAGGACCGTGGGGAAAGTGCACGTTTTCTGAGGAGCTTTCAGTAAGGGACCGTGGGGAAAGTGCACGTTTTCTGCAGAGCTTTCAGTAAGGGACCGTGGGGAAAGTGCACGTTTTCTTCGTTTTCTGCGTAGTTTTCAATAAAGGACCGTGGGGAAAGTGCACGTTTTCTGAGGAGCTTTCAGTAAGGGACCGTGGGGAAAGTGCACGTTTTCTTCATTTTCTGCATAGTTTTCAATAAAGGACCGTGGGGAAAGTGCACGTTTTCTGCGGAGCTTTCAGTAAGGGACCGTGGGGAAAGTGCACGTTTTCTTCGTTTTTTGCTGTAGCTCACTGGGCGGTGTTTTTGTAATAGCTTTTTAGTTAAAGGGCCTATAGACATGAGACCAGTGTTAATCAAGAGAGGGGGACAGTGGACATTTTTCACAACCTTCCATTTTACACCTACTGGTAGAAAAGGGAATTGCATGTCAAAAATTGACTTTCTTTATGTAATAATTTTCATCAGCAGGAAGATAGAGACTTGACTGTGATCAAAGTGAACGTGTGTTCCTGCAGAACATTCCTCTCATCTGTTAGTTTACACTGAGTCTTTATTATCTTTTTTATTATTTAAAATTTTGATAGAGATTTAAACTATATTCACTATTACAGTGCTTAACAAATTTATTAAAACAAATGTATGTAAGGTTTTTAACAGATTATGTAAGGTTTGTGCCACTGCTGCTCTAAACTAACAGCATTGGTGATTACCAAAATCATGTTTAGCTTTCTGTATTGGTTAGTCCTCCAAAATGCGTAAGCTCTTTAGAAACAATAGTAGGCTATTTCTAATGCTATAATATAATTATTGCTGTTATCTATGAAAGAAAGGCAGAACACTTTGTAGTGTTTTTTTCAGATACCCAATTACAGTCAAAAAGTACATAAACAATGCAAGCAAGAATGCAAGCTGTTATGAGGCCATTTTTGTTATTATAAATACTAATTAGTTGTTTCTGTTTGTAATTTGCCCAATAAATGACAATAAAATGTTTAGATGTAAAGATTAGATTCCTGAAATATTTGTTTTCTCTTTATGACAGGTGGTCTAATAAATTAAACACTGTATGTTTTCATAGCATTCAATTAGTTTGAATGACGTTGAGCAGAATGAGGAATAGTGTGTATTTTGTCCATAAAATAAAATTATTTTATTTAATCCGATTAATCGATTAACCGAAAGAATAATCGGCCAACTAATCGATTATCAAAATAATCATTAGTTGCAGCCCTAATTACATGATATATTACTTTATTAATAAACTAATGTTAGAGCACTTTTCAGCACAGTGACAGTCTGTTCTCTAAGTGTTTAGTATGAGTACATCTGCGTATGCTTTTGTAGCTATATTATAAAATATGAAACATGTATATCAAAATGAATTGTTAAATATAAGAAATATACAGTATATCTCCATATATGTGTGTATGTACTGCATGAGTAAATATATGTTTAATATATTTGTACACATGCAGTACCATATTTTATCTACATATTATAAAGTATATTACTGAATATAAAATTACATATATTGTGATATATGAGTAAATATGTCACATATTTTTCAATATAAGAAAAGCGGCAATTCCTTATGTACTATTTAATATATCATAATATATTTACACAATATATTATTCTGTATAATTTATAATATACCATTATGTTGTTTAATATAGACTTACATTGTAGGAAGTGGTTCCTGGTCCTGGGAACAATGTTGGTGAATGTGACTGTGGAAATCAACAGACATGAACAGTGTGATTCTCATGATCCTGCATCCATTCCTAACACATTTCTAATATGATGTTCTCCATGATATGAGATGATGATGGACTGGTTTCTGAGAACAGATGAATCTCCAGGACTTTACCTCTGTCTGAGATCTTCTTGAGCTCCTCTTTGCAGAAATCCTCCAGTTTGTCTCTCAGCTGATGAACAGATTCTCTCAGATCATCAAAAGAGACGAGAGAACTGAAGAGATCATCATTCACGTCTGTAGATTCAGGAGGTGCTGAGAGAGACTGGAAACTCTGCAGAAAACAGAAATCAAAACTCATCAGCTCCACACAGGGACGCCGCTTATACAAGTGAAAAAAAAGTTCTGATATGAGACTCATTTGAGCCGAAAGAAAAAAGTCATTCATCTCTTTCAGAAGAAGATGAGAGTCTGACTGATGATTATATAATAACACACTTATAAAATGTTTCTCTGTGAGTCTCCTGTCACAAATCTGCTCAAGTCCACTATGATGCTGTTCTTCTAGATCTGTGTTACCTGCAGGATCTGCTCAAGTCCGCTATGACCCTGTTCTTCTAGATCTGTGTTACCTGCAGGATCTGCTCAAGTCCACTATGATCTGTTCTTCTAGATCTGTGTTACCTGCAGGATCTGCTCAAGTCCGCTATGACCCTGTTCTTCTAGATCTGTGTTACCTGCAGGATCTGCTCAGGTCCACTATGATCTGTTCTTCTAGATCTGTGTTACCTGCAGGAACTGGATGTGATCCTGTGTGTGTGAAAGCTGCTCCAGCTCAGCGTCTCTCCTCCTCAGATCATTGATCTCCTGCTCCAGTCGCTCCAGTCGTCCTTCAGCTCGACTCACTTCTAGCTTTTCCTGATCTCTGATCAGCCGTATCAGCTCAGAGCGGCTTCTCTCAATGGAGCGGATGAGCTCAGTAAAGATCCTCTCACTGTCCTCCACTGCTGTCTGTGCAGAGCGCTGTTAGGACACACAGTGATTCAGGCTTCAGTGAGTCTGAACTGAGACTGAGACAAACTTCTCTTCTTCTCCAGACTCACCTTATGAGACTCCACCGCCTCTCTCAGCTGCTGGAGATCTTTCTCTCTCTGCTGGATTCTCTGCTGGAACGTCTTCTGCGTCTCCTTTAAGTCTCTCTGTTGAGGAAATAATGCTTAAACATTTTACATTACATACAATATAACACAAAATCATTATATTAAGGTTGTGTGAATCCAATATTAGTGGAGTGGATCAGTTAGTTATGAAATGCAAACTCAAAACAATCTTGATATTTATTCATACAAAAGGTTGCTCCAAAATTAAATATTGCACATTTCATATCTCAAACTAACTCCTCAGTTTAATATATGAGTTTTGTTTTCTACCCTTTTGAAACACCAGTATTTGAAATAATCCCATTCGTGACGTCACCATTTTTTTAACATGCTCCTGAACATATGTACATCAAGATGTGCTCTTCACATCTGTCTCAAGTTTATATTTCACAGTTCTGAGTTAATATCACAATAACCTTTATTTTTATTATTATTTTAATTCCGTAACAGAAAAACGGGCTTCAGGCATTGATCATTCGATTAAGGTTTATTAATATCTATGACAATATATTGTTGCTAAAGAACAAATAACAATGTTATCTTATTATCGTTTCTTTCTAAATAATACAACTATAAATTAAGCATAAGTTTCATTTCTCCTCAGTCCTCACCTGTTTCTCTGTCCTCTGTGCTGCAGCTGATACAGTGTCGTGGTTTTTATGTTCATCCACCAAACACAGCAAACATATACATTTCTGATCAGTGCGACAGAAAACCTCAAGGAGCTTCTCATGTTTCTGGCAGATCATCTCCTGCAGTCGTCCAGTGGCTTCAGTCACTTTGTGTGGTTTACGTGAATGAAACTCCTCGTGACGCTCAAAATGATTCTGACAGTAAGAGTTCAGACACAGCAGACAGGACTTGACGGCTTTGTGTTTTCTTCCAGTACAGACGTCACACTGAACATCTCCAGCTTCAGCAGGAACCACACTTTGAAGTTTAGTCTTCTTCAGTTTCTCCACCATTTCAGCTAAGATGGTGTTTCTAGCTAAAGCAGGTCTTGGACTGAAGGTCTGTCTGCACTGAGGGCAGCTGTAGACTCTCTTCTCATCCTCCTGATCCCAGCAGTCTGTAATACAGCTCTTACAGTAACTGTGTCCACACTGGATGGCCACTGGATCCTTCAGGAGATCCAGACACACCGGACACAAGAACTCATCCTGAGAAAATCTGGCTTCTGCCATTTTACTGCACTAATACAGAGACACAACCACACAACAGCTCAACCACACTTCAGTTTCTCTTTCCCTGAACTCACGTGATTCCTGGTTCTGTGTTTGAGTGACGTGTGCAAAACAGGCGTGTCTGTGAGTCAAAACAGGTTCCTCATTCCTGAGTTTAGTTTCGACATGCCTGACTGTTATTAAAGTAAAGGCAAAGACCTTGATTCAGGTGCTTTTATAACACACACAAACACACATTTACTGTTACAACCCGGGCTCAGGGAAACATATGAAGGTAGATCAGTAGCAAAACTCGAGAACTTGTCACATTAATATTTGTATTTGTAAATGGAAATTTACACGCAGAGTCCTGATGCGAAAAGCTGAATCTTTCGATTTGCACACACAGACAATAATCAAAACACCCGTGTTTCGAAGTTGAAGTTGCAGATTAATAGTTACAGATGTGTAAAATGGCATTCACATAAACAAAATGACAGACACAAATGTGTGAGACATATTTACTTTTGCACTTTACTTCAGTTTCGCTGTACAACCTCTCAGATCTGGCAGTACAAGTTCAAATCCTAGCGCTTTGACTTCTGCGATATTCCTGTTGAAAACTGACTTGTGCACTTGTGTATGCAGACGGAGAGAGGGGGGGGTGAAGCCGTTTTATTGGTCGATGCTGACCAATGAACTACGCCTATATATGAGTTATTGTTACAACTCTTGGACAATATTTTCATTAAATATCATTAGTTTTAACGGGATTTTATATTACAGTAAAAGAGTAGCAAAGTCGTTTATTGGTTGGAGTCAGCCAATGAAATGGGACGTTTTTGTACGCGATGACGTCACTACACAGAGCAGATCGCGCCGTTTTGGTGGTCAAGGTAGCAGTCTGTCATCGTGATGGAGGCATCAAGCGATCCCAGGGTAAGTGTTTATTTTTAATAAAGACAGTTTAAAAAATAAAATAATTACTATGTTTTCCTTCACTGATATACTGTATTACTGATGGAGACTACTTTCCACACGAAAATAACGTTTTTCCACAGATAACGTTAGTTGTTTATGAGGTGTAAATGCTCAACACATTCATTATTCAGCGCATTTTCTTTGATAATGTATTACATGAGGACAAGGTGATTAGACACCGTGTTATCACACTAAATGCGGTTTATTTTGAGTCAATTGCCTGTACATCTGGTTTATTACACATCATAATGATTAATCCAGAGTGATGTGATCTTTTTACTACTTTCCACTCCCCATGCCTTTACCTATTGAACATACTACAGCTTAATAATACATACAAAGGCATTGTTATGTTAGATGAATTGTAGGATTTACAATTAATTTATATTTTAATAACATTTTAAACATTGTAGCATTATATACTGTATGCTCAGTTCAGTATATGTGACAGAAATGTACTTTTTCAAGGTATAACATTGTGATATTTGGAGGCATCGATGGCTTCTCCAGGAAGGTAAAGATAAAGACACTGCTTAATTAAACTAGAAGAGTGATGAATTAGTGAATGATAGTTTTTTTATTCATAAACTTGTTCAAACATGTCACTAAAGAGGTATAATATTTGAAAGACTATATTTACATGTTAATATGTAGAATACTTTTAAAAGTTCTCTTCTGGTTTTGTTGTTTATTAATGTAGATAATGTACCTTGGTGTGTCAAATAACAATCTGGCTTCGACAACACTGTGTTTCTTGCATGAGGCGGTTCAGAAGTTTGGATTTCCACTGAGCTCAAATGTGCCACTGGCAATTACTGCTTTTGTATCAAATAAGCAGAATAGAGGCTTAAATATAAATAATTGTATATAAATCTGTAAGATTTGTAAACATTGTATGCTGTCGCATTATTTGTAACATATGTTTTGCCAGGGTTCGGGGGGGTCATGGAGGGGAGAATGTAGATGTGGCCTGCTTTATGTTCTCTGTCCGGGGAACAGGGAGAAGTAGCTTCATTGCTGCTAAAAGTGTTCACAATCAGAGGTACATTTTAATATCACATTATATATTTAACCCTTGTGCACTGATCGTTTAGGGTGTATACTGGGGCTGTTAAGGGTCTCTAGACATCCCAGACAGTAGAGATGTTTTTAGACATTGTAAAATCAGCATTATAATAGAAAAAGCCCTTTTAAAAATTAAGATACAAATTGTGCAATTATGCCACATTTTTGTGTGCACACAAAGGTTAAGTTTTATCAAATTATTATTTGAAAAAATGTATTCATTAAACCTGTGGGTTGCAGCCTTCCTCGTAAAATCTAATTCTAGAAATGACTTCTGTTAAAGTGCTGACCATGTTGAAATATTTTCCACTCCTTTGCTTGAAACAGAATTGAGTGATTGTGGCGGGATGTGTTCACTGCGGTTACCTCCCACTTCTACCATGTTCTGCACCAGCTGGAAGAGGATGGGCATCTGGATCTGTCCAGCAGTCTTCACATCTTCTGCTGTCACTATGCCTTCATCCCACGGGTCCAAGCCCATCTCAATATATTTAGAAATGGATGGGACAACATCCCCTTTCATCAGAGGGCAACCTCTCTCCTAATCAGCTGGGGCAACTGGGGCAGCAGTACCATTCAGAAGAGTGTGATGAGGTAGGTATGTGGTTTATTTGTTTCTAATTCATCTTTTCTCACAGAATCTACAGATTCCACAAATAGACTGGGAAAGCAGCGTCTTATCCCCAGTGACACAAATTCTGGCATCCAGGTTCCTGAAATTGAATGTCCTCTGAGATCTGAGGAACGTAACGAGCTAAAGGCTGCTGTGGACCCAATGCAGCCATCAGGACATTTTGGGGCAGATGTTTATATTGCTACACTGCAGTACATGCATAGTATTGGCTATGTGTAAGACATTGGAAATATCTGTAATTGAGATAACCCCCATAAAAAACCACAAAGAACAAGTTCTGTCTTATTTTATTTTTCTTGAACTGTAGCAGACAAAATAAATGAATTCACTTTAAGCAGTCTTTTGTCTTACTACAACTGTAGCTGTCTCAAAAAAGTGTAAATGTTGAACTAGTAAATGAAAAAAAAGACAATTAACAGTATTATTTTAACACATTAATATAAACGGTTTGGGTCATTTAATATTACACAAAAGCATCATAATATGTAAAACACTGTAACATCTAAACATTCTAAAACATTTACAGAAACATAAAAATGTCTTAATGTCTGAAATTACCGTTTCACTTTAATATTTTACATTGAAAGCAGTTCATGTAATTTTATACAAGGCCAAAACCAGCATCACTAGTGGCAATACAGCTTTCCAGGTGTTTTTTGAATTGGTCATAGGTTGTGTAGACGAAGAATGCAAAAACAGGTGGAGGATGAGGGTTTTCTGCCTGCACCACCTTCACCTGCATGTCCTTCATTGCCAGCTCCCAGCACACCCAGAATTTGACAATATATATGCAAGTTAATGTAAAGATCTGTTAAATATTCATCTGTATATGGATTTGTATCAGCACCAGGCAGCTCCATGGCTAGTTTTGCTATTAGGAAAGTACAAAAACAACATACCAGTCTCCACAAACTGCCTAAGGTACCCTGAAATTCTGCATTGGGTGGTAAATGGGGGTTCATTATCCTCCTCTTCATCTTCCATGGGCCAGATGATGTTAGAGAGACTAATAGTATGCTTTGTGTCAAGATATGATTTATTGCCCCCCTCATAAAAGACCACCCAAAACTGGACACGTGTTTGTACAGCCCCCACCTTTCCGTCTCTCCCCACGTGGGGATCAGGGTAATACCACGTGGGGGTTTTAGACGGCTAACCACGTGGGTTATCTGATACGGGGGAGGTGTTGTGGCATGTTGTTGTGAGTTTAAACAATAAATTGTGAAACTGTAAAATAGGGAGAAAGGGTAGTTTTTATTCAAGTTTTTCATACACATACATGTGAAGGCACCATATATACACGTAAAATGAGCGATATCTATTTTTTCCAGAAAGTATTAAGATACAGATCAAAATCTAGGTTTAGTCTAATCTTACAAATGAGAAAATAAATAAAAATGCGTCAGACGCGTTTGTTAAAACTTAGTGATATTGTAATTCAAAAAGCAGTTAGTTCGACAGAGTTAAAGACAATACAAAATCAAAGTAAATAGACAGAAGTGTGTTACAAGGAAAGCGGGTAAAACGAAGGTAAAAAGCTTCATACATTTACCGAGAATCTAAAAGAAGACAATCTCAGAGACGTTTGTTAAAGCCCCGCCGTCAAAAGATAGTCTATCATAACTTATCTGAACAGTAAAAGTTAAACCAAGGAGAGTAAGTACGGGTCAGGTCCACGCGTGTCCGTGGAGAGGTCCGTACGCATCGACGGTCAAGCTCGAAATGAGCTCCCGAGCACAGCGGGGGTAGACCACGCCTACGTCCCACCCCTAGATCCGCAGGAGGAGGCACCAAAAACGGAGATTTAAAGGAATTCATCTATGGTCTGTTTTTAAAATGTTAGAAGTTATTTTTAATAAGTATTTTAACATGTCTTAATTAATTAACCCATTCAATATAATTCACCTAAAACATGTGGCTGTAAGTCGCTTTGGATAAAAGTGTCTGCTAAATGCATAAATAAATGCAAATCCTTCCTTTAAAAGCTGTTCTTTTAAACAAACAAGTCATAAGAAGTGGAAAAAAGTTTTATTTGTTTAACAACACATTTTCCTTTATTTAGTAGTTGTTTTTTGTCAATCTTACAAAACGTTATAACGTTTAAAATGTACGATCTGATATAAAACCAAATGTTTTGACACGCTTGATATAATGTGTTATATAGCGTGCGTGCGTGTGTGGAGACATTGAAATGCGAAACCGTGTTAAATGGGGGAATAATAAAAAATAATAGTTTTATTTTTTTTTCATACAACAATGTCACAGAAAACTTCAAAACAAGAAAGTCCGAGTATAATTACAATTAAAAATAATAATTAAACCATTTAAAACTAGTTAGTTTGACAATGAAAATAAAAAAATCTAACATTTAAGAAGACAGAAGTTGTGTCACATGAAAAGCTGGGAAACAAGGAAAAATAACAAACGCACATTCAGCCGTTGTCCAAAAAGAAGGTAATCTCAGAGGCGTTTGTTAAAACATATCTACTGTAATGAAATCTAGCTTGTAGTTTATCAATCGGTTCGCTGAACGGAAAATTTAAACAATAGAAAAAAGCCCCAAAGGGTGTCGGTCGACGTGTCCGTTTCAAAACTCTGAATGGCGAGACATACTGTTCCAGACAGATCAAGCCTACATCTCGCCTCTAACACCGGAGGTTAAAGTAAGGAAAAACTTCAAAACAAGTAGGTCCGAGTATAGCATTTATAAAAGAGTACAAAAATAGACGACGTAAACCAAATAAGAGTCAAACCGCGTAATAGAAAACAATAAAGACAAAGAAAACTAGGGTTTGAATGTGGATAAACTAACAAAGGTTAACTTGGTTTATATTAAACAAGTTTTAATATAAAGAAAATGCATCGAATATACACGTAAATGAGCGATGCTTGTATTTTTCAGAAAGTATTAAGATACAGATCAAAATCTAGGTTTAGTCTAATCTTACAAATGAGAAAATAAATAAACTGCGTCAGACACGTTTGTACAAATTTTGTAACACTACAATTTAAAACTACTTTTAACAGAGTTAAAGGAACACGTATCTACCCAACATCTAAAAATAAATAAAAACACCGTTAAGAAGATTCTTGTTCCAAGTCTTTTGAACTAATATTAACATTAAATAATACAGAGTAACCTTACTTACTGTGGTACAAAATAAATATCAAGCCGTTAAAAAGATACGTTTGTCAGAAGTTTGTAATATTACAATTTAAAACTAGTTAGTTTGACAATAAAAAAATATAAAAAAAAATCTAACTTTTAAGACAGAAGTTTTGTCACAAGAAAAGCTGGGAAACAAGGAAAAATAACAAACGCACATTTAGCCGTTGTCCAAAAAGAAGGTAATCTCAGAGTCAAAAGATAGTCTATCATAACTTATCTGAACGGAAAAGTTAAACAAAAGAAAAAGCCCCCAAACGGCGTCCGGAGAAGTCCGCGCGTGTCCGTTTCAAACGCAGAATGGCGAGACATCCGGTTCCAGGCAGACCACGCCTACGCCCCACCCCCTAGATCCGGACGAGGAGGGACCAAAACTGAGATTTAATCCATGACTGTTTTTAAAACATTAAAGTTAATTTTAATAAGCCTTTTACATGTCTTAATTAAGTCATTCACCTAAATCTTTTCACTTTAAAAATAGTTTAGTAGACCTATGGTTTTACTTTTAAACAAACAAGTCCTAACCTCTGGGGAAAGTTTGTTTTATTTGTTTAACAACACATTTTACTTTATTTACTCTTTGCTTTTTGTCAATCTTACGATACGTTATAACAGCTAAAACACAGGAATGCACATACAAATATTTAACAGGAATGAAACCAAATCAATAACTCTCTGATTTTCTTGCCACAAGACGTGTTATCATTTGAAACATGCGTGCAGCATGTAAACTTTTTTTTACATCACACGAGATGCAGATATTTCATCTCAAGCAGTGCAACGAAGTTGAAGACGATCGTGTCAATATCACATTTCACGCAGCACGAGATGCGAGGGAAGTTTTTGTGAATGTTTTTAGTCAGACGATCAAAGCAACTCAATTTATGACACAGTCCTATGAGTTTGGAGGAAGCGCAGAGGTGTAAACGCACACACATACGCACACGAGCGCTGGAACGGTTCACCGTCCGGTCATGGGATGCATGCCCTATTGAACCTCGTTTTATGACAAACATCTGCTGAATTTTAAAATTAGGTTACGTTTTAGAAAATAAAGTACATTTACTAACGGAGTCATGTTTACAGAACTGGTGAATGTGACTTCAAGTTGAAATTTAGGATGAGATGAGTCAGATAAATAATGAGATGATATACAAAACATTTAAACATTTACACACACACACACAAATAAACACAAACATGGACATAAACACCCTCTACACGGTTAAATATTTAGACTTTTATGATGTCTCATACAAAACTTTTTACAAATAAATAACTTTCTTAGAATCACACTGAATATATCTACAAGATGACGAAAAGTATGATTAAACAATGATAGAACTATTGTTTAACAAATATCATTCTAACAAAATGTAAAACCTAAAACCATGAATCTCTAACCTTTACAACAGATTAGACTTTCTTTCTCACTTAATAAACTGCGTTATTAACCGTAAGGGGGTTAAATGCAGCATGCTTTATTGCATTAAAATAAAAACAACAACTGATCTATATAGTACGGAAGTTCTAAGCGGCCATGCATTATTATAATTTTTCCGTCTTGTTTTCTCGTGATCACGACTTAATTTTCTCGTGATCACGACATAACGAAAGTTGTTTTGTCGTTATCACGACTTTTAATTTTCTCTGTGTATTCGGAATGAGAAAATGCTATAGAAGCAGCATCATCGCAGCATCATGGATGATCGTATTCGCTTTTACTTTTGATCAGGGACTCACTCAAACTGAAATAGCTCTGTGTCTGTCAGTGATTGACGACTTACACATAAGTGTTCGACACTTGAGAAGGAGGCTGTCGGGTCTGCAACTTTATATAAGACAATATAGCGACCCTGAACGTGTAGTCACGTGTAGTCACGTGTAGTCAAATTCAATTTCCTCCGGGACGCCCCTCTCTCTCAATGCAGAGATAAAGTCCTTATTTGCTGCAGGAAATTAGTAACTTTATGATGGAGATATCAGCCGCTAGCGCGTACACCATAATATTCGCCAGAAACATTCACAAGGTGCGGGATTTTCTCGCGATAGCTACAATTACGTCGTGAGAAAACGGTTTTTACATTGAGATCCACAACTTTCGTTATGTCGAGATCACGAGAAAATTAATTCTTGATCACGAGAAAACAAGACAGAAAAATTATAATAATGCATGGCCTCTTAGAACTTCCGTACTATAGGTTTATTCGACTGAGCTTTGATAAAATAACTGATGTAAGAAACATGCAAATATTCGACAAGGTTTATCAAACGGGTGTGTCTGGTGATTTGCGTTGTTGTACATATCTCGCCGATACAGATATGTTAAGATGTTTAACATCTGTAAAAAATAGTCTAAAAAGTAATCTTTTTAGCTTTCACATAGGAACTATGTCCACACTCAACGGTTTTGTGTAACAGAGTCCAGAGACAAATGAAAATAAAATGTGTGAAAGACTGATGACAGGAAGAGCTACAGACTAAAAGCTTCAGATTTATTAAAACAATCGAGCGTGTGCATTTTTCTCTTGAATACGTATGCATACCGTAACCAGTGAGTACACGAATCTGTATAATACATAACCGCATAATTCAGTGATTCTATCAAATGAATCATTCGTTTCAAATACATTTGATTTAAAGTCAGATTTGATTTCTCGTCAAAACACAATACAACTTTTTAAAAACGTTAAAACTTTCTTACGACTTTTTAATTATGTGGAACAAAATGAATATAGGGTTATATTTTTAGTTTGAGATGTTTGTAAGTTAATCACATATTTAACCAAAAACATTTTTCATCCAAACTCTCTTTTGTACGCACACGACGCACAACTGCCAACAACATCCTTAACTTGGTTTTATCATTCAGCTGTAGCTGAAACTCTATAACGCATTCAATTTATGCATCAATGCAGCTATAGATGCTGGAAGAGCTCATTGAGCTGTTTAACTGTAGAAAATGTAAACAATGACGCGTAAAACTTGATCAACAGACCGAGTGTAAGCTCCTAAAACAAGCCTGGAACCATTTCGAACCATTCTAACACTAAGTGCGACCGCGGTAGAAAATGTGTTATAGCACAGCAGTAAAACACTGGACGTGCGAACGACCAAATAACTACAAGTCCTACTTAAAATCTACGATGAAACTAGAAAATATACGTGTGACCTAACTAAAAATAAGTAAAAGTTAAAATACTGGACGCGTTCGGTTAGATGAAGACACGCAGAGTTGGCTAACACAACGAAACATGTCGTGAGGTAAACGTGTAACACGACAAGCGTTCTCCAGGACTGACTGACTGACTTTTTTTCTTAAGATTTGATTTCAAGAACACACACACACACACACACACACACAACCTAATCGTTATGCTATTTCACAAAATGACGCAACAACGGGATGGTCAATTTCGACATATACCCGTCAAGTCTGTTTACCATAAGCATGTTCTTCTTATACATTTTTAACAATTATTTTAACAAATATTCTCGTTTTCACAAAGATACAAACGCTGTCGTACAAATGTTGCAGGCCTTTCAGGTCAGCGAACTACAATACCCAGCGTATACCTCAGACTACAAACATGGTTGCCACGGACCCATATCCAAAACGGTCTATACGCGACAGATCTCTAAATCGTCAGACTTATGGTTATACGTACGTTCGGATGCCCTATATAGAAAGACTCGTATTACCAACGCTTTTTACGAAGTATACGCTTCTTTCGCCTGGCGATGTTACAAACCCCCATTTTTGCGAGATCTACACGTCTGAAGTATAAGTCTTTAGAAAGAATTAACAGGTCTTATAAAATCGTTGATTTGACTTAACAACTTTAAAACATAATCCATAAAACAAAAACCATAAAACGAACGATAAATCAGACGCTCTTAAAATCGATAGTGCACAAAACGTGTGTAAAAGGACGGATGATCGCAGGAAATCACAGGAAAACAAACTTATTGCGGGATACTGTGTGCACATAATCCCACTAAAGACTGATTGTAATATACGACTGATATATGTATGTTTACAGGCCCGCGCACCGGAAATCACCCTACACTGTTCCCCAGCCAGCTGCTTAAATGTCTCTCTTTTTGCACATGTACACTATTTGAGTCATCTACACAGTTTTTTTTGTATTTTTAGTTTATTTATAGGTAACCATTTTTATATATATAGCATCTGTATAGTCAAAGCTGACAGTAGGTTTATACTGTTTTACTTTGTGTTGTATATCTGTATCCATGTAGCACCGTGGTCCAGTGTTTCACACCTAATTGTATTTGTTAGGCCTTACGTTTATGGCGTTATAGGCTTTTAAAAACTAGGTCTCCTAGATTTTGGCGTCTCGTTAACGGGCCTCTTTGTTCTTATAAGTCAATAATTATGTAAATTGTTTGATTTAATAAAATATTGCTTCAAATCTCGTCTTCATTCGAGACATTTACGTTACATTATTATATTGTAGGGATATGAGATACAAGATCGTTTTTATTAAATGTTAATTATTATACAATTTTATGTTTAATATCTTAATTAATGTAATTAGGAAATAGTGGTTGCATTAACATTATCATGGTTTGTTTTGCTTCCTGTTTTTAAAATTATTCACATTTGACTGATTTTCACATAAACATAAAGTCAAATTTAATGGTCTACTGCTGAACTTTTGCATAAAGTTCAACTGCTTATAAAAGAAAGAAAAACACTGGTTATAATTTATTTTAAGGTGTTCTTGATACAGTTTCATTATACATTTAAGTACTGTGTAATATTAATTAACTACATGTACTTACTACATGGTTAGGGTTAGAATTAGGGTTACTTGCATGCAATTATGCATCATTTATTTTTTATTATAATTGCAAGTACGTGTAACAAGGACACCTTAAAATGAAGTGTTACCAAAAACACTTACCGCATGCAGAAGAAGATTGTGTAACAGCCAAGTGCGGTTGGTTGTAGTCAACACTGGAAGTCCCAAGACATTGCCCGTTGGTTAATGCTGCCTTTTGATCCTCGTTTTAGACGGCTAACCACGTGGGTTATCTGATACGGGGAGGTGTTGTGGCATGTTGTTGTGAGTTTAAACAATAAATTGTGAAACTGTGTAAAATAGGGAAAAAGGGTAGTTTTTATTCAAGTTTTTCATACAAATACATGTGAAGGCACCATATATACATGTAAAATGAGCGATATCTATTTTTTCCAGAAAGTATTAAGATACAGATCAAAATCTAGGTTTAGTCTTATCTTACAAATGAGAAAATAAATAAAAATGCGTCAGACGCGTTTGTTAAAACTTAGTGATATTGTAATTCAAAAAGCAGTTAGTTCGACAGAGTTAAAGACAATACAAAATCAAAGTAAATAGACAGAAGTGTGTTACAAGGAAAGCGGGTAAAACGAAGGTAAAAAGCTTCATACATTTACCGAGAATCTAAAAGAAGACAATCTCAGAGACGTTTGTTAAAGCCCCGCCGTCAAAAGATAGTCTATCATAACTTATCTGAACAGTAAAAGTTAAACCAAGGAGAGTAAGTACGGGTCAGGTCCACGCGTGTCCGTGGAGAGGTCCGTACGCATCGACGGTCAAGCTCGAAATGAGCTCCCGAGCACAGCGGGGGTAGACCACGCCTACGTCCCACCCCTAGATCCGCAGGAGGAGGCACCAAAAACGGAGATTTAAAGGAATTCATCTATGGTCTGTTTTTAAAATGTTAGAAGTTATTTTTAATAAGTATTTTAACATGTCTTAATTAATTAACCCATTCAATATAATTCACCTAAAACATGTGGCTGTAAGTCGCTTTGGATAAAAGTGTCTGCTAAATGCATAAATAAATGCAAATCCTTCCTTTAAAAGCTGTTCTTTTAAACAAACAAGTCATAAGAAGTGGAAAAAAGTTTTATTTGTTTAACAACACATTTTCCTTTATTTACTCTTTGCTTTTTGTCAATCTTACGATACGTTATAACAGCTAAAACACAGGAATGCACATACAAATATTTAACAGGAATGAAACCAAATCAATAACTCTCTGATTTCTTGCCGTAAGACGTGTTATCATTTGAAACATGATTTTTTTAGTCAGACGATCAAAGCAACTCAATTTATGACACAGGCCTATGAGTTTTGGAGGAAGCGCAGAGGTGTAAACGCACACACATACGCACACGAGCGCTGGAACGGTTCACCGTCCGGTCATGGGATGCATGCCCTATTGAACCTCGTTTTATGACAAACATCTGCTGAATTTTAAAATTAGGTTACGTTTTAGAAAATAAAGTACATTTAATAACGGAGTCATGTTTACAGAACTGGTGAATGTGACTTCAAGTTGAAATTTAGGATGAGATGAGTCAGATAAATAATGAGATGATATACAAAACATTTAAACATTTACACACACACACACACACACACACACACACACACACACACACACACACACACACACACACACACACACACACACAAATAAACACAAACATGGACATAAACACCCTCTACACGGTTAAATATTTAGACTTTTATGATGTCTCATTAGAAACATTCACAAGGTGCGGGATTTTCTCGCGATATCTACAATTAAATAATCGTGATCACGACATAACGAAAGTTGTTTTGTCGTTATCACGACTTTTAATTTTCTCTGTGTATTCGGCATGAGAAAATGCTATAGAAGCAGCAGCATCGCAGCATCATGGATGATCGTATTCGCTTTTACTTTTGATCAGGGACTCACTCAAACTGAAATAGCTCTGTGTCTGTCAGTGATTGACGACTTACACATAAGTGTTCGACACTTGAGAAGGAGGCTGTCGGGTCTGCAACTTTATATAAGACAATATAGCGACCCTGAACGTGTAGTCACGTGTAGTCAAATTCAATTTCCTCCGGGACGCCCCTCTCTCTCAATGCAGAGATAAAGTCCATATTTGCTGCAGGAAATTAGTAACTTTATGATGGAGATATCAGCCGCTAGCGCTACACCATAATATTCGCCAGAAACATTCACAAGGTGCGGATTTTCGCGATAGCGCTACAATTACGTCGTGAGAAAACGTTTTTTACGTTGAGATCCACAACTTTCGTTATGTCGAGATCACGAGAAAAATTAAGTCGTGATAACGACAAAACAACTTTTGTTATGTCGAGATCACGAGAAAATTAAGTCGTGATCACGAGAAAACAAGACAGAAAAATTATAATAATGCATGGCCTCTTAGAACTTCCGTACTATAGGTTTATTCGACTGAGCTTTGATAAAATAACTGATGTAAGAAACATGCAAATATTCGACAAGGTTTATCAAACGGGTGTGTCTGGTGATTTGCGTTGTTGTACATATCTCGCCGATACAGATATGTTAAGATGTTTAACATCTGTAAAAAATTGTCTAAAAAGTAATCTTTTTAGCTTTCACATATGAACAATGAAAATAAAATGTGTGAAAGACTGATGACAGGAAGAGCGACAGACTAAAAGCTTCAGATTTATTAAAACAATCGAGCGTGTGCATTTTTTTCTTGAATACGTATGCATACAGTAACCAGCGAGTACACGAATCTGTATAATACATAACCGCATAATTCACTGATTCTATCAAATGAATCATTCGTTTCAAATACATTTGATTTAAAGTCAGATTTGATTTCTCATCAAAACACAATACAACTTTTTAGAAACGTTAAAACTTTCTTACGACTTTTTAATTATGTCGAACAAAATGAATATAGGGTTGTTTTTTGTTCGGATGTTTGCACGTTAATCACATCTTTAACCTAAGACATTTTTCATCCAAACTCTCTTTTGTACGCACACGACGCACAACTGCCAACAACATCCTTAACTTGGTTTTATCATTCAGCTGTAGCTGAAACTCTATAACGAGTTCAATTTATGCATCAATGCAGCTATAGATGCTGGAAGAGCTCATTGAGCTGTTTAACTGTAGACAATGTATATTTGGCACGACATCTCGTCCCGCTGTATGTCCACAGATGTAGCGGGATGACAATAAAGATAGGGTGTATGTCAGTGTATATCAAGATAGTGACATACACTTGACTTGGCGACACATTAACGTGATATTTCGGGTCGTGTCTTACACAATTGCGTGTTACTTAACGTTTTTATTCAGTTTTAACATAAAAGATAATAGTCTGTTACCGATTTAGAGGTGTTTATAATGAAATCACACAAAGAACCACTGAAGAACGTACTGTTTGCTAACACGGAATTAATTAAAATAATACTCTGTGCTCATTTAACCGGTGTATTTACAGTATGTTGAACGTAATACAGTTAAACAGGACCATTCAAACATTAAAAACCTATTAAACAGCCGTTTCAATACAAACATAATTTATCAAATACTATTAAACTATTGAATTTTGCACACCTTAAACACTTTATTCAATCAAAAACCTGTCCCAAAAGACAGACGGACAAATCTTCAACGATAGCTGAGACGGACGGAGTTTATGCAAAAGACAAAATAATTATTCTTCGTCACAATAACATACCCGTTCCGATAAATTTGATAACCTTACTGTAGATTTTCTCAATATTCTTTAACCTAGTTATTGTTTTCCTCTTATTCATAAACCCGCAAGAGTTAAATAAAATTCAACAGCTTACAAATTCTCTAAGTGAATACATTAAATTTGATGTTTTATATTCAGATTTGTCTGATAATTTTCCGATATATCGTTATTCTATAATTAGGATTAACAGGATTGAACTCTCAAAAGAAATACGGCAAAATAACTGTTTTTATCGATCAATTAAATGACGGCTCCTCTACATGACACCGGTTAAGACTAAACAAATGAGATGTCACAGCAGAGCTGCGTTCTAGTTTATATTTTTAAACTACTTACATGTTTATATTTTTTACTTAGTTGCATCTTTAACGGCGCTACCGTTCTACGCCT
The DNA here is from genome assembly GCA_027564155.1 of Gymnocypris eckloni scoliostomus. Lineage (NCBI taxonomy): Eukaryota > Metazoa > Chordata > Actinopteri > Cypriniformes > Cyprinidae > Gymnocypris > Gymnocypris eckloni. The sequence goes on from CM050422.1 coordinate 33,463,299, forward strand.
CGTCACACCGTCGTGAGATACTATAAACAATCAAAAATTACGTTAACTCACGCTTTGAGAGCAGAACGGTTTTACATGTTTCCGTGACTTTGTTAGCTCTTTCTGTTTGAACTTGTGTACCGCAGTTTTCGCCATCTTTATCTTATTTTCACTCCTAATTGTATTTGTTAGGCCTTGGCGTTATAGGCTTTTAAAAACTAGGTCTCCTAGATTTTGGCGTCTCGTTAACGGGCCTCTTTGTTCTTATAAGTCAATAATTATGTAAATTGTTTGATTTAATAAAATATTGCTTCAAATCTCGTCTTCATTCGAGACATTTACGTTACATTATTATATTGTAGGGATATGAGATACAAGATCGTTTTTATTAAATGTTAATTATTATACAAATTTTTGTTTAATATCTTAATTAATGTAATTAGGAAATAGTGGTTGCATTAACATTATCATGGTTTGTTTTGCTTCCTGTTTTTAAAATTATTCACATTTGACTGATTTTCACATAAACATAAAGTCAAATTTAATGGTCTACTGCTGAACTTTTGCATAAAGTTCAACTGCTTATAAAAGAAAGAAAAACACTGGTTATAATTTATTTTAAGGTGTTCTTGATACAGTTTCATTATACATTTAAGTACTGTGTAATATTAATTAACTACATGTACTTACTACATGGTTAGGGTTAGAATTAGGGTTACTTGCATGCAATTATGCATCATTTATTGTTATTATAATTGCAAGTACGTGTAACAAGGACACCTTAAAATGAAGTGTTACCAAAAACACTCACCGCATGCAGAAGAAGATTGTGTAACAGCCAAGTGCGGTTGGTTGTAGTCAACACTGGAAGTCCCAAGACATTGCCCGTTGGTTAATGCTGCCTTTTGATCCTCAATAAAATCATTATTTGAATCACCTACAAGCTTTAGTGAAAGAATACATTTAAATATACAAACACATTTACCTCTATAAATATGGCACCTACCAACCTACCATCTGTATGGTCTCCCTAATGTCGATGTCAGCCACATCTTCAATTGTGATGGTTGCTGTCTGTGGAGCCACCTAATAACACATGCACAATGGCTGGGCTCACACCTGCTAATGAAGGCCCACCATGGAGGAAAGAATGACCAAGAATCCTGCCTGCCATCACAAACAAGTCACTCTGCAAAAGCACTTGGGAAGTAGATGGAATAAGGTGGTCTGCTTGCCCTTCAAATAATGCAGTTCTGTTTCCATTTCCTGTTTGTAAAGCAGGAAACCCAAAGCTAAAGGAGAAAAGTGGACAATGTCTGTTACTAAACTGATCACACAATGCTTACAAAATGGTAATTTACATCTTTTTTATAGACAGTTATTTTATTCTAAACATGTATGACTGTGTTTCTGATACAGATCGCAAAAAAAGCTATTTGCCAGAATCGTATGGGCTGTTTTCCATACAATGGCTCCAGAAAGATTTGGTGGCTTTAAAATGATAACATAGATTTTTGTCCAAAACTATCATATAAACAAGAAGAAAGACAGCCATATGGGGTTTAAACAACAGGAGGGTTAGTCAAATATGGCAACTTTCTCTTTAAGGTTGTGGTTAAAATAACCTCCTCGATGATATTCGTTGAAAGAACTAATCAACACTAAAGAGGAATCCATTCTGCAGCTTGTGCAGCACCGTGCTGAAAAATGGCGCTGAACACGGTAAACAATGGACTATGGTGGCTGGTTCCGTACAATAGAGTCGCCAATAACTAGAGCACTTTCATCAGGTTTCTCAGTGTGTGCGTCACTGAGTGTGGAGAACCTGTTTAATGTTTTCATCGGAACGGATTAGCGGTGTTTTGACCCGTGACTAGGCCCTGCGGCACGGGCTCATCCAGAACCGAACAATGTACAGGACTCCCTGAGCTAGTCACATCCAAAGCCGTATCTACAGCCCTCACATTCTTACTATCCTCAACTAAAGTTTGGATTCGTGTCTCTAGTTCTAGAATCTTCTCTGTCAGTCTAACTCTTTCTCTGCATTTATCACGTGAATCCCTCGCTGCTGACAGAGAGAGATAAACTATACATGTGGCAAACAGTAGCAGGAGAAGAAGCCATTACTCACCGTGATTGATGAATGATAGCGACTTAACTTACCACTTACCACTGTTTACCCCTGTTGTTTGATGAACTCGTGAAAAACAGAGCGAGAGCGATAAAAAAGAAGAAAACAGTAATAGATGGGAGTAGAAACACGACTGACAAGCTAACCGGCTAGCAAATGCTAATGCGCTGCACTCGCGGTTTTAGATTAAAAGCGAACAATCAAATGAGTCAGATTAGCTTGATTAGCTCGCTGCTGACAGAAGATCTATGAAAGTCCTTCTTATTTCAGTTTGAGTCATTTATAACGAGCATCTGAAAACACATCTTCACATTTATAATGAAGCGTTTCTGATCAAATACAACTCTGAGGTTTTACAAGCAAAGACCGCTATAAATATTAGTACTGTGACTTTACCGTTGTGCTCTAAAATTATTATTATTATAAAAAAGGATTGTTATATTTCTTTACTGACTAGTTATAATTTCAATAATAATTAATACAATGAATTATTTAGTTATTATTATTACAACTAAAGTACAGTACAATAGGATTATTGCAAACAAAATTCCTTTAATGATTTATTATAATTTAAATAATTACAATATAATATTCATATTTTGGTTTTTACTATTATTGAATATTACATTTTTATTTTACAGTACGATTGCAATTATAATATTTATTTAGGAATGTATTATACTTTAAATAATAAAATTCATATTTTGCTCATTATTATTATTACTTTTATTATTCTTGAATACCCACTTTTTATTTTGCAGTACAGTAGGATTATAACATTTTTGAATAATATTTCTGTTATTATTCTTATTATTTCACAATTCAATAAGATAATTGCAACAGTAGCGTTTTTCTGGATTTGTTTATTTGTTATAATAAAAGAAAATACATTCATATTTTGGTTATTTCTTTATTTTAGAGTAATATGTATTTGATAATTCGTCACATGTAGTGTTTTTAAGTGCTAACGAGGGAATCTCCTCAACCTCCACCAATGAGTACAATATCAAAGAACAATAGGATTGTATTGTGTAGGATTTCAACAAATGTATTTATTCATTTCTTATGATTGAAATATATTATTATTATTACTTCTTTTATAGTACAGTAGGATTACTGCTATTATAACAAATATTACATATTTGAAACAATTCAATTCAAGATTAAACAAACAAATCTTTATTAATTTGATATACTTTAAACAATCAAATAACATTAATATTATTATTACTACTAAATACTGAGTTTTATTTTACAATACAAAAGGATTATTGCAATTATAACATTTCCTTTTTTGATATACTTAAAATAAGTAACATAAAATGAAATTCATATTTGGGTTATTATTATTATTTTATAAATTCAGAATTTATTTTACAGTTCAATATTATTACTGCAATAGTACCTTATGGTTCCCTATCAGTCAGTCACGTTCGACGTAACGTCAGAGTGACTGACTAATGGGATCTCGCCGGAGAGCCCAATCACCTTCGAGTGTTAACAAAACAAGCCAATGACAGTTGGCGGCGTGTTTCGTCACGCGACTCGCTGCGTGCGGTATAAAAGGAGAGCGTGCAAACGCACATCAGCTTTTCGCTCGGAGCCGAGCCATTGCAGTCTCCAGAGTGTCTGTAAAGACAAGCAGCGGCAGCGGGCGTCAGCGGAGGTCGCTATCCAGTGCTGATTCCTCTTCAGAGAGACGGTCACGCTGTTACCTCCCTCGGCGCTTCAGCGCTCCTGAAAGGGAGACTTTCATAAAAGAGCAAATCTAAAAGAGCTCCACGAGCGACGGGCGCCTCTTTAAAGATGGCTTCCGCTCGTGCGTTTCTGGATGTGGTCGCTTTCCTGACTTCATCTGATGGTCACGATCGCTGCCCGCATGCTTGGGCTTTAAGCACGCTGAGGCAGCGCTCGTGGATGTCATGTTCTCACTGCGGGAACATGACCATGGCGATGTTATGCTCCAGATACCTCCTCGCCAGACGGGGTATCCCCTTGCTCTGCCCGTTCTAGTTCCTCCGGCCGGAGGACTTCGCGGCTCAGGGCCAGGGTGACCTGAGGATTACAGTGAGAGCTTCCCCGCCGAGTACGCCCGCTGGCCTCTCACTCCTCCAGCACATCGCTCCGCCTGGGGTTCCCGGATGAGTATGCGGGTCCTCGGACAGGGCGGGCCCAGCATCTCATTCGGTGCCCCAGCAGATGACAGGTTGTCGATCACCGCATCGGGGATGAGCTAGGTTCTGGAGAGGACGATTTGGCTGCGCTGCCTCCGTCAGGAAGAGTAGCGTTGCGAGTCAGATCCAGAACTGACCGCTATGCTTTCCCGGGCTGCTGAGAGCATCGGGCTGCACTATAGGCGTCCGCCTTCTCCCGGCGCTCAAGGTTGGATGATTGGTTCCTGGGGGCGCAGGCGAACGTCCGGCAACCGCCTCGGTTCCTTTCTTCCGGAAGTGCATGAGGAGGTGACTAGGTCATGGAAGGCACCTTTTTCTGCCCGAAACAGGCCTAGTGCCTCCTCCGTCCTCACCACCCTCGACGCGGAGCGGCCCAAGGGTATGTGGAGGTCCCCAGTCGAGCGCCATTGCTATGCAGCTCTGCCCGCAAGGCGCTGCCGCCTGGAGGTAATCCACGCCTTCCGTCCCAGGGCCTGTAAGTTCTCGTCCGCTTTAACGGCCAAGGCTTACGGCGCTGCTGGACAGGCCGCTTCCGCCCTGCACGCCATGGCCCTCCTGCAGGTCCACCAGGCCAAGGCACTAAAACAGTGAGGGTGATGCTGACCCAGGTGTGATGCAGGAACTGCGCACAGCGGACGGACCTCGCTCTAAGGGCGGCGAAAGTCACGGCGGGCCCTGGGTCAGGCGATGTCCACATTAGTGGTCCAGGAGCGCCACCTGTGGCTGACCTTGGCGGATATGAGGGAGTCCGACAAGCACCGCTTCCTGGACTCCCGATCTCCCAGGCCGGCCTATTCGGCGCGGTGGAGGATTTTGCCCAACAGTTCTCCGCGCACAGAAGCAGACGGAGGCGTTCGACATATCCTGCCCGGCGGTCCGCTGCTGTCTCCACCCCACCGCCGGCTGCAGCCCCTCCGTCTGCTCGTCGCCGAGGCCCTCCTGCTGCCTCCACCTCCGCTCCAGCTCGGCCACAACAGCAGCCTGCACTACGGCCGCAGCGTGGAGCTGGCCGCAGGAGACCGGGCGCAGCCCGCCTCCGCCTGCCAAGCCCGTGAAGCGCCAGAGCAGGCGGCGTCCCTGAGACGGGCGACCCGGAGCCTTTGGATCCTGCTCTTCAGGAGATGGTGACTGCACCACTCCTTCCCCGGAGGAGGGCCGGGTGGAGAATCTTTGTTTCCTTTTGTTCTGTTCCGCCACTGACCCCGGGTCAGTGGTACCCAAACTTCAATAAAGAGCAGTTTCCTTTTCCTCCGGGTCCCAAGAGGGCGAGGATGGCAGTGTACTGAGACCTCGCCTCCACACCCCGCCCCTCTCTTCGCCAGTGGGCAGCAGGGTCCGGTCCGAGACGCAACGCCTCTCCGCATCCCCTGCCCAACTATGGAGCCAGGTCAGTGTCACACCACACACTCAGACCCCACTTCGAGACGCACTGCCTTCGAGTCGGGCCCCTGTGCTCCATTTCGCTGCCCCACCGTGGCACGTCAGTGACTCCTGGTCCCGCTTGCACGGTCCCTGGGGCCTGGCTAGAGCTCCCCAGGCCGCCTCGCTGGCTCCTGAGGACTATCAGACTCGGCCACGCGATTCAGTTCGCCAGCGCCCCCAAGTTCAGGGGCATTCGGTTCACCTCAGTGTTGAGCAAGGATGCCCCTGTCTTGCGTGCAGAAGTCGCGGTCCTACTGGCGAAGGACGCGATAGAGCCGGTCCCTCCAGCCGAGATGAAGTCGGGGTTCTACAGCCCCTACTTCATCGCCAAGAAAGCGGTGGGTTACGACCAATCCTGGACCTGCGCGTTCTGAATCGGGCCCTTCACAAGCTCCCGTTCAGGATGTTGGCGCGAGGACGCATCTTTCAATGCGTCCGTCCCTCGATTGGTTTGCAGCAATCGACCTGAAGGACGCCTACTTCCATGTCTCGATCCTCCCTCGACACAGACCGTTTCTCCGCTTATGCGTTCGAGGCGAGCATACCAGTACAAGGCCCTTCCTTCGGGCTATCCCTGTCGCCTCGTGTCTTCACCAAGGTCGAGAAGCCGCCTTGTACCGTTAAGGGAAGCAGGCATTCGTATCCTCAACTACCTCGACGACTGGCTCATTCTGGCCCAGTCTCGAGCACTGTTGTGCGAACACAGGGATATGGTGCTCAGTCACCTCAGCCGGTTGGGACTTCAGGTCAACCGAGAAAAGAGCAAACTCTCCCCTGCGCAGAGGATCTCTTTTCTCGGCATGGAGTTGGACTCGGTCAACCTCACAGCACGTCTCTCGGAGGAGCGTGCTCAGTCAATGCTGAGATGCCTGGAGTCTCTTCAGCGCAAGAAGGCGGTTCCACTGAAACATTTTCAGAGGCTCCTGGTGGCATATGGCATCCTCAGCCGCCATCACGCCGCTCGGATTGCTTCATATGAGACCGCTTCAGCGTTGGCTTCACGACCGAGTCCCGAGATGGGCATGGCGCCACGGCACGCCGGGTCTCACTCACCCGCCCCTGCCGTCGCACCTTCAGCCCGTGGTCGGACCTTGCTTTTCTTCGGGCAGGAGTTCCCCTAGAGCAAGTATCCAGGCATGTTGTTGTTTCAACAGACGCCTGCCACGGGCTGGGGCCATGTGCAACGGGCACGCAGCCGCAGGGCTCTGGACAGGGCCCCAGCTGCAGTGGCATATCAATTGCCTCGAGTTGCTGGCAGTATGGCTTGCTCTGCGCCGCTTCAGAACGCTGCTACACGAGAAGCACATACTGGTCCGCCGACAACACTGCGACCGTGCATACATCAACCACCAAGGCGGTCACGCTCCGTCGCATGTCGCAACTCGCCCGCCATCTCCTCCTTTGGAGTCAGAAGCATCTGAGGTCGCCGTTCATGTCCCAGGCGAGCTCAATCGTGCAGCCGACGAGCTCTCACGCCAGCACGCCCTTCCGGGAGAATGGCGACTCCACCCCGAGGTACTCCAGCTGATTTGGGCGCGGGGACGCTCAGGTAGACCTGTTTGCCTCCCGGACCGTCTCACTGCCAGTTGTTTTTCTCCCTGTCGAGGGGACCCTCGGTACAGATGCACTGGCATGCAGCTGGCCTCGGGCTTACGCAAGCATGCTTCCCCAGTGAGCCTTCTCGCACAGACCCTGTGCAAGGTCAGGAGGACGAGGAGCAAGTCCTCTTGGTTGCGCCTTACTGGCCCAATCGGACGTGGTTCCCAGAACTGATGCTCCTCGCGACAGCCCTCCTTGGCAAATTCCTCTGAGGAGGGATCTACTTTCTCAGAGGGGCACCCTCTGGCACCAGCGCCCAGACTTGTGGAATCTCCGTATGGTCCTTGGACGGGACGCGGAGGTTCTAAGTGGGCTACCTCCAGCGGTAGTAAACACTATCACTTCTGCCAGGGCCCTGTCTACGAGACAGGCCTACAGGCTGAAGTGGAACCTGTTCTCGATTGGTGTTCTCCCGCGGAGGACCCCGTAGATGCCCGATCGCAGTCGTGCTTTCTTTCCTGCAGGATGGGTTGGAGCGAAGGCTGTCTCCTCCACCCTCAAAGTGTATGTTGCCGCTATTGCCGCACATCACGATGCAGTAGACGGTAAGTCTCTGGGAAACACGACCTGGTCATCAGGTTCCTCAGAGGGCAAGTTAAATCCTCCACGCCCTCACCTGGTACCCTCTTGGGATCTCCCTCGGTCCTGGCGGCCTTGAGGGGCCCCTTGAGCCTCTGCAGTCAGTAGAGCTTAAGTTTCTGTCTTTGAAGACAGTGCTCCTCTGCATTGGCCACAGTCAAGAGGGTAGGGGACCTGCAAGCATTTTCGGTCGACGATTCGTGCCTAGAATTCGGGCCGGCTGACTCTCACGTTGTCCTGAGACCCCGGCCTGGATATGTGCTCAAAGTTCCCACCATGCCCTTCAGGGACCAGGTGGTGAACTTGCAAGCGCTGCCCGGGAGGAGGCAGACCCAGCCATTGCTCTGCTCTGTCCCGTTCGTGCCTTGCGCATCTATGTGGACCGCACGCAGAGCTTCAGGACCTCAGACCAGCTCTTTGTCTGTTTCGAGGACAGCAGAAGGGAAGAGCTGTCTCCAAACAAAGACTCGCCCACTGGATAGTGGAGGCTATAGTCTTGGCCTATCAGGCCCTTACCGTGCCCCCTTGGTGTGAGCACACTCACGAGGCGTTGCTTCCTCTTGGGCTCTGCACGAGGCGCCTCAATAGCAGACATTTGTAAAGCTGCCGGCTGGGCGACACCTATACGTTTGAGGTTTTACAATCTCCGTATAGAGCCAGTGTCCTCCGTACTTGTCTCGGATGGCCAGTAACACTGGGAACCCGCCGGTGTCAATCACGCTTGCTGCGCCATTCCCCTCTACGGACCGGATACGTGCGCTTTGATGCTTCTCAGTTCAGTTCCCCACGGCGAACCCTGTTGAAGTTCCTCCCGCACCCTCGGCAGTCAGGTGTGGCGGAGCACCGGACGCCAGGTCCAGTACTCGTACGTTGCCCAAGGTCAACCCCCGTGCTGGGCTAGGTGCCCATGTGTAGTGATTCCCCTTCGGTGATCCCACATGTATTCTTCCTGCACGGCTTCCCCTGAGCCCGTGTCTTCCTGGCAGAACCCTCTGCCTTCTCTGCTGTGTAGCTATCTCACCCCAGGCGGGCTGGGTCTACCTCAGAGACTCCCGTATGTGGTACTGCCCTTGGCCAGTCCATACGTGTAATCTCCACATGATACCTCCTTATGCGGGATGTGGCTCCGTAGCGTTTCCCCCTACTTGGGGTACGCTTTCCCAGTGTTATTCTACCCACTGGCCGGAACAGCAGTGCGGTTATCTCTGCTAAACCCTGTCCTATCTTCCATCCCAGCTGGTGTGGGGACTTGCCGGCTTCTGCAGAGCACTGGAGGGTCAGCAATAGTGGCGTTTTCAGGATCCCATTAGTCAGTCACTCTGGCGTTACGTCGAACGTGACTGACTGATAGAACGTCCCAGGTTACTGCGTAACCCGTTCCTGAAGGAGGGAACGGAGGCGAACGTCCGTCCGCCATAGTTGCTGTACCACCGCTGTACGGCCGGGCACACAGTCTCGGCTCCTCAGCGAAAACTGATGTGCGTTTGCACGCTCCTTTATACCCGCACATGGGCGGAGTGCGCGTGATTTAAACACGCACGCCAACTGTCATTGGCTTGTTTTGTTAACACTGAAGGTGATTGGGCTCTCGGCGAGATCCCATTAGTCAGTCACTCTGTTACGCCTGCTCCTCCTTCAGGGAACGGGGTTACGCAAGTAACCTAGACGATTTGTGTAATTATTATAATTAACAATAACTAACTAAAATAATGAGTTTATTCTTAATTTTAAATACCCATTTTTATTTTACAGTATATTAGGATTATTGCAGCTGTAACATTTCCTTTTTTATATAAAAATAATAAAATAGATCAAATATAGGGGAAAGAATCAATAAAATGCATATTATGACTATTGTTACTATTAAATACTCACATTTCATTGTACATTACAAATATATCAAGAGTAATTAATAATAGTAAATAGTAATTAATAATAGTAAAATGTTTTCAATTGTTATTTAAATAATAATATAACAATACAAATTATTATTATTATTATTAAAAATCAATTTGTATTTTATTTTACAGTACAGTATGATTATTGCAATTATAACCAATATTACATATTAAAGATTTGTAACAAATCTTGTAAAATTCATATACTGATAATGATAATTATTATTATTGAATACTGAGTTTTTATTTTATAGTACGTTTTTATGGTTTTGGGTAATTGTTATAATCATCAATAAATAACTAGAATAATTAGGATATTATTTTTAAATACCCATTTTTAGTACAGTAGGATTATTGTAACATTTCGTTTTTGATATACTGAAAATAAAATAAAATTCATATTTTGATTATTATCATTTTTAAATAGTTTTTTATTTTGTAGTATAATAGGATAATTGCAATTGTGTCCTTTCTTTGTTGATTCTATTGTAATAATTATTTTGATTTGTTAATGTTATGAAATAAAATGGTTGTTAATATTATTATTGTTATTATGAAATAGTTGTTATTTTACAGTACAGAAGGATGATTCAATTGTAACACATTTCATTAGTTGTTTGCTATAATTGAAATCATTGTTTAATCAATAAAAATGACTCCAGTATCGATACAAAGTCTTCAGCTAAAGTAATATTTGCATTATATATTTACACTTGTTCAAATCAATCAGCAAAGTTTTTACATATTTGATTTTTCTGATGAATCTATTGTCATTAAAACACTTTCAAACTAGTGAATATTATAAAATAAATATTCTGTCACGCTATTTTCTGAAGAAGATATGGTAATATGTCTTCACTGTATTATAATAACTATATTTGATGAAATGCTGTGATTAACGTTATATTGTGTCTCGTGAGGAATCGATTATATTCATAAATCATTCAGACATCTCTCAGATTCATCAGCTTTATTGTACAGTGATTCAAAGCATCTTTACAGTGAGAAACTAGAAATAGTGATTACATATTCATCAATCACAATCTGATCTCAAGATGGTCTGTCACTGTGTTTTATTATTTGTGCACAAAAACAATACAGAGAAATCAGATGAATATGTTCTGAATGAATGATTGATCTGACGCTCTATGTGGATTTCTGACACACATTTCTTCTGATTTATGTTCATATTAATGTGATGAAGAGACTCTATAACATCTGTTACTGATTTATCATGCAGCTCAAAGCATTATGGGTAGAATCTCTCGTCAGTCTATTCTGATTCATCAACACAGTTTCACTGATCCAGAACCAACATAAAACCCAGGATAGAGCGTCTGAGTGAATGTGGTCTGGACTGTGTGGATGAGGCTCATTGTGTCAGAGACGCTGTAGAAGGACAGAGTTCCTGCTCCGTGATCCACAAACACTCCTATTCTGCTGATATCATCATCATCATCATCATCATCATCATCATCATCATCATCATCATCATCATCATCATACACTCCTATTCTCCTGTTATCATCATCATCATACACTCCTATTCTGCTGCTGATTGGCTTCACAGAGAGATCAGTCTGTATGTTATTGTGTCTGAATGAGTATCTGGAGCGAGAGCAGTACAAACTCCAGGACTGATCATTAGATCCAAACACACACTCAACACCTCGTCCCTTCCTCCTGATGCTCTTATATGACACTGATATAAACACATATTCGCTCCACTCCAGCTCCCAGTAACAGCGTCCACACACACTCTCTCTACACAACACCTGCTCATACTCATCAAATCTGTCTGGATGATCAGGATACGACTGATCTGTGTTAGTGACAGTAATCACTCTGTTTCTCTCAGACAGACGGAGGCGTTTATTCACTGTGTTCAGATCCAGAGAGAGCTGACGGAATCTGATGGAGATAAAACACATCAGAATCAGGAATTATGAATGAATGATTAAATCAGACACACAAACACATGATCTTTTATATAAGAACCTGCTCTTAACCTAAACCTGTGTCCCAGAACAGATTGTGATATATATTCTCATATATCTCATGTGTGTGTTTTAGCAGTCTTTTATGAGAATATTATGTAAGAGTGCTGAAATGTTCAGAGATCTCACGACACACCGGCTGAATGATTGACCGGGTCTCCTAGCATTTCATTCCTCTATAAACTCTGTTCTCCGTTTCATTTCATTCATTACCAGTTTAACGTAGGGCTGGGCGATAAAACGATAACGATATGTATCGCGATAGACACGTGATCGATATCAATAAAAAATGTGTTCGATAAAACGTTTGATATTTTTTATTCTTCGTCGGAAGAAAACAGAGGTTGCGAAGCAAGTTTGGTTGCATTAACAAAGGCACTCGCTCTCTGGTAACCTAGCAACGTAGGGAGTGACACGCTAACAGCCAATCATGTAACAGTATCTGTTTGGTTGCGCCATATTGTTGTCTCGTGCTGGTCTGCTGGATTCCTTTTCATAAGCAGAAAATGAGTGCCGCAGCGAGAGTAAAAGTCTATCGCTTCATATTATGTTCTATCGTTTATATCGTGGTGTTGTTTCCGGTAAAACCTTTTCATCATTTGAGTGACTGATCTTTATACGATCAAAAAAATATATTAAAATGAAAAGCAGGTTTTTACTTCGTTACTGTACTTAAATACATTTTTCAATTATCTGTACATTACTAGAGTAGTTTTATATTGAGTAGCTTTTACTTCACTACATTTAATAAAACACACCGTTCCTCCTTATAATACACCACGTGCTCCGAGACGCAGAAGCCAGGGTTTCTGCAGGGTTTAGTCAGTCAAATTTAAGACTTTAAGACCTTTTTATGACCATTATGATTTAAATTTATGACCTGCACAAATTACGAAAAATAACTTAAACTGGGTAACAAACTGAAGGCTCCCTTTTCTTAAGTATCAAGAACACAGGAACAACACATAACAATTGTAAATTGTAACATTGTAAAGTAACAATTATTTTATGGCATTACTTTCCAAAGTCAGTCAGTCAACCGAAACCACTGTGTGTGGCACTGGATGCGAGACGAACGGAGTCCCGCGCTGTACTTGGACCGGGTAACGTTAGTGACGGAGCCAAACAAAACCTGCACCCGCTGCAGACCTTTTACAGCAACTTTATGCTTTTCTGACTTTGCATGCGACTGTAAGGATTGTATGCCTAAACTAGACCGCTCCAACGCCTTCTTACACGGTGTGCAATACACTTGATACCGATTGTTTGCGACGGGCTTGAGCCAACTACTACATAGAGATCGACCGATATGGGTTTTTAGGGCCGATATCTTGAAGTTTTTCCCTTCGTTTGCATGCTAAAGTGTCACACTAATAATAATTGATGCACAACATCTAAACTTAACATCATTTATTGAACACTGACTTCAAACATCTCTCGAATGTTAATTTTGTGCACTGCATGGTATTCAAATTAAATATTTATCCAAACAAATCATTAAACTGACCAAGTAATAAATAAATAAATAAAACGGGTAATAAAAAACAAAAAATTTGCATAAACGTTTTAGAGAATTTATCAAGCAGAATTGTTCAAGTTTGTTGGAACATAAATGTAAACTTAAATATACATTTAAATAATATAAATACAACTTTATAAATCAATTAAACTGAAAAATATAAAAACTAAATAATAGTAGTGCTGCAAACACACTAGTAACCAGCAACATTAGTGTTTGGTATAAATGACACAGAACATCTAAAGTGCTTTCTAACTTTCTGCATTTTTATATAAAACACAGTCCTCAATTAACCAACAGTGAAAGCACTTGACTTAACAGCATCAGAAATCTCTTTTAGTGCAAATAACATGACAACTGTTCTGTTCTTTCTCCGCTGTATACGTTAACTTAAGACATAACCGACTGTGTTTACCAGAATACTATCAAAACGGGTATTTTAACAACTTTGTGTATGTATCCGTCCGTTGAGGTGCTCTCTCTCTCTCTCTCTCTCTCTCTCTCTCTCTCTTCTCTCGCCTGCCTCTCTCCTCTCGCTCTCTCTCTCTCGCCGCCTCTCGCCTCTCTCGCCTCTCTCTCTCTCGCCTCTCGCCTCGCCTCGCCTCTCTCTCTCTCTCTCTCTCGCCTCTCCTCTCTCTCTCTCTCTCTCTCGCCTTCTCTCTCGCCGCCTCTCTCTCTCGCTCTCTCTCTCTCGCTCGCTCTCTCTCTCGCTCTCTCTCTCTCAGTATTTATTGCTGTCAGCCACTTTAACATTGTAAATACACAGTTTGAACTTTAACACTGCACAGTGCTTACAAACAGGTAAATACAATTATTAAATTAAAATGTGTTGTTTTAAAAAAAAAACTATTATTTAGTGATTCCTCTGCGTACCACTATAGTGCTACTCATACCACACTTTGAGAATCACTGGTTTACGTCATAGAAGGGGAACGCTACATTGAGCAGACTGTTGCTATAGTAACGAACACATTTTAATCACACAGGCTCTTTACTTTCCATTTTCCTTCTTACATTCAGCATAAACAGCAAGCCAAAAGTGGTAAGATTTCAACTGAACTGTATAGCCTACATGCATTTTAGATGCGTATATTATGTTCTTGCCCCAGCCATCCATGCAATGAATGAATAAAAGTTATGAGCGGGTGTTTTAGAACATTAAAACTGATCAGGGCTGCGTTTCCCAAAAGCATCGTAAGCCTGGGTCTATGATGTACTTAACCTTACGATGCTTTTGGGAAACGCAGTCCAGGTCATTTCAGTGGTAAGCTATGATACATATTCATGTAGCCTATAAAACTCCCCGTAACTCACAAACTTAAAGCGCAAATATTTCTGCCCGTTTTCGCTCGTTGTCAGCCTCAGCTTTTCTGCGACAGACTGAAGCTCTGTGTGAATTCAGCGCGCCTTGATTTCAGCCAATAAAAGAAAAATGCTGCAATTTTCTGGTGTTATTATATTATTGTTGGGGCAGTCTCCAGCTATATCTTAAACTTCTCAAAATACAGTTCACTTCAGATTGGTTTTAATCACTGCATAAAAAAATAACGCAATCTTTGTCTAATTTTGATTGGGTGGGCAAGACAGTCATTTGGGTGGGCTTAGCCCACCCCTGCCCATGCCTGGAGCCGGCCCTGATTCATCCACGAATTGGAATGATCCGATCACAGCTGTTCTCGAGTCGACTCACTGATTCAAATGAATCGTTTAGAACGAGTCTCCAGTGAACTGAACTCAACCGGGAGATCTCGTGAGCGCGCGCGTCTGATGCTGCCAAAAGTAAGTTACTAATGGCGAATTTTAGGATTCATTATTGTAACTGAAAATAATATTTAGCTCAAAACTATCAGTTGTTTGTGAACTAAATCTGCTGTAAAGGTGATCTATTTAAGCCCTCTGAAATACTTGAAATCACATACACAACATCAGTGTCTCTATGTTTTAGGTCAGAAAAACTAAACATTAAAATTACACCGATTCAATAAAATAACTCATGCTCGTTCATATTCACCGCTGCTGTAACTTTAGCAGTTTTATTAAAATGCTACGCATTTAGCCCTGTGACGTCTGTTTTTATATTGTTTATCTACAGCAACGTTATACATTTTTATATTGTTTAGCTCAACTAGCCGAGTAGACATATGAATGTTTATTCATAACTCGCAGGTACATCGCAGTGTAAGCTTCACAGTGAACATTACTACATCACTCTCGTCAACGTAGTCCATATCAACAACATAATATATATCTTGACTCCATATAGTGGTTATTTTGGGAAAATCACAGGTATTTTGAGCACTAGGGTTATAAAAATATGTGCTAATATTAAATTAAGTAGTCTATATAAAATAGCAAAATACATATCTCTATCAGTACTTTTTTACTTAAGTACATTAAAACAAGTACCTTTGTACTTTCACTCGAGTAAATTTAAAAAAGCACTACTTTTACTGGAGTGATATTTTATTATACATATCTGTACTTTTAATACTTGATTTGTGTACTTCGTCCACCACTTTCTCCTGTAAAGGTTTCAGTCAAAGATCCAGTAAACGAATGCCTTCAAACAGTAAGTTCAAAACCGCTCTAATACAGAGAAAAACCTATTGAAAGTGGCCTAACACATCGTGCCAGGTGAGTCTTTCGCAGCCGGTCTCAGTCCCGCGCCATGGGCGGGCAATGGGGGGCCTGGCCCGCCCTGTGAGTCACTAGTGCCCGCCCTGGACGAGCCTGCTGAGTAAAGAAAACGCTGTACTATTCAAACATCAGTTATTATTTATTTACACTTGCAGTTTTTTTAATGCCGTTAACATAGGGGCGGAGCCTAGGGTTGGCCACCCTACTCATAACTGCGGTTTCTGTCTGTTTTTTTCTTGACAAGAAGTGCATTTAATCAGTCGCAGAACATCTTTACGAGCACATCTAACGGGAGACGTTTCAGACGCGCGCTCCAGCTTCACTTCAGCAGCAGGCGCGAGACAAACGAGCGCGGAAACTGGCACGCACGCTGTAGCCTGTATCATCAGTTCATATAAACTACGTGCATGCAATGTCGTGGTCAGTTAAGGCATGAAGTTAACAAAAAGGCGATTAAAACTACATGCCTTAAAACTGTGCGTGCATGTAATACGTTATAACCTATATGAGTTACATTAAGAACATGCCTATTTTTACTTTACATGTAATGAATCTAAAATATATGAAAGTTTCACTTTTTGAAATAAGTTACAAGAAAAAATTAACTTTTTCACCATATTCTAATTTTCTGAGATGCACCTGTGTAGTGACGGGGACACTATACTCTAAACAAGCACCACCCTTCAGATGAGACGTTAAACCGAGGTCCTGACTCTGTGCTCATTACAAATCCCATGGCACTTCTCAAAGAGTGGGGGTGTAACTGGCCAATTCACCTCCACTGGCCCGTATTCAATTACATCCAATTCAAATTGATCTGTATAGCGCTTTTCACAATACAAATTACTGCAAAGCAGCTTTACAGAAAATGTAAGTTTCTACAATATATCTAGGAGTAGGTTATTAGTGGCAGAAATATACAGTAAAAATCATGCAGTTAGTTAAATTACATGTAATCAAACAGATGGCGATGATTATACAATATATTACCAAAAGGGGTTAGTGTTAGTCATGGCCTCCTAATAATCCCCATCCACTGAACTGACTCTATCCTCTCTCCTCTCCAGCTGTAGCTGTGTGTGACTGCCGTCCAATCATCCACCTCTTCCAGCAGCAACCAGTCTTTTATATACACAGTATATATACACTATGGTCTGTCTGAATACTGGATTCTGTTTGGCTGGCAGGTGTGCAGGAAATCTGAACTGTCAAGTTTAATCACCGTTCCATATTAATGCACTGCTTCGATTGATGCACACTAACCAACACACACACACACACACACACGTCACTCGCACACAGACACACTTCACTCACACACACAAACACATCACTCACACACACACACACAAACACGTCACTCGCACACACACACACAAACACATCACTCACACACACACACACACAAACACATCACTCGCACACAAACACGTCACTCGCACACAAACACACAAACACATCACTCGCACACACACACACACAAACACATCACTCACACACACACAAACACATCACTCGCACACAAACACGTCACTCGCACACAAACACACAAACACGTCACTCACGCACACAAACAATCTCACGCACACACAAATGGCAAGCCAAAAGGTTCAGATTTACGCTATAGATAGATCGCCGTTTTTGACCGCGTTTAAAACAGTATTAGCGCCGTCAAATACGCCGTCCTGATAGCAAACGCCGTAAAAACCGAGAAGAAGCCTTGAACGGGCAAGAGGGCGGCTGATTACTGTACAGCAGCTGATCAGTTACTCCGTGACATGGGAGTATAGCAGAAGTCACTGACAGAGAGCATGGACAACAAGGTGAGTGAAACATTAAAAATCATAATCAAACACACCTGAACAAGCTAATCAATGTCTTTAGGATCACTAGAAAGTTACAAGCAGGTGAGTTTGATCAAGGTTTGAGGTAAAAATGTGTGGCACTCAAGGGCCAGAGTTGAGAACCCCTGTTTTTGAGGTAAACATTCCAGGATTGTATTAATGCAAGTGCACAGGGCTCAATATAGACCATTTGACAGTCCAAAATCCATGTTTTAAGCACAAGTAAGATTTTTATTTAAAAACAAAAAGCTCTGTCTATTCACAAGATGGTTTACTTCACAATTCACAACTGTGCTGTATGCAAGCTGAGAGGGTCACACGTGATGTGGTGGCATTTATATATAAAAAGTGTGTGTGTGTGTGTATATATATGTATGTATGTATGTATGTGTGTGTGTGTATATTAATAATAACTGCTCATTTTGCTAGAGAAGATGCTTAATAACCTGAACAAGGACTTTTGGAACATCAAAACTGGTCTAAGTTGAGGCCTGTTCACTTGCATTAAATGGAGGAAAATGTTTTCTTCTGAAATCATATTTTCTGTTCTGCTAAAAAGGACATCTACATCAGTGGCGCTGAACCACGTTTCTGGATCCCACCCCACCAAACCAACACGGCACATCTTGCATGTCTCTTTTAATCAAACACAACCGATTCAGCCCATTGAGCGACTCTAAAACCTGAAAAGGGTGTGGGCTCTGTGAATGTGGTTGGGAACCTTGATGGCAAATTGGCAACCATAAATTGATGAGGTAAATATACACAAGTTACGCAGCAATATAATTATAATTATTATAATTTTTTTATAATACACGCTATGTAGCTTATAATTATTATCGTTTTTTTTTTAGACGTACAGTACAAATGTTTAGAACAATACAAATTTGTATTGTTTTAATGATGTCTCTATGCCCTCCAAGGCTGCATTTTTGATATATACTGTAAAAACATTAATATTGTGAAATAGTATTACAATGTTATTTTCATCTTCATTACTCCAGTCTTTAGTGTCATGTGATCCATCAAAAATCATTCTAATATGATGATTTGCGTACTCAAGAAACTTTTTTTTTATTATCAATGTTGAAAACAGTTGTGCTACTTTATATGTATGCTGATACCAATAATAACCGAGCAGCATATTAGAATTATTTCTGACAGATCATGTGACACTGAAGACTGTAGTAATGAAGCTGAAAATTCAACTTTGCATCACAGCAATAAATAACACTTTAAAATATTACCGTATAATTTTTTTTTTTCATTATAGTGAAATTCTACAATAATATTTTGCTATATATAGAAGCATGACACATTAAAACAAGTACTGTACAATTGTTTTGTTTGTCTAATGTCTCTCTCGTGTGTTTGTTTTGGTTTAGATAGAGAATTGTCATTCACAAGGGTATCAATAGCTGCAGCCGTCTTATAGTCTTCCTCCATGCCTTCAACAACAACCGCAGCAGTGTTGTAATGCATTGCTTCTTAAATGCCTTGGCCAGATGTGGAGTGCATTCTAGGGTTAGGATGGATCTGGAGGAGAAAACCAATGCTTTCTGAGTTATGAACATTTTCAGGGGCTCTGGAAGAGGCAGTGCCATCAGAGGCAGGAGCACTCATAACCAAATAGTTGAGAGGCTCTGGGGTGACATGGCAGGGACTGACTAATGTTTACTGCAAACTCTTCCATTTCCTGGAGAGTGACGGTATATTGGACGTAGTCAATGAAATGCACCTCTGGTCTCTTTATTTGTTCCATTTATATAAAAAAATTGCTGTTTGGATTTAAGTAAATACTGGTATGGTATATATTTGGCAACAGTTCTTTTAACACTAACCCCTTGTTTCACAGACAAGGCTTCAGCTTAGTCCCATGCAGACTAAAATGCATGTTTGAGCTGTTTTAACTGACAAACTTGCATTGACTGTTCTTAAATTGTCAGTGCCATTGTTTTGTCTCAAGATGCACACCAGTAGTGTTTTTTATTTTGTTATGTTAATAAAAGCTACATGTCCTAATTTAACTATGGCCTAACCCTGGCTTAGTCTAAGCCCTGGCTGTGAAACCAGGCATAAGTGATGCAGTATGTAGCTTTTTATTTCTTACACAACTATGTCGGAAGATGAAAAAGTGAAGTGATGTGTGGCCAAGTATGACGTCCCATACTCTGAGTTTGTGCTCTGCATTTAACCCATCCAAGTACACTCACAGTAGTGAAAACACACACACGGAGCAGTGGGCAGCCATTTTTGCTGCAGGACCGGGACAACTCGGGACGGTTATTGAGTGTGGAAGAGAGCGCTGTAAAATCACATGACGTTTTGTTTTTCTTTGTGTTTTCCCCCTTCATGTTTGTGATGCCTAAACAACTGTCCAAATCACCCACAAAACCTTTGTCAAATGTTTCCACCCCATATGTTCAGACCTCAATAATTGTCACTTATAACTATTGAACTCTTTTGATTGCCATTGTATTACGATGTAAATATTGTAAGATACTGTCGTTTTGATTTGTTCACGAGTGTCATTGCAATTGTAAACTTTTGACATTAAAATAAAAAGCTCCTAGTTCCAATACAAGTGTGTTAAGAGTTATTTATTCTTTGGCCATGAAATACACTTAAATCTTGCAGCAAATTGTTTAACAGAGCTGTTTAAAAAAAAATAAGATTCAGGTTGCTTGCCAAAAAATAAAAGTAGAAGAATGTAAACCCTTTGGAATTTGGTTGGTTTTCTGCATTTACTGTTCACAAAACATAATCTGGTCTTCAAAGTCTCAAGTATAGCCAGACACAATGTGCTTAAGCATAAAACGCAAACAATTATAATCTTTGTCTTAAACATTCACTGTGCTGCCGAAAATGTATGTAAACTCAATAAGTGACTACCTTGTTGCTGTTACCTGGAAAACCCACAACTACTCTGTTTTGTGATGAGTTTCATGAGTGTTTGTTCTGGAAAGTTAAACTGCTCACTGTTCTTCAGAAAAATCCACTATGTTTGAGCACATTAAAACAGTGACTATGTTTTTAAGATGTTGTAAAAGCAGCGAAGCACAAAATTGTTGTGATTACTGGATGGTGCGCTACAACAATGAATGGA